>PVKE010000064.1:0-213677 GCA_004027555.1 Craseonycteris thonglongyai | reverse complement strand
CCGGGAGAAGCCGAGTTCTCCTTTCTGACTCGAATGGAAAGACAGTCAAGAACAGGGGCGTCAGCCAGGACGCCGTGTCCAGCGACGTGACACAGTTTGCGTCGCAAGGGTCTGACCAGCAGGCCCGCGGGGCCCCAGCCATGTCACCCGCCGGCGCGGGACAGCCGCCCGCCGCGGAGATGGGACTGAGCCACGGGGGCGGCCGCCCACCGGGCGGACTGAGTTTGGCAGAAACTGTGAAAACAAACACGGGGCTTAGAAAAGCAACGTCTCGTGTGATCACAGCGCGGGCCCCGGAGACGAGCAAAGGCTCCGTACATGCGCCCGGGCCCGGCTCCCCCGCCTGCCGCTTTCCGGACCCCCTGGACCAGCTCCGACCACCCCCACCCCTGTCAACAGCCCGCCTGGCACTCGCCTGCCTTCTGTGTTCACTCCCCACGTGAACCTGCACCGTCCCGGCTCAGCCGGGCCTCATGTACCGCGTCCTGTCCCCATGGAGCCCAGAGGGGACCTGGGCGTGCGAGACACAGTGCTCGTGAGTCTGATGGGGCCCCTTCCTGGGGCCATAGCTGTCAGGGCGTGAGCCCCCTCCCCTGGCCAGCGTTGGGGGCTGCTGGCTGAGGCGAGCTCGGTCAGCAAAGGGCGGGCGTGGCTTGGGGGGTCTGGACACCACGGAAGGCAGCGTTCCGCACGTTTGGGGGACAGTTTGCTGTCCTGGAATGAATTGGGGGTTCTGGGGACATACCCCCGAGGTCTGCCAGCCCCCCGTTCCACACCAGCTGGACCTCAGGAGCCAAGCTGGACGGGGCGGGGGCTGTGGGCCTGCCCAGCGCCCGGCTGTTGCCCGTGGGGGCCTGGGGTTCTAGTTCAAGGGGTAGCGGTGGCTCCATGGGGGGCTTGAAGCCAGGAAGATGCAGGATGGGGCTCGTCCATGAGGAGTTGCATGGGGACAGGGAGGTGACGGCGGTGGGTGTGGGAGGAGGGGGCCCAGGTGGCGGCCAGAGCAGGACGGCGGGGCTGGGGACAAGGACCTGCCCTGTGGGGACAAGGGACTCCTCCCCCCCCTAGCACTGGCTGCCAGGAGCCCGGGGAGGACAGGGAATCTGCAGCAGGTTTGGGCCGGAGCCGCTGGGTCAATCAAGGTCCCTCACCGTCTACTGAGAAGTGTCTTCTACGGGGGGGGGGGGGGGGGGGGAAGCCCCGGGTTCTGGGGGGTCCATGAATCGGCCTGACTCCCTTGCCCGTGGCCACGAGCATCCTCAGAGGCTGGCCCTGGGGGGCGGATGCAGGGCGGCCCCTCCCTTGGTGGTGGCCGGTTTTGTGTTACGGTGGCTGGGTTTGGGAGACAGCCACCTCCCAGACACCCCATTTCCTCCTGATCGATGACAAGGGCCCACCCCCCCAGAACGACCCTGCTTGCGAAGTGACCCCGTCCGCTTTCCGGTGGGCGGGACCGCCGGTTCCTCAAAAGCTGTCTGTCATGCGTTCCGGCAAGAAGCCCCCTGTGTTGCCGGCTGGCAGCGGTGTTTGTACAGTTTATTCGCGGATTAGTGGGGATCCCTCCTCCTCCCGGCGCCTGTCGGAAGCCTCGGGCAGGGCGCATTCAGCTCACCTGCAAATATTCCATGTTCTCTTTGAAGCCCCTCGTCTGACCCTCACACGCGAATTGCCTCCGAGCGTATTTCGCAAACCCTGTGATGACTTCGAGGATGGATGGAAATGTCTGTGGTGGCTCTGCTGCCCGGGCTCAGCGCTCATCAGGGGAAACTCGTTTTATGATCGACGAGCGAGGGGTGGCTGATGAATTCTGCCTCCAAATACAAAATAGACGTATGAGGGCTTCCCGGGAAAAGCCCAGTTCGTCAGTACAATGGGAACGGTCACATGGCTGGGTGCTTTCCGGATGGTCCTTGGATGCCTGCATCATTTCTCAAAGCTGCACTGTTATTTCTCCAGCACCCACCACACACTTCCCCCAACGCTGGCTGTGCTAGTTTTTGAAATCTGTCCTTAAAAAAAAAAAAAAAGTCCGTGTTTTGGGTTCGAGACCATGTCCTCGCCGCAGACTTCACCTCTTCAGCACAGATGAACCAAGTGCCCTCCCCAGACCCACATCCACATGCGGATCACCGTAAACAGCTCGCGTCCCTCTGTGAATTTCCATGGGTGGAACTTTTTCTGCTGTTACGAATTCCAGGGGAAGCCGGGTTGGCTCAGCAGGTTAAGCGCTTGCTTTGCAGCCCCAGGAACCGGGGATTGAATCCCGGCCCCGGCCCATGGGGACCCATATGCTGAACTGGGGTGAGCTTCCCATGTGGGAGACTCCCAATTCAGTTCTCGCCCTGTGCGGCCCCCGCCCACCTGTGTGGAATGAAACCATGTGGAAAACTGATGATGGACAACTATGGAGACGGCTCTGGGCCCTCCCCATTCTCTCTGTGTCTCTGTCAAAAACAAAGCATCATAATAGACAAGACAATGGTGACAAGAACTCAGGTGGGCTGGACCCCTACAGGCAGCTCAGCGAGACCCAGGGGTCCCCGACTTCACATTGACTGATGCAGGGCAACCATGGGGGTGGGGCGTGACAGAATCTTCTACAGGGCGTCTCTGGCCTTCCGGGCAGGGACCCAGAAAGCGGGCTCCACGGGGCGGCCTGCGTGCCCACGTTCGCGAAGCCCCTTTCCCCGTCACTGCCTGCTCTCCATGTGCGGATCGGTCTCCTCTGAACGTGGCGGGTTCTGGGTTGTGTTGCACAGACGGCAGGCTCGCCCGGACCCAGCAGGGCCAGGCCCCACGCAATCTGGTCGCTGTTTAAACCAGGGGCGTAAACAATGAGCCCATCCGTGACCGAGCGTGCACATAGGTTTGGACAGGTCCAAGGCGGCCGAGGGAAAGTTTAGCTTTGGGGAAAACATCGGCAGCTGCGGCCTGCAGGCCCCTGTGTGCAGGAGAGGGCGTGAGTGATGTCGGCTGCGGCCGGCCGACGTTCTGTTTACACATATTTTGTCATTGTGCCAGGAGGCCCACTTTGTTACAGTTCCTTCCCAGGGAATTCATCTTGAGGGGCCCGTACCTGCCAGGACGGAATGTTTTGTTCTGTTTTTGTTTTTGTTTTTTTAATCTGCCTGCAGTCTGTCTCCTCTGGCAGCTCGTGTGGCCGGGCAGGCGCACTGGCAGGGCTGGCCCGGCCGTGGGCACCAACTGGGCACAGGGCCCTGCGCTCAGCCGGCAACCCTGCCATACGCTGCAAAACGAATCCCGTGCAGACCATACGGAAGAGTGTTCAGATGTTTGGCTCAAGCAGCCTGCGGTGAGAGAATGCTTAACAGCAAGGTTCCTCCCTTTTTTTTTTTTCTGATGGTTTTGAAAAAGGCGAGGGCTTCTTCAAGAAGGTCATTACAAGCGATGAAATGTGGGCTCGTCGCCCTGACATCGAGAACAACAGGCGACCCATGAACACCGCCATCAGGGATTGTCACCTCAGCCGAAAAAATTCAAAAGTCAGGCCTTGGCTGGGAAGGGTAGGTTGTCTGTTTCTGAGTCTGAACTCTCTTCCATTTCGATGCGCACTGGGTGGAAAACCTAAGCATCTGCATGCGCCAGGTCAAGGAGGATGGAGGGAGCTGCCATGTGGCTGCACAGAACCGGCTACATCCAGATACGGCTGATGGGACAGAAGATATCACAGTGGAGGCAAAACCAATCATCCCGCCCTCACCTGTTGTTTTCTTTAGCTCTTTGAGCATATTTAAGAATTGTAGCTCCCATGGGGACATCTTCTGTTGGGTGTTTTTCTCCCCCCCCCCCTTCCTGTGTACGGGTACGTAGCATGTTTTCCTATTTCCTTGCCTGTGATTTTGTGTGAAAAACTGGACATTTTACATAATAATATTTTAACGACTCTGGTCGCAAATCCCTCTGCCCTTTGGAGTTCGTTGTTGCTGGTGCGGCTTTTGTTTTTGTTTTCACTTGGGGTTTCAGTGGTGTTTTCTTATTACTGCTTGTTTGTTCCGCGGCTTCCCCTTCCTACTTCTGCAGGGACTGTATTCCCTGGAACGTGTGCCGCTGAGTTACTTCCATCTTCTCACTTTTTTTTTTTAAAGGTTTATTTTACCATTTTTGACAGAGACAGAGAGGCAGAGAGGAGGGGGAGGGCCCAGAGCTGTCTCCATAGTTGTACGCCATCAGTTTTCAACATGGTTTCATTCCACACAGGTGGGTGGGGGCCGAACTGGGGGGCAAGAACCAAACATGGGAAGCTCACCCCAGTTCAGCATATGGATCCCCACAGGCCGGGGCTGGGATTCGATCCTCAATCCCCGGGGCTGCAAGGAAGCGCTCAACCCGCTGAGCCGTCCCGGCTTCCCCTCTCCTCACTTCTTAAAACCACTCTGTTGAGGGGTGGTCAGCGTTCAGAAAGCTTGACATAGGGAACGTCTGCAGCTTGGCCTGTTTGGGGACACGCGCACACATGACACCATCAGCGCAGTGGAGGCCAGGCGTGCGGATCCCGGGGCCCGTGGCAATTATTTTGTTTTTAGCTCATCAGCTGTCGTTAGCGTGAGTGTGTTTTATGTGTGGCCCAGGGAAGCCCAAGGGTGGGGCACCCCGGGTTTGGCGGATCAGCGATGAGACACACTCCAGGGGGGACCCCTGTGCACACTGAGGAGAAAGGAGTTGGGGTGACCATGTGCGTAAAACGGCAAGCAGTTTGTCTGTAAGTGACAGCGTCCTTCCCTGAAATGGTCCAGCCGGCCCCACTGCTGAGGGGGGGAGCGGGGGGGGGGGCGCGGTGGCCGACGGGAGGCGCGGTGGCCGATGGGAGGCGCATCTGTGCTGGAGAGAGTGCCAGGCCCTCGGGAGGCGCGCGGCGGCCGATGGGAGGCACGTCTGTGCTGGAGAGAGTGCCAGGCCGACGGGAGGCGCAGGGGCTGTCGGGAGGCGCGGGGGCCGACGGGAGGCACGTCTGTGCTGGAGTGCCAGGCCGACGGGAGGCGCAGGGGCTGACGGGAGGCGCGCGGGGGCCGACCGGAGGCGCGCCCACGCTGGAAAGCGTGCCAGAAGGGATGCCAGGCTGAGCGGGAGGGCCTGGGCGGGCTCCGCTGGAAGTGTGGAGATGGGGCTTGGGGGACAGCGTGTCCCCGCGATGCGTGTTTGGGCGCAGTCACGGGGGTGGGGGCAGCTGCAGGCAGCCATTGGGGTGCTGGAGCCATCAGCCAGGTCGCTGGCAGCCTCCTGCCGCGGGCGGGCCCCCACCCCCGCAGCACCTCTGTTCTTCGTCCAAATCCCGTTTGTTCTTTCTCACTGAGGCTTTCTCTGCCTTTGTCAGTCTGCGCCCCGACTTGCTTTCAAATCAGCATTAATTATAAAGCAGCCTTGAACACGAGCCACACTCCCTGTTGCGGGCTGCGTTGTCTCCCCCCAAAAAATAGATGCAAGGCCTCTTCAGCACCCCGGTTTCTCAGAACATGACCTGGTTTGGAGATGGCATCTTGATGGAAGTAATTCAGTTAAGATGAGGTCTTGTGTGGGGGCCCTAATCCAATGCAACGGGCGTCCATACCAGAAGAGGAGCCCGGGACACGGATGCACGTGCGGACTTGGGTGGCTGGGGGCAGCCTCTGGCCGCACAGGCTGGTCGCAGAGTCCTGCTCGGTGGCAGGTGGCCGCTGCAGACCTTCAGGACCCGTCCTGTGTGTCACTCACTCCGCCCTCACATTTCCCCCTAAGCCCCGGACTCCAGGCTCGGACAGCAGCGGCTACACGGGTTGGCAGTGACCCCCAGGCAGGCCACACATGGGGCTGAGAGGCTGCAGGGGGCCGCTGGGTCAGCGCCCAGGACCGGCAGGACACAGGTGGCACGCATTCCCGTTGGCGCAGGCATGCTCCACGTCCTGTGCTAAAGGGGGCGGAGCCTCCCACAGTCTATGACTCTCTTGCGCATGCGTCCTCTGCATTCTGTTCAGGGGGCGGAGCCTCCCACAGTCTATGACCCATGCGCATGCGTCCTCTGCATCCTAACTCTTCTGATGTCAGCAGTGACCGTGAGCTGCCGGCTCCTCGTGGGGCCACACAGTGCTCGGGGCCCCTGCGGCCCCGCTCCCGGGCGCATCCCGCTCCACGCGCGTGGAACCGCTGATGCTCCGCATGGGACGCTGCCTTCCAGGCGGTGGGGCTCTTTTCCACAGTGGGATCGGGCCCACGGCGCTTATTTTTCTTCGGGGTGTATATTTATCTGCCCATTCACACTATTTGTCAATCGCGAGGCCGTTAACGCTGTGTGCGCCTCCCTCAGATGTGTGTACGGGGTACAAGTGTGTTTGGTTTCCTGCGGTCTCTCCCCATTTAAACAGTGCTGAGTGACGGTATGTGTAACATGCCAATTGCACATTTCAGACCCAAACCCGAGTCCTCAGTCCTGAGTGAAAACCCCCCGGCCGCCTTGCCCCAGCTCTGCTCAGCGCCCCCAGCAGCCGGGGCCTCCTCCCGGACCCGGGGCCGTCCTGCCTCCCGGCCTCCCCAGGCCATGTCCCGGACCCGGGGCCGTCCTGCCTCCCAGCCTCCCCAGGCCTCGTCCCGGACCCGGGGCCGTCCTGCCTCCCGGCCTCCCCGGGCCTCGGTCCTGGACCCGAGGCCGTCCTGCCTTCTGGCCTCCCCTCTCCTGGTCCCGGACCCGGGGCCGTCCTGCCTCCCGGCCTCCCCGGGCCATGTCCCGGACCCAGGGCCGTCCTGCCTCCCGGCCTCCCCGGGCCTCCTCCTGGACCCGGGGCCGTCCTGCCATCTGGCCTCCCCGGGCCTCGGTCCTGGACCCAGGGCCGTCCTGCCTTCTGGCCTCCCCTCGCCTCGTCCCGGACCCGGGGCCGTCCTGCCTCCCGGCCTCCCCGGGCCATGTCCCGGACCCGGGGTCGTCCTGCCTCCCGGCCTCCCCGGGCCTCCTCCTGGACCCGGGGCCGTCCTGCCATCTGGCCTCCCCGGGCCTCGGTCCTGGACCCGGGGCCGTCCTGCCTTCTGGCCTCCCCTCGCCTCGTCCCAGACCCGGGGCTGTCCTGCCTCCCGGCCTCCCCGGGCCTCCTCCCAGACCCGGGGCCATCCTGCCTCCCAGCCTCCCAGGGCCACGTCCCGGACCCAGGGCCGTCCTGCCTTCTGGCCTCCCCGGGCCACATGGGAAGAAAAGGAACTGTCTTGGGCGGCACTTCACATGCACTCACACTGTCCATAGCAAGCTTTTTAAAAGTCACAAAAAAAATCTCCATCATGGTTTTAAGGAAGTTTACGGATTGGTGTTGGGCTGCAGGTTGGACACGCTTGATTTGGTCTGAGAGCCGGGACCATTTCCCTCCCTGGGGAGACAGCCATGCTGTCTGTCCTCAGAACGAGGAGGAACATTAAGATCTAGACATGGGGAAGCCAGGACAGCTCAGCGGGCTAAGCGCTCACTTTGCAGCCCCAGGGACCGTGGATTGAATCCCGGCCCCGGCCCGTGTGGACCCATATGCTGAACTGGGGTGAGCTTCCCATGTGGGAGGCCCCCAGCTCTGTTCCCCCCCTGTGCGGCCACCACACACCTCTGTGGAATGAAACCATGTTGAAAACAGATGACGCACATCGGTTGTCCAGCCAGCGTCTCCACCCTCCAGTGGCGGAGCTTCTGCATCTCGCAAAACTGAAGCCGTGCCCGTGAAACCCCGAGGCCCCCAGCCCCCCGCCCCCATCACCCACCATTCTGTGTTTGGTCTCTGTGATGTCGGACTCCTGTCGTGTCCGTGTGTAAGTGAAATCACATAGTCTTAGTGCTTCTGTAGCCGGCTTATGTCACTCAGCCGAACGTTCTCCGGGCCCATCCCTGTTGTATCGGAGTCCCTTCTGCCTTGAGCTGCGTGACGCTCCACTGTGTGTGTGTCGACTGTTCAGCAGGCTTTGAAGCCATCAACACAGATCCGTCAGAGGTGTTGTCAAGAGTCATCTTGTCGCCGTGCCCCCATCCGCCACCCCGTAGCCCCCTAGTCATGGCCACGGTCACGAGTCTGAAAGTACAAGCAAGAGAGAAGGGGACGGGGTTGGAACACAGAGGAGGAGCCGTGTTCGGACCAAACGGTTTTCCCTCCTCGCCCCCAGATTTGGGGTTGGGGGCCCTGTCTTCGTGCGCGTTCCCAGTGGGGCAGGCCAGATGTGCTTGCCCCGGTGTCCTGAGTTTGCGGGGGTCAGGCTGTGCCTCCGTACAGACGAGACCGCGGCCCTTGCGGTTGTGGGTGACCGTCCATCGCTGGTGTCGGGTAGCAGGTGGGTCTGGGGGCTGAGAGGGGAGCAGGCTGCTTAAGAAAGTCTCCAGTTGCGAGCCTTTCGAGGGCCCTGTGTCTGGGGGACCTGCTGACTCTGGCTACAGACATGCTGGGTTCTACCGGCCGGGGTTCGCGTCTCCCGTTCTCCCTGAACGGCACTCGGGGCTCCAGTTCCACGTTGGCTTCCCCTGTGCCCATGGCACCGCGTTCGCGCTTTGCCACGCTGGGGGCACACGTCAGCCCGGCCTTTGCCTGATGTGACGAAGACCAGCGCCCTCCAGAAGCTGCCAGACCGCTCCTCCCTTGGTTTTCAATGGCGGGACAGGTGTTCTGCTAGAACGCTGTGGTGTTCCCACGAGACGCGAAGTGGCATCTCGGTGACACCGGTGCCATGTTCTCTCTTGTCCAGGCGAAGCGGAGGTGCCTGATCCGAATGACCCTTTGAGACCAGGGGATGGACATGACGGCCCTGTCCCCACCCCGAAAGGTAAGCTGTGAAAGGTTCTTTCTTTCGAGATTTTTTTTTTTTTTAAGATTCATTTTATTGTTTTTGAAAGAGACAGAAGGGGGAGGGCCCAGAGCCATCTCCATAGTTGTCCGTCATCCGTTTTCGACATGGTTTTGTTCCACACAGGTGGGCGGGGGCCGTGCAGGGCGGGAACTGGGCTGGGGACCCCCCTCATGGGAAGCTCACCCCAGTTCAGCATGTGGGTCCCCACGGGCCGGGGCCAGGATTCGATCCTCAGTCCCCGGGGCTGCAAAGCGAGCGTTTAACCCGCTGAGCCATCCCGGCTTCCCCCGTTCTTGTTATATTGACGTTGGCTGGAATTTCGATAACAGTGAGCTCAACACTATTGAATGAGCCACACGCGAGGGCTGTCCGTCCAGAAAGGACCCAGCCGGGGACTATGAAACAAACATGGAGGCGTTAGTGGCTGGATTTTTTCCCCAGCAGCCCTCCTACGTTACATGAGGCGTCTTTCAACGGAGACTATGTAAAGCACCGTTTCGTGTTGTCTGGTTGACGAGAACGCTGTGAGCAGAGGCTCGGGTGTCCGGTTCCCTGACCCAGCGTTTTCTTGGCCACCTTCTAGAACACAGGCCTTGGCCGCTAACGCGAGGGGGCCGAGTGCTGGTAGAGGGCAGCTCCCAGAAGGCGCTGGGCGGCCCTGACCACCCCTCCTCCCTGACTGTACTGTGTGTCGCTCCCCCTGGGCAGGCTACTTCCTAAACTTTCTGGAGCCGGTGAACAACATCACCATCGTCCAAGGCCAGACCGCCATCCTGCACTGCAAGGTGGCCGGCCACCCGCCGCCCAGCGTGCGGTGGCTGAAGAACGATGCGCCAGTGGTGCAGGAGCCCCGCCGCATCATCGTCCGGAAGACGGAGTACGGCTCTCGGCTGCGGATCCAGGACCTGGATACCACGGATACCGGCTACTATCAGTGCGTGGCCACCAACGGGGTGAAGACCATCACGGCCACCGGGGTCCTGTTTGTGCGGCTCGGTAAGCGGGGACGTGACCCAGGGCGCAGAGGTGAGCGGAGCAGCGGCAGGGGTGGACCCCTTCCCGCCCCAAGGAAACCTGGCCCTGCAGGATGACCGTTCCCTAAGCTCAGGCTTGTCCCTGGTGGTGACCGAGTTCAAAGGCTAGGATAAGGTGACCAGACGTCCCACTTTGGGCAGGACGGTCCCAATTTTTAACCATGTGTCCCGCGTCCCACGGCGTTTTAAAAAAGTCCCGATTTTTGGAAAGAATGCACGACAAGCTAGGGAACAGCGGGAGATAGACCCAGTTTTTAATCAAGAACCCCCTCCCCCCCGGCCAATGGTGTCCCGCTTTACCAATGTTAACATCTGGTCACCTTAGGCTAGGAGCCATCTCGTCCCCGTTGGGAGCAGGTCCGGGCAGTGCCCCGGCCGGTCCCATGCGTCTCAGACCCTTCTGTCGCTTGTGGGCGACATAGATCTTGTGAGTCAAGGTGAGATGAGTAGAGAGGCAGCGAGAACTGCAAAATCGAGTGCAGACATTGGGGCGTCGCCGCAGCACGCCCCGCCCCCCACCCTGGGCTTTGGGGCCCCCTGTCCCTGCCACGTGTCCGGGGCAAGCTCACCACAAACGCACACCCCGGGCTGCGGCCTCCTCCCCACTGGCTGGGCCGTGAAAAGTTGGCAATGGTAATGACACGTCCTTTTTCCTTTTTAGGTCCAACACACAGCCCAAATCATAACTTTCAGTAAGTATCTGTTCCTCAGCCGTTTTTTGTTTCCCCACCATTCTCTCTGTGGGTTTTCGTTACGTAAGAATCCGGGTTTTCCGTCCAGCGAGCGCACAGGTCTTGGCCGAATTGGCCGGATGTTGGCTGGACCGCGTGTGTGTCGTGGGCTGCAGAGCGATTATGTTTTCCAGCCTGATTTTAAGGGGGAAAGGTTGTAAAAAGAGACACTGCCCCTTCCTGTCAGCAGCTACGCACATATGCACGCCTATCTTTCCCCCTTTTCACAGAGTCTTGCATTATTAGTGGGGTGTACTTGTGATAATTGAGGCACCAACGTAGATAAACTGAGTCCACCGTTTACAAGAGTGCCACTCAGTGCTGTACGTCTCATGGGCTGGGACACACGTATGAGGACATATGTCCACCGTTGTAGTGTCCCACCGAGTCCCATGGCTGTGCTAACGATCCCTGTGCCCCACCCCCACCCCCATCATTTCGGGGCCTTTCTCGGGGGGGGGGGGTGCTCTGCAGTCCCCGCGTTCCTCGTGCCATTTCTTGTGGACATTGAATCCTGCGCCCTCCGCAGTCTGCATGGACCCCCGTCTGGATTCAGCCCCTACCCAAGGCCGTCTCAGTGGGGGTGATTGTGTGCACGCCCCCTGGGTGCAGGCGGGTGTGTGCGCTCGTGTGTGCACCCCCCCCCCCGTGCACGCAGGGCCGCGTGTGAGCTGCGAGCACTCTCCGGGGGCGCTCACCGCGTGCTGTGCGCCCCCCAGAGACGACGACCAGGAGGACGGGTTCTGCCAGCCATACCGGGGCATCGCGTGCGCGCGCTTCATCGGGAACCGCACCATCTACGTGGACTCGCTGCAGATGCAGGGCGAGATTGAGAACCGGATCACCGGTAGGCGGGCCGGGTGGGGGGCTCCTAGCGGGGCCGGGCGAGGCGTGGGGGCTCCCAGCGGGGCGGGTTGGGGTGTGGGGGCGCCCATGGGCCGGGTCGGGGGCTCCCAGCGGGCGCCCCCACGCGCACTGACGCGGCCCTGCGCCCCCCGCAGCGGCCTTCACCATGATCGGCACGTCCACGCACCTGTCGGACCAGTGCTCGCAGTTCGCCATCCCGTCCTTCTGCCACTTCGTGTTCCCGCTGTGCAACGCGCGCTCCCGGGCGCCCAAGCCACGCGAGCTGTGCCGGGACGAGTGCGAGGTGCTGGAGAGCGAGCTGTGCCGCCAGGAGTACAGCATCGCGCGCTCCAACCCGCTGCTGCTCATGCGCCTGCAGCTGCCCAAGTGCGAGGCGCTGCCGCCGCCCGAGAGCCCTGACGCCGCCGACTGCATGCGCGTGGGCATCCCCGCCGAGCGCCTGGGCCGCTGTGAGTGCGCGCGCGCCCCCTGGGCCCCGCGGAGCCCGCCGCCCGAGGCCCCCAGACCGGTCGGGCCATGGGGGGGGCGCTGATTGCAGGGGCTCCAATCCCCGCTCCAGGCCTGTCTTTGGGACGCAAGAGTCACTCCCCGTCTCTGAGCCCAGTCATCGCTGTGCGCCCTTGTCCCCACGGCCCGGGTCAGGCCTGTGTCCCGCCTCCAGGGGGACCAAGGTCAGGCCTGTGTCGCGCCTCCGGGGGGGACCCAGGGAACGGGCCGCCCTCCGCTAGGAAGCTCGGGCTGGGGGGCCCCCCAAGCGAGGCGGGGTTCCTCCAGGCGTCCCAGCCTTGGCCTCCCAGGCACTGCAGCTCCGCGGAAGCCTGGGTTCCCTCCATGTGACCTCGGACGCGCGGCTCAGATACGATGTCCGCTCGTTTGAGGAGCCTGAGAGCTGCTCAGCTCAGGGGCTGCCCTGAAGCTCCCATGCGTTCGCGTATAGAGTTCCAAGAACAGTGCCCACCGCTTAGCTCTGTGACTGATGCTCACATAGCGCTTGGGGGCCCCCCGAGGAGGTGGGGTGCACTGTGACTGATGCTCACACAGCGCTTGGGGGCCCCCGTGGAGTTGGGGTGCACTGTACTGTGTTCACACAGCGCTCTGGGGTCCCCCGAGGAGGTGGGGTGCACTGTACTGTGTTCACACAGCGCTCTGTGGCCCCCCATGGAGGGGGAGCAACCCCTGTAGCTGAGCCTCGTCCTCCCTGCGTGGCAGGGGCGTCAGAAGTGTCCCCAGCTCCAGGGCTGACGTTCTCAGTCCAGAATGGGGGTGCTGGGTGGGTCCCCACGGTGGTTTTGGGGTCATGGGACAACATCTGATAGGTTTTCTTCCCATCGATGTCCCTGAGGCCCCCCCTCCAATTTAATTAATGATTCAGGGACAGGGTGACATCATTATTTTGAATGCTGCTTGTCCTAGACGTTGTGTGCAGCCCTCTGGTCCTTTGCACACTTGCTGTCCTTCCAGAAAAGCTCAGGGCGGGGGGCTGTGGGCACCCCCACGGCGGGTCGCTTCCCCCCCGACGTCCGGGCCTCCTAACACGTCTTCTCTCCTAGACCATCAGTGCTACAACGGCTCGGGCACTGACTACAGGGGCTCGGCCAGCAGCACCAAGTCGGGGTACCAGTGCCAGCCCTGGGCCCTGCAGCACCCCCACGGCCATCACCTGACCAGCTCCGACTTCCCCGAGCTCGGAGGGGGGCACGCCTACTGCCGGAACCCCGGGGGGCAGATGGAAGGGCCGTGGTGCTTCACGCAGAATAAAAACGTACGCATGGAACTGTGTGACGTTCCCTCTTGTAGTATGTATTCCCTCTCTCTCATTTTTTTTTTAAAGTGTTGACTGTGGGGTGCACTTTGGGACCGTCCTGTGTCGTTTGTTTCCAATAACCCTGCTGCTGACGACGCCCGGGCTGCCGAGGAGGTTTTCGGGGATGGAGAGATGCGAGGATTCCTGGGCAGATCTCCCCTCCTGGCCTCACTCAGGGGAGGCTGCTGCTCGGGTTTGGAGTCCTCCTGCCAGCACTTTTCCCCGGGGCGGGCGCGGCCCTGGGGTACTCAGCTGGCATCTTGCTTCTCCATTAACACTGTCACATCATTATCTCCCAGGATCAATCAACCGCCTCCCCTTACAGTTGCAAGCAGCTTCTCAGCCCCGCATGCGCACCTGGGGGCACCCCAGCCTCGCTACGCCACGCCCCTCACCAGTCCTGCCCTTCGCCACGCCCCTCACCACGCCACGCCCCTCGCTATGCCATACCCCTCATCATGCCACGCCCCTCACCAGTCCTGCCCTTCGCCCCGCCCCTCGCCATACCATGCCCCTCGCCACGCCACGCCCCTCACCAGTCGTGCCCTTGGCACGCCCCTCTCCATGCCACGCCCCTTACCAGCCATGCCCTTCGACACGCCCCTCAACAGTTGTGCCCTTCGCCACGCCCACGCCACGCCCCTCGCTACGCCACGCCCCTCATCATGCCACGCCCCTCACTACACACGCCACACCCCTCTGCCCTTCACCTCACACTCCATTCATTCCGCTTCCCCCCCCCCCCGCAGGTTTAGCAGAGTGAGGGGAACAGAGGGTTTGAATCGCTTAACCGTTTTCCCTGCCGTTCTCTGTTAAGTTATGACTAGGCGAACAGAGTGTCCTTAACCGCTGTGAACTTGACAAACGTTGTTATCTCTGTATTTCCACCTTGATGTTCCCCCAGCTGCAGCCGGCCCGGACCACTGAGACAGGGCTGCTGCCGAGCCTTCCGTTGGGGAACCTGGGGTCACGGGGGTTGGTGGGAAATGACAGGTCAGATGCACAAGAAGAGGTTGGTGGCTGCAGCCGATCCAGGCTGGACATTCACCTGGAATCCCCTCTGGGGGGGCGGTGATGGGAGTGGAAACCGTGTCCCCACCCTCAAGCCTGTGTGTTCACTAATGGAAACATCAGTGGGTGGACTCGTGCAGCTACTCCCTGGAATGCCACAGCGGCTCAAAAGTACGAGGAAGGACGTCCCTGATGTCCTTATAAGGGAAAGAAGCAAGTTGAAGGTCGTAGCTGTGTCAACTTGTGCAGTGCTCTCTCCCTCCAGCTCTTCTCTCTCTTTCCTTCTGTCCCTTTTCCTTTTCTCCCTCCTTCCTTTCCTTCCCTTCTCTTTCTTTTCACACAACACACACACACACACACACACACACAAGCACCTGTATTTCCCAGATGAAGTTTTGGGAGGACACACACCAGACGTCTAGCAATGAGTTCCCATGACCTGCAGAAACTTCCAAATATAAGAACAATGAGCAGTGGGTTGCTTTTTGTCATCAAAACGAAAGTGCCTATGTAGTTCTCTGACCTGGCCATTGCAGGAACCTTATATTGCAGAAGTATTTGTGCTCAGAGCACAGAAGTGCAAGGATGTCGATGGCAGAATCATTTTTAGTCGCTAAATAAGAAACAGACGCACTTCTTACCCCTAGGGGACGGGTGATTCCGTGAAACCGGTCGCAGCGGTCAGGAAAGCCCAGGGCTGCGTGTCCTGCACACGGCGTCCGAGATTGGTTTCTCTGACACAGACCAGGAGCACGGACTAGAGACGATATGATTCTGTTTAAAATAAATTCGATTCAAGCTTCTATTTTAAAAAAAATGAAATTGTTGCTTCTGTGTGTCAAAATAGTTGAATATTGGTTACCTCATGTTCAATTTAAAATATATGTGAAAAAGGGGAAGCCGGGATGGCTTAGCGGGTTAAGTGCTCGCTTTGCAGCTCCAGGGTCCAAGGATCGAATCCCAGCCCCCGGCCCGTGTGACCCATATGCTGAACTGGGGTGTGGCCCCCAGTTCGGTTCAGGCTGGGTGAGCTTCCCAGGTAGGAGGCCTCTGCCTGGTTTCTGCCCCATGAGGCCCCTGCCCACCTGTGTGGAACGGAACCATGTCAAAAACGGATGCCGTGCAGCTATGGAGACTGCTCTGGGCCCTCCTCCTTCTCTCTGTCTCTCTCTGTCTGTCTCTCTCTGTGTCAAAAACAATAAAGTAAATCTTTTAAAAAAGGATATATAGATGTTAAAAAATCAGGTGAGCATCAATTTATTAACAATGGCATAGCCTTTGGTGAAATTGGCTGTTAGGAATAGTCATTCTTCTAGAATACTACAGTTACTAATAGGCATGTGTTCTGTTGGTTATTTTAAGATGATGATAAAACAAATGGTTGTTCAAGTGTCTGGATGGTTCTCAGAGCTCAAGTGTTGCTCTGAGGGACCTGGATTCCCCCCTTTTCCTTGATCATGAAAAGTGACAGCCCCCCCCACCCCCACCCCAGGCTTCTAGAAGGTCCACCTCCAGGTGGAGCCAGGGAAGTTCTGTGTGTGGTTTTATTATTTCATTTTATTTTGAAATTTTATTTATTTTATTTATTTTTATTACTTTAATTAATTTATAATTTAATTTAATTCAATCTTATTTTATCTGTTATTTTACTTTTATTTTAATTTTTATTATTTTATTTTATGTTTTAGTTCATTTTATTTTACATTTAATTTATTTTATTTTTTATATTATTTTATGTTATTTTATTTTACTTTACTGGTTTTTATTTTATTTTACTTTACTATTTTACTTTATTATTTTATTTTATTATTTTATTTTACTTTACTATTTGGTTTTATTATTTAATTTTATTAACTTATTTTCTTTACTGTTTTTTATTTTATTTTACTTTACTATTTTACTTTACTATTTTTTATTGTATTTTACTTCAGCATTTTATTTATTTTATCTTATTATTTTATTTTACTTTACTATATTTTTATTTTACTTTACTATTTTACTTTATTATTTTATTTTATCTTATTTTACTTTACTATATTTTTATTTTACTTTATTTTATTTTATTTTACTGTTTTTTATTGTATTTTACTATACTGTTTTATTTTATTATTTTATTTTAGTATTTTATTTTACTTTACTATATTTTTATTTTACTTTACTAATTTACTTCATTATATTATTTTATTTTTTTTTACTTTACTATTTTTATTGTATCTTTTTATTTTATATTTTTATTATTTTATTTTACCTTACTACTTTTTATTTTATGACTTCACTGTATTTTCATTTTACTTTCATTTTATCTTTGTTTTTTCATGTTATTATTTTTTAATTTTTAATTTATTTATTTATTTATTTATTTTTGACAGAGAGAGAGATACAGAGACAGAGACAGAGAGAGAACTGAACTGGGGGAGCTCCCAGTTCAGCACATGGTTCCGCACGGGCCGGGGCCGGGATTCGATCCTCGGTCCCCGGCACAGCAAAGCGAGCGCTTAACCCACTGAGCCATCCCGGCTTCCCCCATGTTATTATTTTATATTAAATTTGTTCCCAGGTGCTAGGGGCACGGCCGGGCGCGGGGCAGGTGTGTTTACGCAGGTGGTGCCGCTGTTCATCCACAGAAGACAAGGGCTCTTCGGCAGGGACGAGACACCCCCGTGCGCTTGCACGTGGAGCGCTCCCGGCCTAGCGGTCGCAGGGGCGCCCGAGTGCGGCGCCCTAAGCCCGGGTTCGGCTCCGGGAACCAGCGGCTGGCGGGCGGGAGACGCTCCGGGGGCCCGTCGGGCCGCTGTACGTCTCTGCGCGCCCTGCAGGGGGCGACAAAGCGCGCACCTCCGGGCACCTCCCCGAGACCAGCGCCGCTGGAAGCCGCGGGCTGCGGGTCCCCGGTCTGTTGCACGGAATTCTCGCGCCCCAGCCGCGTGCACGGAATTCTCACGCCCCTGCCGCGTGCATTGCACGGGGCCCCGCGCCCCGGCTCCCGCTGCGCTCTGGAATACAGTGCACTTTTCTTGGTTATCCTGAAAGCGTGCGCTTATTATGCAAAAATAGGGGCAGCCCTAAAACGCTGCACCGAGAAAACAGTGACTTGGTCCAGCCAGCCGGTTCCCTGAGGATGCACTTGGGCCCAGCTCCCGCCTGCAGGGGCGCTGCAGCGTCAGGGAGCAATCGCTGCAGGCTACGGCCTTGCGGGTCATTGAGTTTCAGGGGGCCTGTGTCCTCATCTGTTCCCCCTGGAGGGGGGGCAGTTCGGGGTCCTCCAAATGTATCACCGGTTGTGCGTTCCCCGGGACACGGCCTGTTGTTAAGGGTTGCTGGGTGCATTTGCCCTCCTCCCGTGCAGCGGCGCTGTCGTGACTGGCGGGTGCTTCCCGTCGGGGTGGGGGGTTGCAGGTGGGGGTGACGTGGGGGGCGCTGTGTCCTGACAGCTCACCAGGGCCTGCCGTCCGCAGGTCCCCAAGACGGCAGCAGGATGGGGATCCTGTACATCTTGGTCCCCAGCATCGCCATCCCGCTGGTCATCGCCTGCCTCTTCTTCCTGGTGTGCATGTGCCGAAACAAGCAGAAGGCCGCGGCCTCCACGCCGCCGCGCCGGCAGCTGATGGCCTCGCCCAGCCAGGACGTGGAGATGCCCCTGATGAGCCAGCACAAGCAGGTCCTGCAGCCCCCGCCCCGGCGTCCGCCCTGGCTTCCCCCGCTACCACCACACGCCTCTCTTTCAAACCGGCCTCAAGTTGCCGTTGGCTCCGTGCAACATGGCGGCGGGTCTGTCCCAGGAAAGACATGGCAGATGCGTGTGCCATCCGCTGTCCCAGGGGACCGAGCACCTAGTGATGGAGGCCAGAGGGGGCGGGAGTTGTCACCCTCACATGGGGATCGTGTGTCACAGCCGCTCAGCCTCCAGGGGGGGAATCAGGCCCCATGTGCTCTAAAGGGGAACGCTGTGGTGCTCCGGCTCTGCTGCCAGGGCCTCTCGGTTTGGGGGTGCTGAGTGCGGGTGTGGACGTGCCGCAGCGGCAAGGACTGTAGACGTGAGGGGTGCATCCGAGTGCGGCCCGTTACTCCCCCCACCGGGTGTCAGCCACCCGATGAGGCCGTGGGTGTCAAGCCCTGGTTAAAAACAGACCCACGGTCACGGATGTGACGCACGGCCCGGGGAGTGTGGACCCGGGTGTCGTGATAGCTCCGCCCAGTGTCCCGAGGGTGGTCGAATTGTTGGGGTGATCATTTTGTGAGGGGGTAAACCCCTCATCCGAGCCCGGCCAGCCCGCCGGCCACAGGCGGCCAGGACGGCGTGGAGTGAGGCCCCACTCTCTTCAAACGCGACGAGATGGTTTTTCGGGCGACCTTTCGTGTGGCTCGTCGGCTCCCGTGCGTGCGAGTGAATTTTACATGCGACCCCAAGGCCGTTCCTCTCCGTCCCGTGTGGCCCAGGGAAGCCGCCAGGTTCACGTCCCCGGTCTCATTGCCCTGTCGCCTCCTACGCCTGACGCGCGTTCATTGAGGTGACGGGAACCCCCATGCCCGGTCCTGGGTTGCTTGAGGGAGCCGGTAGCGTGCGTCCCAGTTCACGGAGCGTCTACGTGCGTCTGTCCGGCCTCTGCCTGCCCCCGTGGGCGCCGGTGAGCTGAGAGAGAGTCAAGCTGCCGTTAAAACCAGCCTCTCATCGTGAGGAAGCAGTGAGGCCGCCTCCCTGGGTTCTAAAAACGACCGAGAGACGCGGGTCTCGCTGTGCTGAGCGATGGCGGCTGAGGCTCCCGCCAGGCACACACGGCCCCGGCTGGGGCTCAGCCTGGCGGGGCGTGTGTGTGACGAGGTGTGGGGGGCAGGCAGGGCCTGGGGCCGGGGGATGACCGGCCGGGAGCCCCCCGAGTGGCAGCGTCTCACCGGGACTCTCCCTCTCCACAGGCCAAGCCCAAGGAGATCAGCCTGTCGGCCCTGCGCTTCACAGAGGAGCTGGGCGAAGACCGGTTCGGGAAGGTCTACAAGGGCCACCTGTTCGGCCCGGCGCCCGGGGAGCCCACCCAGGCGGTGGCCATCAAGACACTCAAGGACAAGGCGGAGGGGCCGCTGCGGGAGGAGTTCCGCCATGAGGCCCTGCTGAGGGCGCGGCTGCAGCACCCCAACCTGGTGTGCCTCCTGGGCGTGGTGACCAAGGACCAGCCCCTGAGCATGGTGTTCGGCTACTGCGCCCACGGCGACCTGCACGAGTTCCTGGTCATGCGCTCGCCGCACTCGGACGTGGGCAGCACCGACGACGACCGCACGGTGAAGTCGGCCCTGGAGCCCCCGGACTTCGTGCACGTGGCCGCTCAGATCGCCTCGGGCATGGAGTTCCTGTCCGGCCACCACGTGGTGCACAGGGACCTGGCCACACGCAACGTGCTGGTGTACGACAAGCTGAGCGTGCGGATCTCGGACCTGGGGCTGTTCCGTGAGGTGTACGCGGCCGACTACTACACGCTGGCAGGCGGTGCACCACTGCCCATCCGCTGGATGCCCCCGGAGGCCATCCTGTTCGGCAAGTTCTCCGTGGACTCCGACATCTGGTCCTACGGCGTGGTGCTCTGGGAGGTGTTCAGCTACGGCCTGCAGCCCTACTGCGGCCACTCCAACCAGGACGTGGTGGAGATGGTGCGGGGCCGCCAGCTGCTGCCCTGCCCCGACGACTGCCCAGCCTGGGTCTACGCCCTCATGCTGGAGTGCTGGCATGAGTTCCCCGGCCGGCGGCCCCGCTTCAAGGACCTGCACGGCCGGCTGCGTGCCTGGGGCGGCCTGTCCTACAACAGCTCAGCCCAGACCTCGGGGGCCAGCAACACCACGCAAACCAGCTCTCTGAGCACCAGCCCCGTCAGCAACGTCAGCAACACCCGGTACGGGGGCCCCAAGCCCAAGGCCCAGCCCTTCCCGCCGCCACCGTTCCTACCGGTCAAGGGCCAGATCCGGCCGCTGGTGCCTGCGCCCCAGCTCTACATCCCCGTCAACGGCTACCAGCCGGTGCCCGCCTACGGTGCCTACCTGCCCAACTTCTACCCAGTGCAGATGCCGCTGCCCCTGGCCCCGCCGCAGGTGCCCGCGCCAATGGTGCCCAAGCCCGGCTCCCACCACAGCGGCAGCGGCTCCACCAGCACCGGCTACGTCACCACTGCGCCCTCCAACGCGTCCGTGGCCGACAGGGCAGCCCTGCTGTCTGAGGGCCCCGAGGACGCGCCCAACGGCCCGGACGACATGGCCCGGAGCCCCGTTCAGGAGGCCGAGGAGGAGGAAGGCTCAGTCCCCGAGACGGAGCTGCTGGGGGACAATGACCCGGCGCAGGTGGACGAGCCGGAGGCCCCGCTGGAAGCCTGAGGGGCCATGGGGGGCCCCAGGCACCCGGGGGGGCCGTGTGCCGCCCCCACCCCCACAGACACCCCAAAATCCGCTCACCTGCCGCCTCCCCTCCCCGAGCACAGAGCCGCTGCCGCAGCTGCTGTGGGCCAGGAGCCGAGTCTTCTGGCCGGGGATGCCGGGCACACAGCAACGCCCCATGTTGCCCCCAGATTCCCGGAAGGGAAAAGGGGGCCTCCCCTCTCCACGTTGCACGTGGAACCAGCGAGGCAGAACTCGGGGCCAAGCGGCCCGTACGAAGCAGCGAGGGGGCGGGAGCTGCCTGCTCTGTGTGTGCGCCCCCCCAGCACGGAGACCCCCCTCGAGGTACCAAAGACCAGCGGGGACCGGACTGCGTGCCCCCGGCCTGCCCCCCGGGGCCTCTGAGCTGGGGGTCCCGGTCGCCGACATCACGTGCCTTAAACGACGTGGACGCGACGCCGTGTTTCCGTGAAGCGACGTCTCATCCGCCCGCGGGTGAATCCTGCCTACCTCCCCGGGATTCTAGGGAGAAGTGCTTCCGGGGTTCACGTTCCCGAGGACTCGATCCTGGCCCGGGCACCGGGGCCGAGTCCAGGGCATCGTCGGCGGCCCCCCAGTGTCGTCAATGTGCCGTGTCTGCGGAAGCGTGTTCAGCTTTAAAGTAATGACTGCGTCATGTAACTGTTTACGGGCCCCATCCCCCACCCCCAGGTGCCCCCTGATTGCCCTTCGGCGGCCGGTCTTGGTCCCCATGGAAGCGAGGTCCCTGCATTTCAGAGCCCCGGGGAGAGGAGACCCACGTGTAACCCCCGCTCGGAGCACCCATTAAAGTGGAACAGCGTCCAGTCGTCTGGCTGCAGTGGGGTGTGGGGGTGGCTGGGGGCGCTGAGCCCTCGCGGCCTGGGGTGCGGATCCAGGCCCCCCGACGGCGCAGGAATGGGGGTGCAGGCTGGCTGATAAGTGATGGAAGCGGGCCCCCTCCCGCACCCCCGGGGTGGCCTGCGCCCCCTGCGCCATCTGCTGAGCCGGAGTCCCCTGCGCCAGGGTCTCCCGGGGGAGCAGGTATCAGCGGCTCCTGGTCTTGGGGGGGGTCTTCACTGACTGACAGTCCCGGGTTGGGCGAGGCTCGGGGGTCCTGGGGACTGCGGGGGTGACCACGGTGGGCCCGGAGCCCCGGGGGCAGGCAGCCAGGCAGACCGGGCCCCGCAGGCTCAGGTACCGGGTCTCTAACCCGCTGCAGGGACTTCCCGCGGGGCGTCTGACCCCACTCGGCGCCGCCTCCCCGGTTCCGGGGCGCGCTGGGCCCCCAAAAGTCCAGGTCTGACAAGCGCCCGGAGATGCTGCAGCCACGGGGCACGCTGGGAGCCCCCCAAGCACAGCAGGGCGCTGCCCACGGGCAGAGGCCCCACACACACACATGCCAGAACCAAGGTGCTGCGTGTACCCTAAAACTGGGCGGCAGGAAGTGACGCAAGCGGCGTCAGGAGTGGGACCCCCAGCCCCTCCCGGCACGTGGGGTCCCACGAGGCGCGGGAAGTGCTCGGGACGTCCCGGCCTGGAAGCGCAGCTGCGTTCGCTCGCGCGCGCGGTGCACCTGCTGGTTTAACTGAGCCCTGAGCCCCAAAGGTAGAAGGAGCCCTTTGGCGCCCCCAACCCCGGCCCCGCTGCCGTGGGGGTCCCGCTGGGGCTGGGAGGGCCCCCAGGCCCCACCCCCCACGCCGCCATCCTCAGCCACTTGTCCCTGGGTCTCTAACTGGTGCATTTCCGCGAAGAGCCACTAGAGGGCGCTAGACAATGCATCCTAATGAATTCAGAGACCTGGATGCGTCTCTACACGTCAGAGGTCAGTGGCAATGACCTTCCCGCCCACGTGCACAGGCGCCCCCGCCCCCGGGGTCCCTCTGGGGCTGGGAGGGTCCCCATGCCCACCATCCTCAGCCACCTGTCCCTGGGTCTCTAATTGGTGTATTTCTGAGAAGAGCCACTAGAGGGTGATAGACAATGACTCCTAATGAATTCAGAGACCTGGATGCGTCTCTACAGGTCAGTTAGAGGTCGGTGGCAATGACCTTCCCCACCCACGTGCACAGGCGCCCCCGCTCCCTGTGCCCCGCTGGGGCTGGGAGGACCCCCCAGGCCCCACCCCCCATGCCCGCCATCCTCAGCCACCGGTCCCTGGGTCTCTAACTGGTGCAGTTCTGAGAAGAGCCACTAGAGGGCGCTAGACAATGACCCCATGAATTCAGAGACCTGGATGCGTCTCTACACGTTAGAGGTCGGTGGCAATGACCTTTCCCACCCATGTTCACAGGGCTCCCCGCCCCCGGGGGTCCTGGGCTGCAGCGCAGGGCCTCACCCACCTGCTCAGAGACCCAGGAAAGGCTGGGAGCTCCACACATGGAGGCAGGTCTCTGCGTCCCAGGCGACTCCAGACGCCTGTCACGCGCTCCGCCCATGAGAGGAGGCGAGGTCTGTGCTTTGTCACTTGCGAACACAGGGTCCTGGTCCAAAGATGCCAGGTGACCTTTGTCAGGCGCCACAGCAGGGCTCTGCCCATGGCGTGGCCTCAGCAAACACTGTGAGCCTAGGAAGACGTAGCCTGTCGTGACAATGGGTCCTGTTTCATAACCTTCCTCTTGAGAAAGTGGGGTGAAGTTTGCTACCTTGTTCCCTGAGTCCCCGCAACAGCGCACAGTCCAGAACTACGTTGAGGGGAAGCCAGGAGGGCTCAGCGGGTTGAGCGCTCGCTTTGCTGCCCTGGGACCAAGGATCGAATTCCGGCCCCGGACTGTGTGGACCCACATGCTGAACTGGGGTGAGCTTCCCATGCGGGAGGCCCCCAGCCGACTCCCGCCCTGCACAGACCCCGCCCACCTGTGTGGAACGAAACCATGTCAAAAACGGATGACGAACAACTATGGAGACAGTTCTGGGCCCTCCCCCTTCTCTCTGTCTCTCTCTGTCTTTGTCAAAAAATAAAATAAATCTTAAAAATAAAAAAAGAAATATTGTGTCCACTGCAGATGACGCTTGGTGTCATTGCATGTTGGTGTCAGGTGTGCAGCGTGGGGGGTGAGACATGGACGTAGTTTACGCTGTGGCCTCCTCACTAGTCCAGTCCCCACCTGGCTCCATGAGGTTAGTAGCATATTATGGCCTCTGTCCTCTGTGCCGCGTCTAGCATCCGGCGACCACTTTGTAACCACCAGTGCGTACAAATCCCTTCCCGGTTTTCACCCAATGACCCCAGAACCTTGACACGGCTGCCAGGCCTCCTTCAGGAAGGACGGGGCCAGACTCCGGTCCCCGGGCGCCCCAGCTTCAGGGATGAGCAGCGGCCAGCAGCTTCACGGCCGGGTGAGAATGTTTTTAGTGCAAACGTGGGGTTCATCTGGCGCTGAGGGAGCAGCAGAAGAGTCTCTGAACCCTGGTGGGGAGACGGAGGGGCCCCGGAGGGCTCCGCCGAGACTCCTGGTGCTGAGACGCCTGGGGCACAGGGTTCACTCCTCCAAGGCACCAGAACCTGAGTTTCTGTGAATGGTTCACACCCGCCCGTGTCCCCAGAAGGCGGTGGTGCAGCCGCATTGTCCACAAGAGGGCACCGAAGACGCTCGGACGTGCCAAGGCGGATGCGGGGACCGGGGTCTCCAGTGTGTGCCTTTGTCCTGTGGTCTGGAATCCGGGGTCCCCTCCGGGAACACATGTGTCCCCTGCTTCCCCCTGAAAGCAGGGGGCTGCCAGCTGCTGGTATTGTCTCAGCGACCCCTTCCATGACGGCACCCCGAGTCTACTTCCACGCTTTCCAGCTCTGTGTTCACGGGTGGTTTTATTTTTCTCTCTGATGGGGATTCCTTTTTCTGGGGTGGTGCCTGCCGGCTGGTGCCAAGACCCCAGCCCTCTGTTCTCTGGACAAAACAGTGCTTGTTCCCTTTCCACAGTCCCACGTCCTGAGCCCGGGACCCCTCAGTCCTCACAGAGAAGCACAAAGGCTTGTGCTTGGAGACCTGTCATTTAATCTCCCTCAGAAACCAGGCGAAACCAAAGCCGTGCAGCCAGACGAGTCAACGTCAGTTCTTAACGAATTGTTTATCTCAGAACAAAACAAAACAAAACGAAGAAATGAGCTGGGTCTGAGCTGGGCGCCTGATCCAAATTCACTGGGGCCTCAGTTTGTTTTCTGACTCTTGATTGGGGGGGCAATAGTGTCTATTGTTCTTGTGCCCCCAAATAATCAGTAGTCACTACGATATGGCTTTAAAAGCTGCCAAGTATTTTTTTTCCTTTTCTTTCCTCCGAGGGGTTTTTGAAATAGCAGCCCCAGGGTGTGAGGCACCTGGATCCGTGAACAGGAGCATCAGCCGAATTCCCTGCCGCACAGTCTGCACTGACTGAGGTGTCGCCCTTGTGCGCGCGCGTGCTCGCGATCCCGCATCGCCGCCTTGCACGGGGTCCGCTGGGCGGGGCGTGGGCGGGGCGTGGGCGGCCCGACGACCTTCCCCATGAACGTGAGGCTGGGACAGGTCGCGACGCGCCGCCTTCCTCCTGGTGTCCGGCAGGTGGCGCTGGCGCGCAAGGTCCTGGTTCCCCTGGTTGGCTCGGCCTCAGCGGGTGTTTGCGGGGCGCCCCCGGCTGAGCTCCAGGACAGACAGCAGGAACGGCCACCCGCGCGGTCTCATGTCACGCACTCGGGGTGCGCGTTTAGCCCGTTTTCACTGCAATGGCTCTAACGGGGCTGCAGCAGGGCCGGCACCGGGTGCTGCTCAGCAGTGCAACGGAGAATCTGCAGACAGACGTGCGGCCTTGGGGGGGAACCCAACCCGCTGCTCCGGGTGGGGGGCCCCGGGAGGTACGGGGTGCAGAGGGGGCGCTTCATGAGGCGTGGACCTCCAGCACCGGCACTGCTGGTATTTGCCGAGAGCGGCGATTTGCACGAATCCGCCGCATCACTGCCGTCGACAGACACCCGGCACCAGGAACCACGGACCAACCACGATCAACCCAACGGAGGGAGAGCGCAGGGGGCGCCCCGGAGGCCTGCGGACTTGCTCCTCCGCTTTCTCAGGGAAGGGGCGGGGCCTGGCTCCTGGAGGGGAAGGGCCTCGCTGGGGCATTTCGTGGGCGTGGCATCATTGGGGCGTGCCCCGGGCGTGGCTTGTTGGTCGTCCAATGGGTGTGGCCTCGTTGGGGCGTTCCTTGGGCGGGGTCTCCATGGGGCGTGTCCAGGCGTTACCACGGAGGGGTTCTGTGGGCGTGGTCTCCTTGGGGGTGTGTTCAGGCATGGCATTGTCGGGGTGGTCCGTGGGCGTGGCCTCACTGGGGCATGTCCGGGCATGGCCTCGTTGGGGCGTGGCGTGGGCATGGCATCATTGGGTGCGTGTCCAGGCGTATCACCATTGGAGCGTTCTGTGGGCGTGGTCTCATTGGGGGCATGTCCAGGCGTGGCATCGTTGGGGCATTCCGTGGGCGTGGCCACCCTTCTGCACGGCCCCGCCTGGGTGTGTGCACCAGCCTCTCACCACGCAGCATGTCCCGCGTGGGAGGCGATCCCCACGCAGCTCGGCTCTCATCAGCCAGCTGCACAGGAGTCGAGTCTCGGGAGCTGACAGCTCGTGCTGGTGACGATATTCAGCGATGTCTGGGGACACTCGTGACCACTGCAGCCTCCCGTGCAGCATCCGTGGGCTCCAGAGGGGACACTGCCCAGGTGCGGCCGTCCCCAGCCGGCGTCATCGCTGAGGCTTGGCTCCCCACCGCGCGCCACCCTCCCTCACGCATTCCCCAGACCCCAGGCCGGCCCCTCTGGACGGCACGTGTGGATCCTGGGGGGAGGGACAGTTCAGGCCGCGGTAGGTGCCACATGTGCCTGGGGGAGGGTGACATGGAGCCTGGGGGGGGAGGGTGCTGGCCTGAGGCTGTCACCGCTGTGTGGCCTCCCCACCCAGCAGAAAACGGGCCTCGCCCTGGGCCCCACACGGGAGACGCCAGAAAGGGACCACTCCAAGGGGGGGGCCATCACCTGTCTGATGAATCCTGGCTGCCGTCCCAGTGGGAGGCCCTGGGGACTGCAGGTGACACCCGCTCACGGCTGTTCCGGGCCACCTGCCCGTCCAGGGGGGCCCTGGGAAGGAGAGTTTGAAAGAGCAGAGTCCACCGTCCCCCAAAATATTATTTTTTTATTCTTGCAGTACATTTGTGTTTCCAATTGTGGATTAAAAAAAAAAAAACGTTTAGAAAGTGGCTACAAAACGGTGTGAGCTGACGGGCCATGCGGACGGGCCTTCCTCCCGGAGACCTCGCAGGCCCGGCCGGCATCCGGGTCCGGTGGGCCGGCCTGTGCTCAGTCCGGCTTCTCGCTCTCAGAATCTAGAAGACAAAACCGCCACACAGATCATTACGGGGGCCCCGGGGGGCAGAGAAGCGAGGCCGAAGCCGTCACATCTGCGCGGGCACCGTGGCCACCGCCCCCGAGCTCAGCTACCCCCGGACGCCCAGGGTCTGCCCTGTGCCAGCCCTGAGACGAGGCGGCACGGCTGTGGGGAGTCCTCCCCTCTCCACGAGCAGAGGCCTGGAGCCAGCCTGGGGGTCCACAGGGGTGCAGGCCCAGCGGGCGGGGCTCCCTGGAGAGACAGCACCCCCCACACCCCGCACGCGGGCCTCTCCTGTCCTCCCTGTGAGGCTGCCTGGCTGGGCTGGTAGGTGGACAGAGAGGAAGAAAGAGATGCCGTTCCACACCGTTTGCAAGCACAGACGTTTATTTTTCCTTCCCACGTACAGCGTCCTTGGGATTCCGTGCCCCTGACCTTGACGTACGAGCTAGAGCTGGTGGCGGGTGGGGACGCCAGGCCTCAAGGATGGGCCCAGGGGCTCCGCGCAGAGGATGGGGGCCTCTCCCCAATGCGCCGCATCGTCCCCCAGAACACGCAGTCCTAACGGGCTGATGCAATATCAGCCCATGTCAGGTGGCCGGTTCTGGTGCGGTCCCTCCACCGCGGAGCCTCGCGGGCAGTGGGGCACAGCCTGGCGCCCTGGGGGGCCCTGTGGTCCCTGGGGGGCTGGTGAGCAGTCTGGGCCCAGCGGTGGGTGGACTGGCCTGTGAGCATGTGGCCGGGGGAGGCCCAGGTGCCCACGGGGGGCCGGCAGCAGGGACCCCACCTCCCCGCAGCCCTGACTGGCTGTGGGTCCTGCAGGTGCGTCTGCTCCCCCCCCCCCCGTACTTTCCAGCAGGTTCCGCATGCGCACACATGCACGGTGGCTAACGGTCCTCACGGGCCAGCACCGCATGAGCCCGGCCCGCGTGCTGCTCTCCTGTATCCAGGGTCAGTAGCTCAGTGTTTCTTTCAACAAACCCACTTAGACAGAAGCTAGAGGCGGCTTCGGCTTCTGCCGCTTAGTGGGGACTAAAGCCTCCAATCGTGAAGGAAACACGCCTTTTCCAACATGGTCTATTGGACACCTTGTCCTCGGGGACCAAACCAGTTGCAGCTCAAGGCACGGTGACTGCAGGGTGACAGCCGTGTCCTGACCATGGACTCAGGGGCGGGGAGTGGGTGTCAAGTCTGTGAGTGGAGACCAGAGGCACTGAAGAGGAGGGGGGTCTGCAACCGTCAGGGAAGCGAGGGTCCTCCTGCGGCCCCTTCCCGGGGCACCCGCGGGCAGAAAGGGCAAACTCAGAGGTCAAACCGGCTCCCCTGGGCTGTTCCCCCCTCAGCGTGCCCGTCAGGCGCAGGGTCCGTCATGAGCTACGTGGTCTGCAGCCGGGGGCCAGGCGTACAGACCGCAGGCGGCCCTAGGAGCACTGGGAGCCGGGACCCGCCTGCTGCGCCCCAGCCCGGCCGGGCGGCCCAGGGACCCCAGGAAGCAGGAGCCGGGAGCAGGCGTCTGCCCTGGCCCCGGGGCGGGGCGCTGGGTGGGATGGCGAGGCCGGAGGGGGCCGTACCTGGCGTGGGCACAGGCAGGGTCAGGACAGTGCCCGGGGTGGCCGTGGGGGGCAGCAGGCCAGGCGCCAGGGCCAGACCGGGCGTCCCCACCGCCGCTGGAGGCACACTCGTCTGCAAGACAAGGAGAGGAGGGCGCGTGTGGCCGGGACCGGCCGTGCAGAGGGGGCCACGGCCCCGCCCTGCCCCCCGGCCCCCTCCTTGCCCCGCTCACAGCCTGCCCGTCCCCGGGGGGCCCGCCAGCCGGGGCCTCCATGCCCTGTAGCCTCTGCGTCTGCTTCAGCTGGTTGAGGGATGGCTTCAGCTGGGCAGCCGCCAATGCCGTCCTGCTGGTCCACTGGTCCACCAGCTTGTGCAGGTCATCGGTGAAGGTGCCGCCCTTGTTGTTGCTGTTGTTCACCTGAGCCTGTGTGTGCAGGGCGGCTGGGGGGCCCGGCTCGGGGCCCGGGGCCAGGCTGCTGGTGGACGACCCTGGGGAGGCACAGACACACAGGCCGGGGTCGGTGACACGGCCCCCCGGGGACCTGGGGCCGGCTGCGGTCATGCGAGCAGTGGTCGCGCTCAGGCCAGGCAAACGCCTTGCTTCAGGAGATGGTCTGCGTTTAGGGGGCCACGGGGGGCTGGGCCGGGCCCCACATCTCGTCAGCCAGGCGCAGGGTCAGGAGCCCAGCCGCCAGGCGTGCGCCCTGTGCCCATGCCGCTCAGGCCTGCCCAACCCCAGAGGCTACGGGGCCAGGGAAGGGCGGCTCAGGCTGGGCCCAGCTCCTCGGGCCCCTGGACTCTGGGCTCCAGCAGGAGGACTCGGGGGGCTCAGCCCACAGCAGGAAGCCCCAGCTGTGCCTCTAGAAAGAGACCAGGTGACCCCCACCATTCCTAGGAGCTTAGACGGCGTGGGGGTCTGGGATCGAGGGCACAGAGCCCGAGGCCCGAGGCCCAGACTCAGAGCTGGACAAAGGGCCACGTCCCTGAGACCAGAACGGGACCTTTTCGTTAAAAATAAGTGCGTGTCCCCTCCCTCCCTCCCTCCTTCCCTCCGACACACAATTTCTGGTTGGCAACGAGGAAGAAGCCCACTTTTCAACGCCTAAGGACCATCTCTTCAAACAAGTCGTTGCGGGAACGTAGTCGGCTTTAGTGGCTGGCAGTGACATGGCATGGACACGGTTAGACGTTAGGGGTGAGACGCTACGCACACAGCTAAATGAACAGGCACGTTTCAGCCAGAAACGGGGGGCGGGGGAGGGGAATAATAAAATAAAACGTAAAGGCGCGGGATGAGAGCAGTGGGCAGCCCGGGCGGCCCTCCTCTGGGAGGCGCTCGTGGGAAAAGCAGACAGTGGCGCCGGCGGGTGGCACATGCCCCTGGGAGGAGGGCGTGGGCACCTTGATGCGCAGTAGCGACCATGAGGCCCATGCGATGGAGCGCGGACAAGGGGGGACAGGGAGATGGGAAGAAAGAGCAAAAAACCCGATAATTACGACTGCTGTGCTCTTTGCCTAGACAGAGACGCTTCAGGGCAGACCCTGCAAGGGAAGAAGAAACGACACAAGACCACAGGGTTAGGCGGGACGGCACACATGGGGACGGGCCACCACGCTAAGCCAAGGTCATCAGTGTGCGAGGAGGAGCGCAGGCCAGCGGCTCGGAGCGCAGGGAGCGGCCGCCGGGGGCGCGCTGTGCGTCCCCGAATAGGGGCGCGGTTCCCACGCGTCTCGCCGGGGCGCGCGGAGGTGCAGGGCCCGGCCCCAAGCTTCGGATATAATGTGTGTGTGTGTCTCTCGGAGCGTGTTCAAAAAGAAAAAGAAGAGAAGGAAAGAAAATCAAACCAAACTGAAAAAAAAAACAAAAAGGCGAAGCGTGCCCCTTGGCTTTGCAATGGGGGGCTCCCGGGGGGGTCCCCGCTGTCAGCCAGGAGAGGTCCCGGGAGCAGGGCCCGGCTGGGGGCGGGTTTGCCACGTGCAAAAAGATACATTGTTTTGCAGGTGTGAGGCCAACCCTGGCGCTCAGGCCGGTGGGGGACGGGGGTCCAGGAGGACACACAGGGGACCCTGTCCCCGCAGGCCCTGATTCTCGGCCCCCTCCGGCAGCCCCTGCCCTTGTCACTGGACCCCGCCACCCCCAGAGGCTGTCCATGCTGGCCTGAGGGTCTGCCCTGAGCTAAAGGAGCCCGCCAGGAGGTAAGGCCGCACCCAGCTTGCTCTCCATGCAGGGGGCGCAGGCCCAGGTGGGAGGGACCAGGACGGCTCAGGTGTCCCCAAGGTCACTCAGCAAGGCTGTGCTATGGCGGGGGTTCTGCCTGAGCTCCCGTCCACGGCCCCCCCCAGGAGCACTTCGTCCCAACACTCGGCCACCACCCGAGCGCACGGATGCAGCCATTCCCATGACCCTGCCCTTGACCCTGTTGTCCTCCTGGGTGTGAGGGCGGGGCCAGTGCTGGGGACGGGGCCAAGGCCGGGGGCGGGGCCAAGGGTGGCCCCGGCTCCCTCCAAGGCGCTGTGCACGCTGCACTCAAACTATCTAGTTCGTCCCATGTGTTCTGGGGCTGAGCTGGGGACACAGAGGCTCCGCTCCGCTGGGACCGCTCACGTGCAAATGCAAATGAACGGGCCGTGCACTCGGCGTCCACGCATGGGCGCTTCAGGGCCCTCCGGGGGCCGCACGGTGCAGGGAGGCGGCCGGGTGTGCAGGGCACTAGTGGGTGCACATCCCTCAGGTCCTTCTAGACGGGCTGCTCCCCTTGCTGGGCCCCTGCAGCCTCACGGCAGGTTCCTACACAGCCTGCTCTGGGCCCGCCGGGGACAGCTCAGGGTCCAGGGCGGGTCCCTGTCATCCTCACAGGAAGGAAACCACCCACGGCCGACTGCCTGCTCAGAACCCAGAGTCCTCACCGGAAAGCCAGGGCCGGAGCGGGAGAACCAGGCCGGCCCACGGAGGCTTCCCGACCCTTCCCCACACAGGCCGGAGCCAACCCAGAGCCCGAACAGCTCCTGGCCCCCAGCGGACCCGTCCCCACACACGCACACCACAGCCCGCCCCACGTGCCTTCCCGGGGCCTGTGCCCTGGCCTGCCGCCCCTCATGTCCACCCCAGACAGCCTCTGGTACACGGGCCCTGCCCGGCCCACTAGGCCGCTGCAGACCGCTATGCGCGGCCCTGGTTCTTGCCCACAGAGCTACCGGCCACAGAAAGGCAGCCGCGCAAGGGTGCCAGGGCCCGGGGGCAGCACGGGGGCAGCACGGGGCCCCCAGGGGACCCACACGGGGCAGCACACAGGGCCCCACACAGGGGCCCCACACAAGGGAACTCACGGTGCCCACAGAGCCGCGGCCGCCAGCCTCCTGGTCTCCAGCAGCCCCCAGCCCACCTGCCCTGGCTGCTCCTGGCATGGGCGGCCAACCTGCTGGGCACACACCCCCTCCCTGGGCTGCCCCTGAGATTCAAGGGCATCTGACAGGGACACAGGGCTTAAAAATGGGCCGGGACCTACAACCATCCCCACAGTGTTCAAACACTGAGGGTCACGCGGAACTGGGGGGTCCAGAGCGCCCGGGACACACCAGCCAGGGACCCCACCGCCACGACCTCGGAGGGGGGAAAGGGCAGCCCGACCCCAACAGCGGCATCAGGCGCTGGGTTCTGGCACCGAGGAGACCAGCGCCATTCCGCTGTCTCCGCACGGCGCCACCCGGGTCCCAAGCGGAGAAAAGGGCCGACAGCACCTGCCCGGGAAGCAGGTGCGTCCTGGCCCCGCGCTGGGGGAACTTCGCCGGGGCCGCACGGTGCCCGAAGCCCAGGGCTGGCCCCTCTGACAGCCCGCTGCGCGAGCCCGGGCCCAGCCTGGACCGGCCCGGGGAGCTGCGTGGGACAGGTTCTGCACAGCAGCCTCGGAGGTCCCAGGCGCAGGGGCTTGTGGTAACAGAGAGGGGCGGCGGCACTGCCGCCTCCTCCAGGCAGCCGGTGCACAGCGGGGCGGCGCTGCCTCCGCGAGCCCGCCCCCTCGGGCGTCCCGGGCGCAGGAGGGCTCCTGTGGGTGGGCGGACACCTGGGGTCCGGCCCTCCCCGCGCCCTGCGCCAGCCTGGCTGCTGCCCCCACGTGCGGGCACGTCACAGTCCCCTGCAGCTGCCCCACAGCCACCGCCCTCATCTTGTCTGGGTTCCAGGGGGCTGGGATCCCCTGGACATCACAACCTGCTTCCCCGAGCCTGGGCTCTCATGAGCCTCTTGGGGCTACACCTTCCACGTGGGCCGGGCCAGCTGCCCTGCGCCCACAGCCACGGCTGTCACAGCCTGAGCTCTAGCCCCCTCCTCCCGCCCTGGCCAAGCACACAGCCCCCCAGACGCACTGAGCACCCCCCACAGGTACGCACCCCCAGGGTCACCAGGTTCCCAGGGGGGTCGCCATCAGGACCCGAGGGCGGGGGGCAGGGCGGGCTGTCCTGGGCCGGCTGAGCCGTGTCCTCACCAGCCTCATTCACAACCTCAGAGCGTGAGAGGCCACAGTGACCTGAGAAGGCCAGGACCTGAGTCAAGAATCGCCCAAAAACAACCAGTGTCACCGTAGTCACAGCACAGCCAGCACGTGCCACCACCTGAAACCACCCGGGGCCCACACACCTGCCTCCCCTCCAGCCAGGGATGCAAGCAACAGACACCCCCTGCCCCTGCTGGGCCACACACGTTTCCTCTCTCTTGGCACAGTAAGTCATCGTGAGCCAAATGAAAACCCTTTAAACAAAGCACAACTGGGGATGCCGGGAGAGCTCAGCGGCTGAGCACTTGCCTTCTAATCACAAGGTCCGGGGGTCGATTCCCAGCCCCAGCTCATGCAAACCCATAGGCTGAACCGCAGTGCAACTGGTCACCGCTGGGATGGCAGCGAAAGTTCTCACCTCCCGTGCAGAAGGCCCCCAGTTCAGTTCCCGCCCCACATCCACCTGCGTGGAATGAAACCATATCGCCAGCTAAAAATGTGCAACTATGGAGACTGCTCTGGGCCCTCCCCCTTCCGTCTCTCACCTTCTCTCAAACGATAACAAAGAACAGCCCAGGCAGGCACGGAGAAGACTGGTGACAGGCAGAGAGGCAGCAATGCACGGCTCACTCACAGGGACTTACCCCACGAGCCTGGGGAAACCTCCACCTGCTCTAATGTGCTCCCCACGCGTGGTCTGCGGCCCTCCCAGCGGGGACACGGTGGCCTGAGCACAAGCTGCCTGGGGCCCCAGGAGCCCTCACACTACGGCTCTCGGGTGACAGCCATGCACATCAGGCAGAAGAGACATGAGTGAGCAGGGAGCTGGGAACCTCAGCCGCCCCCCACTCCACCCCCAGCCTGGCAAGTGGCCAGCAGCCCCAGTGCCCCCGTCACTGGCTGGGGAGTGCTGGGCGGGCCCTGCCTGCTGGGAAGAACCCCAGGGGACCCACGCCTCTGTGGGGGTGGCCTCAGGTCCCCACAAACACAATGTATCTTTGTTGTACGAGCAAAAAAGCCCCGTGCCCCAAACCAGCACGCCCAAGCCAACTGGTGAAAAAGCTTGATTTTTCTCTTGAAAACGAAAACCTGAAAGCCCTGTGGCTTTAGGTTCCTCAGCTCGTCCACCTGAGGGGTGGGAGCAGTTTGGGGTGGGAACCTGTCCCGGCATTGGGAGGGCAGGGACTCGGGACTGTGGGGACAGGACTACGTGCTGGCTTCGCGGTGCTGTGAGGTCCGTGAGGTGAGGGACACCCCGTGTACCGTGCAGGAGCTATGAGGTGGCCAGGAGGGCCGGCCCAGGAGGGCAGCACAGCGTGCGGGCTGGGAGTCGCCTCCCCCAGGGCTGGACGACCCCGAGGGGAGCAGTGTGGGAAGAGGGGCTAGCTGGGGCATCCTAGAGGAGCTGAGCATCCGCACACTCAGGGTGGACAAAGCTGGCCCTCATGTGGAAGTGACACCCTCCCGTGACCTGCTAGCTCGAGCCCGGCTCTCTACACGCATGTCTTCCAAGTCCAGACACGTGTGAGACACACCGTGCATCTAGAGAAGGCCAGGGCTCTCTGTTGTCGCGGGAACCAGGGACCATGGACGTGTGCTTGCCACAATCGCAACAGAGATAGAGCCACGTCCAACGTGAGGAGGAGCCCAGCGCGGGGCGGGGCGTGGGCAGGCCACCGCGCATGCTTCGGTGCCCAGGCCGAGAGCATGCACTGGCGCCGGGGGTGCGCGCTGCATGAAGGCGATGAAGACAGGGAGGGGTGGGGGAGAAACCAAGGGCCGGAAGGTGATAAAATACAAAAGAACAAATACAGACAGATGGACACAGACACGGGTCCACTGAGGAATCGAGCGCGAGGTTTGCTACTAGGCTTATAGGCCACTCTCTCAGACGCGGGGTGGGAAACCGTCCAGCCTGCAAGTGAATATAGAGGAAAGAGAACAGAGAGACAGGAATCAAGTACAGTCTCGGGGCTCCGCCGACGCCGCTCAGCCTCCGCGGCCGCGCCTAGCCCAGCCCCGAGCGCCACCGCCACCGGCCGCACCGTGGAGCGCAGGGTGCACGGCGCGGGGACCCCACACGGCGGTGGCCCTGAGTCTCGGGGCAGAGGCGGCGCAGGAGGCACCTCAGCGCGGCCCTGCTCAAGGCCAAGCTCCCAGCTCACCCCCAACAGGCCTCCAGACAGAAGCACCTGTACTTAGCAGGGGTGAGGCGGGGAGCGGGGCCAACCGACATGGGGCGTGGCCAGTCTGTACCTGGAGGCGTGGTCAGCACCTGGGGGCAGGGCCTACCGGGGCCTGGGGCGGGGCCAGTGCCTGGGGGAGGGGCCGAGCGGCCGAGACGGGCCTGAGACCGGCGCACACAGCAGACACCACGTTCGACCACTCGGTGGACCTGCTGCCCCCTGAGCTCGCTTCCCTCTGGGCCGTGACAGCTGGACTCGGGGACAGACGGGCTGTCCACTCTCTCCGGTCAGAGGCTACCTCCACCGTTACGTCCTGAGGGAGCCTTGGCCGCAGCTCACGCCCCGCTACACCGCACGGCCCGACCTGGTAGCACATGCTCAGACACGGGCAAGCCGGGAATCACCTGGGCCGTGCGCTCCGCCTCCGTCACTGGCGAGGCCGGAGCAGATGTCTGCAGACAGGGAGGCCCGCACGGAGCAGGGCTGCTGGGTCTGAACTGCCTTCCCACACGGGTCTGGCGCTGCCGTGGGCCCCGCCCCGGCTTTGGCGGGGTCCTTGGCAGGAGGGTCTCTGCTGAAGTCTGACAAGTGACCTGGTGGGGGGAGAGCGGGGGACAGGCACCATGAGGTGCCGCGGGCCAGGGCAGCCAGCGCAGGGCGCGCCGTCCTCCCCGCTTTGCTGGGTGACCTTGAAGATGACCTTGAAGTCGAGAGGGATGGGCGAGCGGCTACGCTGCCCACGCAGGTGTTGGGAAGGTGGAAAGGGCGGCGGCACGTCTGGGCATGTGTGCTGGGCGCAGAGCAGGCCGTGAGCTCCCTCCTCACTCTAACTGGTGCCCCGTGAGCGTTAGGAACTGGCGTGGAACCCGTGTAATGCTTGTGTTTTGGGACATGCGCCCTGCAGGTTACGTGAGCACCGAGACCGGCTTGTGACCAGCATGTTGCCAGCTTCCCGCCCAGTGCAAATGGGCGTCCCCCCCAGAGAGTGGGGGTTGGGGTCAGCATGCACCTCAGTGCTCAACATCCTGGTGAGAGCCAGAGGTCCTCACCCCCGTGGTCAGCAGGGACCTATTTGACCATCAGGGCCAGAGGAAGCAGAGCTGGCCCAGGCAGCCCCCGCAGGGAGCGGCCCTCAGCGCGGGACACCGAGCCCCCTCCCCCTCGCACACTGGAGCCCAGGATGGCCCGGGGCGCTGCGCGGGCCGCACTCAGCCCACTCCCCTGGCCCAGCGTGGGGCAGAGGCCCCAGCCGGAGTGCGCAGCCCACCATGCTCCCGGCTCCCATGAGAGAGAGTCAGGGAGTGCTCTTCCGGGTCCCGGTGCCCGCCTCCCATCGGCCCGCTCCCGGCCCCGCCCCCACCCCGCCCGCGGTGGCCAGGAGGGCACAGGGCCCACCTGTGCTGGAGGCCACGACCTTGAGCTGCTGCACCAGCGGGCTCAGCAGCCTCCCCGCCTTCAGCTTGCTCTTGCTGGCCTTCCTGCGGCGGCCGGCCGGGGGCGCCGTGGGACAGAGCCCCAGGCTGGGCGGCAGTGGCTTGCCCAGGCGGCGGTACAGCGCCTCGATCTCTCGCTTCTGCTGGCTCTGCAGCTCCGAGATCTCCCGCAGGTGCCTGCAGGACGGGACACGAGAAGACCGGGGACTCCCGTCGCTGCCACCGCACACGGCCCCCAGGGGCGCCCGCGGTGGGCAGGATGGGGGCGGACGGGCCGCGGGAGGGGCACAGACGCCTGTATTCCAACATCACTGTGTGTTCACATCTACACCACGTGGGCGTCGCTGGGGGCCTCCGGCATGGACACCCAGCGACACAGAACTGCAGAAGGCAGCCTGCAGAGACCCATATTCACCCACGTGCAGGCCCACGGCACTGCTACGTTCGTCAGTCCTGTTCTGTGTTGTTTTGTTTTGGTTTTGGCTGGGGGTTATGGACTTCACATATTTATGCTCGAAATGCAGGCCCTGCACGCGCAGCCAGGTGAAAAGGAAAATGGTCCGGGCCCAGCACTGCAAGCCGCCCCCATTCCTCAGGTGTCCCTTCCTCCACAGGGAGGAAGACGCACAGAGGCCGCTCCGGTAAGAAACACCGCAGGTGCAGGTCGAGACACGCAGTCAGTCAGGGGCCTGGGCTCTGGCTCCAGCCCCGCTTTGCCGGAGCGCCTCCCCCGGCTCACAGGGCCCAGCTGGCAGGGGGACAGGTGGGAACCCCCGGTAAGACTCGGTGCAGGCGCTGGCTGTGGGCAGGGACCGTTTCTAGGACACGCCAGGGCAGGGCTGGGTGGCCCCTGCCGGCCTCGCTGACCCAGGCCCTGGCCACGCCCCTCCCAGCCCTCCTTCAACGGCGGTGGCGCAGGCCGAACGCCATGCCCTCAGCCATGTCTATTGGACCCCTGACCCCCTGCCCCGCGCCGGGAGGCTCAGATCCTCCGCCTCACCCAGGCCCTACCCGTGTGTGTGCATTTGGAAAACAGGTGTTTTCCGTGGCTGGACAGGAGGCAAGTTCTGATTTTATCTCATGTCTTCAACACCTGCGGAGTTTGTTTTGGAGAAACGGTTCTCTAAACATCAGGCTGCTATTGCTTCAGGTTAATTCTGACAAGGTGGGAGGTCTCACAGTGAAGGTGGCGGAAGCAGGGGAGGGCTGCCGGGTCAGCCGGGCAGCGTCTGACTTAGGAGGACTTGGGGGAGACCCCTGCCCCAAAGCCCACCCCTTCCTTCCATGCAGCCCCAGGAGCTGCAGTGGGCCTCTCAGAACAGGGGCCTCCTGGCGGCTTTAAGATCTGCAGACGCTGGCTGGGGTGCAGGGTGGGGGGTGGGGGACAGGCACCTGTGTCCCCACACTATGCCCAGGGGACCTGACACATGAAGGGCTGCCTCCCATCCAGCAGCCACCAAGCCCCCTGAATTCAGGCCCAAACCCTGCCCGGGCTCCGTTGTCTCCCATTGTGCAGGGGGGCCAAGGCCTAGAGTCCTGGAGGGGCTCCCGGAATCCTTTCCCTTGACGTGTCTTCTTCACTCCCTTCCCCGTACCCTGTCCTGCCCCTTCCAGGGTCCCCCCACCTCCAGGGCTCACCTCCAGACCCCCCCACTTCACCTCCAGGCCCCGCCCCCATCACGGGCCCCACCCCGCCGTGGCCCCATCTCCAGGCCCCGCCCCTCCACCTCCAGGCCCCGCCCTCTCCCAGGCCCCGCCCCCTCACAGCACACATCAGCTTCTCCGATTTTCTCGCACCCGGGCGGCCTCTCCGACCCCTCCACAGTGCTCGCAGTGGAGGGCGGCTGCATCTGGGCTCCCCGTGCCCCCTCTTGTGCTTGCTGGCCACAGGCCTCCAGGGCAACACCCCCATGAACGCACACGCGAGCCTCCCTATGCACCCCAAGACCCGACTCGTGGCCCCGCCACCACGTCCCGGGGACCCGGCGCTTTAATGGCTGCTCCACACGCAGCCCTCATCAGGTGCCCAGATCTGGTCTTGAACTTGCGCTGCTGGGATAAGGGCGTGGGGCGGGGCGGGGTGAGTGGGCGGGGCTAAAGACCAGGGAGTGTCAGCAGGGCGTGGCAAGACCACCCTCCTCTCCCAGCATGCACTGCCCCAGCCCCACCCACCCCGAGGAGGCTGCAGGAGCTCACGCTCCTCGTCCTGCGTGGGCAGCCGCTGGGTCCACGCCGCGAGCTCTCAGCCCGCGGCCGCTCCTGCCCCAGGACACCAGCCTCCGGGTCCCCTCCCCACAGGTGCACTCAGGACGCAGCTGCCCCAGGGGCGCCGCCCACAGGGGGCAGGTAACGCCTGCAGATGGAACAGATGCATGTGAGGAAGACCCGGGTCTGAGTGACACCGGGGCTGCCCCGCTGAGGCCCCTGGAGGGGACGGCACAGGAAGGGGGGGCAGTGCCCCAAGACCACCGACGGGCGGCAATGACATCGCCTCCACCCTATCACCTGGTCCACGGGCACATGATGGAGCCTGGAGTTCAGCTGCCCACAGCCCCTGACCCGGGGCCGCACCCCACTTCCCCCACCCGGCCCCCTGACCCCAAATCCACACCCCGCTCCCCAGGCCACCCGGCCCCGAACCTGAGTCTGCACCCCCCTCCCCCCACTCGGCCCCCTGACCCCGAGTTCACACCCCCTCCTCCCACCACCCGACCCCCTGACCCCGAGTCTGCACCCCGCTCCCCTCACCCAGCCCCCTGACCTCGAGTCCGCACCCCGCTCCTCTGACCCGGCCCCCTGACCCCGAGTCCGCACGCCCCTCCCCCGCCCGGCCCCGGGGACTTACTTCTCCCGGAGACTCTGCAGCTCTTTCCTGACATCCGCGTCCTCGATCTCGGAGTCGTTGTCGCTGCTGATGTAGGACGGCTGGGAGTGGAAGGAGGTGACGCTGATGGTGGGCACCTTCGGGCCCGCCCTGCTGGGCGTCTCCGGGCCCGGGGAGCCAGCCCGGGAGGACCTGTGCAGGAAGGCGGTGGCCTTCTTCACAAAGTCGCTGGCCACGCTGCCGCCGCTCCCGGGCAAGGAGCTGTGCTTGGGCCCCGGCGGCCTCCTCCGCGGGCACTCGTCCCCAGAGTCGCTGGACACCGGCTCGCCGGGGCCCACCTCGATGGAGGCGGCGGTCTGCGCCCGCCGCAGGGCCAGCTTCGCGTCCGGGCTGCGCGGCCCCTCGAGCAGGTACACGTCCGGCGGGGCCGAGTAGCGCAGGCTGTGCGGGGAGCCCAGGGTCCACTCGTCCTGGGTGCTGACCACCGAGAACCGGCCCACGGTCTTGGCGGGGGAGCTGCCATCCTGCTGGCCTGAGGCCAGGGCGCATTGCGTCTGGGGGCGGCACGGCACGGGCTGGGCGGAGGCTTCTGCAGGGACCCCAACACTCTGGTCTGCAGGCTCCGGACGTGCAGGGGGGGCAGAAGCGAGGGCGCCCTTGGGAAACAGGACAGGACAAGCGTCCACACACCACCCGCAGTGCGCAGACCCGCCCCCCGGCCGAGTGGCTCACCCCTCAGCGCAGAACTCGGCCCACCTGGGTGGCGAGGGGCGCAGCCGGGGACGCTGAGGATGCCCACCCTCCACTGGAGCCAGACGCTCTGCTCAGAGACGGTGCTGCGGGAACATCAGAATCGTCACGGGCACCCTGCCCAGGACACAGGCAGGAAGGGCTCTAGGCTACGGAGTCCCAGAGGGACGGGGACCCACAGTGAGGGGCTGTCCTCACCCCTCACCTCACAGATGCCCTAGGACCTGTCCCTTAACACTCAGGTCCCTACAGCACCTGCTCCAGGCACAGCCGGGCCTGATACACACCTGATGTCCTTCCCTGTCACCTGCCGCCCCATCACCTGACGGTGTCCCCTGTGTCACCTGCCACCCCCATCACCTAACTGCATCACTCTGTCTCTCTTTCCCTGACGTGTCCTCATGATGAAAGCATCTCATGAGGTTGTGGGAGGAACAGACCAATGGGGCCAATTCCTAACCCGGCTGTCCCAGGGTCTGGGGCAGGTCCTTGTCATCTGAGGCTGTCTCATGTCCCCGTCTGCGGAACGGGGACATGGCATGACATCTCCCACCCGCTTCCCCAGCACCGCTGGGGGGAGGGAACGGGGCAAGAGGTGCTCCTGAGTGGGAGCCCCGGACGCACGGCAGAGCCCAGGCAGGCGGGGGCTGGGCCTGCCCCGAGCTGGGCTGCAGGACGGCAGGGGGCTGCCCCCCACCCCACTGAGGGGCCTCTGTCCTTGGGGTGGGGACACACGGAGGCCAGTGACAGGCCCGCCTTGCCTGCTTCCCACCGAGAGGCTGCAGGAGGGGGTGGGACTGCTACCTGTGGCTGGTGAGGATGGGGTCTGCTCCAGCACGGCCCCCGTCCCAGGCACCACCTCTGGCCTGTCCACCTGGGGGGAGCAAGGGCAAGAGCGGGCATCACCTGCCGACGTCTGCAGCTCACCCGTAGGCCCTGCCCTCCCTGCACAGGCTGGGCCGCTGTCCCCAGGCAGCTCAGCGGGGCCCAGGCTCCCCCACACACCAGGCCACCGAGCCGGGGCCTGGCCCTGCACAGGCAGGGGCCACGTCCCCTCACAGGCTGCTTGCTGCTAAACACGCTGGGCGGGTCCAGCGAAGAGGTGGGTCCCGAGAGCAGCTGGTGGGACTGGGGCGAGGCTGCCACACGGGTAGGACTTCAGCCCGAGGGGCTCCAGGGGGCCCCACCTTGTAGCTCTGCCCCCGCAGGCCCCGCCCTGCAGCCCCGCCCCCGCAGCAACTGGGGGCGGGGCCGGGACTCACCAGGGGCGGAGCCGGTGGGGCGGGGTTGGCCCCGGAGGCCTCTGCGTGGGGCTGGTCCCCCCTCGGGGGCTCCAGGGTGAAGTCCCGGTCGCCCAGCTCCACGGGGGTCCCGGCGGAGGCCGAGGACGTGGGCACGTGCTCCTGGTAGAGCAGCGTCCGCAGCTTCTCGTCCAGGCTCTTGATGGTGCTGTCCACGAAGCCCACCCTGGGAGGCGGGCCCTCCCCATCCGACTCCAAGGCCGACAGCGGCTGAGGGGGGACGGTGGGCCCCAGTGGGGGGCTGGGAAGCTGGGGGCCGGCCAGGCCCACGGCCCCCGCCACGCCAGGGGCTGCTGGCGGGCCCAGCGCAGGCTGCGGGGTCCCGCCGGGGATGCTGAGCGTGGGAGCGGGAGCCTCCCTGGGGGACGCAGGCTCCCCCAGACCTGCGGGGTGCTGGGAGGCCTCCGGGGCCGGGGGCCTGGCCGCGAGCCGGGCATCCTGCGTCTCTGCCAGCGGCTGGAGGGTCTCGCGCCCGCCGCCTGTGCCCTGAGCAGCCTCCGCGCCGCCCGCCGGCACGGCAGCCCCCGGCGCCGACTCTGGCTGGGGGCTGACGGCTGGGGCAGCCGCGTCCGGGGGCATGGCCGTCACGGGCGAGGACGACGGCACCAAAGGGGCCTCCCCGGGGCCGGCCTGGCTCAGGAGCTGGGGGTCGGCTGGGGGCTCGGGCTTTTCCTCCAAGGGCTGGTCGTTGCAGGAGGCTGCGTCTGGAAGGGACGGGGAAGGCGCTGCTGGGCGGGCGGCTCCGCGCGTGCTCGGCCCTTCGCCGGCCGGAAGGGCTGCCCCTGAGCTGCTGGGCCTCACACGGCCGGCTCTCCTTCCTTGCACTGCGCCCGCATCACCCGGGCACAGTTTTAACCACACGCTTCCTCGGGAAGGATTATGGCCTGGCCCACACGACAGGTGCCATGTCCAGGGCTGCTTAGCGGATAAGGCAGTTACCTCGTTCCGTCCAATTTTTTAATGAGAAGTAGCCATGCTGAAAAGCATTGATACGGAGAAGTCGGGAACCCCGTGCTGCACTGCACACCCTCCTGTAAAGGCACCAAGTACGCACTCACCTCCCCCAAGAGAGGGGTGACCCCGGGACAGAGATCAGCAAGAGGCAGACCTCACAGGTGGGCACCAACTCCAACAAGCAAAAACCTTGTTTTGAAACAAACGGCATTCTCTTCAAATGGAACACAAAGCGCTCGTGTGGCACCTCCTTAAACAGGCTCGGAAAGTGGGCAGGGTGGCTGCTGACTGAGTCGTGTGGCAGGAGGACGGCCGTCCCAGCCCCTTGAATTCAGATTCCACCGTGCGGCAGGTCCAGACTCCTTCAACCCCACTGCTTTCCTTTGCATCCTCCCTCCCTCCCATCTCACCCCACGCTGCACCACCAGCACGTCTCCGTCTCGTAGGGTACTGGGCGTAAGCAGTGATAATGGGCTTCCTACGTCCTCCCTCTCGAAGGGGAAAGCATTCCACATGCCACCAATTAATTGTCACAGCAAATGAATTCACGTGCCTCCTGTGATACATTAGAGTCCCTAATGGATGCTGAACTTGACCAAATGCTTTCCTCCCTCTCCTGGGATGGTCGAAGGCTTCTCCCTTGATCAGTGTCTCCGGCCCCTGCCGTTCCACTCTCTGCTTCTTGCTTTTTCAGACCCCGTACATAATTGAGATCGTGCCATGTCTGTCTGTCTCTGGCCGGTTTCGCTTAGCACATGACCTCCATGTGCATCCACGCCGTCACAAATGAAATGGCGGGACGTCCTTCTCATTAAGACTGAGTGGGGTCCCATTGTACACACCGCCCACCTTCTCTTTACCCATTCAAGTGCTAGTACAGACGTTGTTTCCATGTCTTGGCTGCAGTGAACATGTGGCCACAACAGGTATCTCTTCACGACAGCGATTCGATTTCCTTTGGCTACACACCCAGAACTGAGATTGCTGGGTCATATAGTAGCCTGTATTTTACTTTTTGAGGGACCTCCATACTTTTTTCCATAATGGCTGCATCAGTTTACATTCCCACAAACAGTGTACAGCAAGTTTGTCTAACTTTTGGCCCACGTGCGGCCCAGGGCAGCTTTGAATAAGGCCAAACATAAACTCACAAACGTTCTTAAAACACTGAGTTTTTTTGCGACCTTTTTTTAAGCTCATCAGCTATCGTTAGTGTTAGTGTATGTTATGTGTGGCCCAAGACAATCTTCTTCTGATGGGGCCCTGGGAAGCCAGAAGGTGGCACACCCCGGCAGAAGGTGGGACACCCCGGCAGGCTTCCCTTGTTCCGACATCCTCACAGGTGCCATGCGGTATCTCATCATGGTCTCGATTTGCACTTCCCTGAGGATCAGTGAGGCTGAGGGACCTGTAGGTGAGCTTGTGTCTTCTCTGAAGAAACATCTGTTCATGACCTCTGCCCATTTTTGTTTGTATATTGTTTTGTCAGAAAGAGAGAGAAGGGGGAGGGCCCAGAGCCGTCTCCATAGTTGTGCGTCATGTGTTCGACATGGTTTCATTCCACACAGGTGGGTGGGGGCTGTGCAGGGCGGGAACCGGGCTGGGGGCCTCCCGCATGGGAAGCTCAGTCCAGTTCAGCATATGAGGTCACATGGGCCGGGGCCGGGATTCGATCCTCAGTCCCCAGGGCTGCAAAGCGAGCACTCCACCCACTGATCCCTCCCGGCTGCCCCCACTGCCCACTTTTTAACTGGATGACTGGTTGTTTTCTTGCTATGGGGTGAGATCCTTACGTATTTTAGGTATCAGATACATGATTTGCAAATATCTTCTGTTCCATAGGATGCCTTATTTTGTTTTGCTATACCGTAGCTTTTTAGTTTGATACTGTCTCACTTATAACATGTGTCTTGTGCTTTTGGTGTCAGATAAAAAAATTAAAAAAAATTCTCACAACCAAGGTCAAGGAGCTTTTTTCCCTGTGTTTTCTTCTAGGAGTTGTACAGCATCAGGTCTCATGTGGAAGTTGTTTGTTTTTTTTGTTGTTGTTGTTTTTAAGATTTATTTTATTGTTTTTGTCAGAGAGAGAGACAGAGAGACGGGGGAGGGCCCAGAGCCGTCTCCACAGCTGTACGTCATCCATTTTCGACATGGTTTCATTCCACACAGGTGAGCACAGAGCTGTGCAGGGTGGGAACTGGGCGAGGGGCTTCCCTCATGGGCCCTGGCAAAAACTGAGCTGGGGGCACACCCCAGTTCAGCATATGGGCCCCCCGGGCTGCAAAGCAAGCGCACAACCTGCTGAGCCATCCTGGCTTCCTCACATCTGTAAGTTTTTAATCCACTTTGAGTTGGTTTTTCTGAGCAGTGTGAGATAAGGGTCCACTTCCTTTATTTTTTCTTTTTTTTTCTATGTGGAGATCATTTTCACAGAAGCACTTGTTGAAGAGACGACCGTCTTTCCCCGTGTGTGTACTGGGCCCTTGTCACAGGTTAATTGGTCACATGGGCACGGGTATATTTCTGGGCTCTGTGTGTTTTTATGCTGGTCGGCACCATGCTGTTTGGAACCCTGTAGCTGTCACAGCATCTGAAATTAGGAAAGGAGATGCACTTTCTCGATTGCTTTGGCTAGTTGGGGTCTTTTGTGCTTCCATATGAACTTGAGGCCTGTTTTGCCCATTTCTGTGAAAAACGGCACTGAGGTCTTGATAGGGATTGCACTAAATCTGTAGATGGTTTAACGCTATGAGCTCTTCCAATCCAAGGACATCGGATGTCTTTCCGTTTACTTCACTGGCTTTCATCAATGTCTCCTGGTTCTCAGTGGTGGGTCTTCGTCTCCCTGGTGAGTTTATTCCCCAGTATGTTAGTGGGTTGTTTGTTTGTTTTAAGATTTATTGTTTGAGAGAAGGTGAGAGAGATTAGGGGGATGGCCCATAGCGGTCTCCACAGCTGCACATCATTAGCTGTGATGTCGTTTCATTCCAAACAGGTGGGTGTGAGGCCGTGTGGGGCAGGAACCGAACACAGGAGACGAGAACCTTCGCTGCCATTTCGGCAGCTACTAATTGCGCCTCAGTTCAGCGCGTGGGTTAGCACAGGCTGGGGCTGGGATTCGATCCCTGGGCCTCGCGGTTACAAGGTGAGTGCTCAACCAGTTGAGCTATCCTGGCCTCCCCCTATGTTAGTGTTTCCGATGCTACTGTAAATGGCATCATTTGCTTGCCATTTGGGTAGTTTGGTGCCAGTGTAAGGAAAAAAACTACAACTGATTTGTGTGTGTCGATTCTGTGTCCTGCAGCCTGAGTTCACTGATTAGTTCCAAGTTTTTGGTGGAGCCTCTAAGGTTGCCTATGTATACGATTATGGCATCTGCAGACAGACAATTCGATGCTTCCTTTCTATTTGGATACTTTTTCTTGCCTAACGGTGGGTTGGTCTTGCAGTGCAGCGTGGGACAGAAGTGGGGAGAGTGGGCGTCCAGGTCGCCCTGACCTCAGAGGAATGCGCGGCCTTTCACCACTGAGCATGACATTCGCTGTGGGCTTGTCGTTACGGCCTTGATGTGTTGAGCTACGTTCCTGTTCTACCTTGTTCATTGAGATTTTTACCATGGAAAGATGCTGAATTTTGTCCAATGCTTTGTCTACCGTGTTGAGATAATTTTATCCTGTGTTCTGTTAATGGGGTGCACACCACGCTTAGTGATTTGCTTAGGTTGAGCCATCCTTGCATCTCAAGAAGACCACATAGGATCCTTTACTGTGCTGCTGAGTTCATTCTGCTAGTATTTTGTGGAGGATTTTTACATCTGTATCCATCAAGGACACTGACCTGTCATTTTTCTTGGGAGTGTCCTCGTCTGGCTTTGTTATCAAGGCCACGCTGGTAAAACGAGTTTAGCATTCCCTCTTTAATTTTTTAAAAGTTTGGTAAGAGTCGACATTAATTTTTTAAACGCTCACTCGAATTCACCAGTAAAGTCATTTACTCCTGGACTTCTCTTTGTTGGGAAATTACTGATTTAATCTCCTTACTAGCTATGGGGTCCATTCAGATTTTCTGTTTCTTCATGACTCAGTATTGGTAGGTTGCATACTTTCAGGAATTTACACATTTTTTTCTAGATGACCCCATATGTTGGTGTATAATTGTTCATACTAATTTCTTACGATTCTTTCTACTATTGTGGTATCAGTCTCCTCTCTCAGTTCTGATTTTTGAGTCCTCTCTTTTTTTTTTATTAGTCTAGTTAAAGGTTGGTCAATTTTGTTTAATTTTTTCACCAAAATAACTCTTAGTTTCATTACTTTTTCCTATTGTTTTTCCATCTGTATTTCATTTATTTTTATTCTGATCTCTGTTTCTTTTCTTCTGATAATTCTGGGTTTGGCTTGTTCTTCTTTATTGGCTTCCTTGAGGTGTAAATCTGGGCTATTTCAGATGGTTCTCAGTACTGCATGTATTAACTTTCTTCTTAAAATAGTTTCTGCTGCATCCCATAACTTTTAGTACACTGTGTTTCCATTTTCCTTTGTCTCAATATATATTTTTTATTTCCTTTTTGGCTTCTTTTTTGACCCATTGGTCATTCTGATGTGTGCTGTTTTACTTCCATGTTATCTGTACGTTTTTCAGCTTTCTTACTGCTGCTGATTTCCATTGTGGTTGGAATAAATAACCTGATGTGATTTCAGCGGTCTTCAATTTGTTAAGACGTGTTTTGTGATCTAACAAATGATCTATCCTAAAGAACATTCCAGGTGTAAATGCAAAGAATGTGTATTTTGGTGCTGTCGGGTGAACTTTTCTGTACGTCTGTTAGGTCCAACGTGTCATTCAAATCCAGTATTTCCTTAGGTATCTTCTGTCTGGATGATCTATCCATGGTTGAAAGGGAGGTACTGGTGTTCCCATTGGTGACTGCTAGTTCCGCCTGCAGAGCTGGTTGTATGAGGCCTGACACTCATGATCTTGCCACCATGCGCTTACATTGGTAGCACGGTACAAACACCTCAGTAAGGTGTCATAACCTGGGTGTATCAGTGTCTCACAGCTGTGTTCGTGTTGACGTGTGTCTTGCTGAGTGGTGTTTGTTATAGTTGCTGTGTGTTTTTGTGTGCTGTTGTAAGAATGTCAGAGCTTGAATAAGAGCAACAAGCTAATATTAAACTTTTTGTTCAGCTTGGCAAGAGTGGAAGTGAAGTCAGGAACATGCTAGTCCAGTTGACGGTGATAACACCATGAAGAAGACGGCAGCGTGCACATGGATTAAACATATTTCTGAGGGGAGAGAAAACGTCACTGATGAAGGGAGATCAGGGTGGCCAGTAATGTGCAGAACTGAAGAAAACACTGCAAAAATTCGTCAAATTGCATGTCCAGATCATCAGCTGGCTTGACCACAAGCACTGAGATACCCCAACAGTTGATATGATAACAAGGTGGCTGCTAAGTGACTAACAGGCAGGGAGCATCTACAGTGTGGACGCTGGACAGAGGGACAAGTCCCATGCTGGGCAGGATGGAGCAGGACAGAGATGTCATCACACTGCCCAGAGCGGCACACAATCCAAAACGTGCATCGTTTACTTCTGGGATTTTTCTGTTCAGTATTTTTGGACCACGGCTGACCGCAGGTGACAGAAAACCACAGAGAGCGAGCACGCAGGCGAGAAGACCTAGTGTACCATGAAGTCAGGGCAAGTTATATAACCAGCAGCTCTTCCCCACCAGCTCACGGGGCATGAAATCGTGTGAACCTGTTCACGTGACCACTTCCAGCCTCCCAAGGGGCCATACACCCAGGATGCAATGAAACCAGCCCCAGGGGCAAGCTCGCCGGCACGGATCCGCACACACGTCCCCATCCTCGATGACAATTGACACCAGTCCCAGCACTACAAGAGCTTTCCCACCGCAGCCCAACGCAAACAGAACCTGCAGGTGTCCCTGAGGGGGGGAGGCAGGAGTTTGGAGACGACAGTGGTAAAAGCTGGGGGAAGGGCCCTCTGAGCTCACCCCACGCACAGCAACGGTGACCAGCGAGCCAGGCCTGAGAGCTGCTGCGACCCGACGGGGATGCGGCCCCGCACGCAGCTCTGGGATGACCCTGCAGGCAGGTCACGTGCACACAGCGCTGGCTGGTGAACCGAGAGCAGGTTATCGCCACGCGAGGGCCACAGGAAGACACGGGTGACACAGGAGCGGGGGGTGTCTGAGTGTTGGGCAGGGGTACCGGGGCCCGGCAGCTCCTACCTGAGCTGGCTCCCGGCTGCAGGGAGCTCAGAGGTGGAGGCGAAGACTCAGGGGCCTCGGCCACTGGACAGACGATGAACCACCTCTTCCCTGTGTGCAGCACTGGAGGGCAGAGCGGGAACGGGGTGAGAGTGGGCCACTGCCGCAGACGCTTCCGGGAGCTCATGTCACCCCCGTGAGGGGACACAGCCACTCGGGGCTCCTCACTGGTGGCTGGAGGCCCTGACAAACACCTGGCACAGGTGGAGCCCCCAGGACCCCCACGGCCCTATCAGAGGAGGGCAATGCTGGCCAAGGGCCAGGCAGAGCGGCCATCCGGGGGGTGGGAGACGCTCGCTGTGCTCCAACAGCGCCCCAGTGAGACGGCCGAACCCCCTGCCACAGGCTGCAGGGGCCCCTTGTCGAATGTGGGTGCAGAGTGAATAGCGAGGGAAGCGCCTCTCTCAGGGCCAGCGGGGGGTGGGGGGCCATGCAGCTTGGGGAGCACACGTACCATTCTGCTGATACACCGGTGCGTCCACCTGGCACTGGCGGCTCTCCTGAGGGAACAGAGGGCCAGGGATCAGCGCCCACCAGGGCCGAGACCGGGGCGCACGCGGACTCACAGCCCCCGAGCCTGGGGGACTGGGGAGCTTCCAGCTGGACTAAGGGTGCCAGCCTCCTGGCCCCAGGCCCAGCGCCATTCTGTCCTCAGAGCCTGCGGCCGGGGACCCGGGACCCGCGTCCCGACTCACCTCCCTGGAGCCCAGACTGCAGGGACCGAGGGGCGGCGGGCTGGCCCCCGGGTCTGAGCCACGGTCCACGTCCGTGTCCTCGCTGAGCATGTCCTCTGCTTTGTCCATGACGTCCTTCATTTGGTCGATGAACGTGTCCCGCTCGGCCTGAAGGATGAAGTCGTGCTCCACCTGCAACGGCACACAGCCCGGCAGTGGGGACACCAGGTGAGGGGAATCGGTCCGGCGGTGGGAACACTGGGAGGGGAATCGGTCTGGCGGTGGGGACACTGGGAGGGGGAGCAGTACTGGGGTTGGGGGGACATGGCCCAGTGGTGGGGACACTGGGGGTGTCATACAGCCAGGCTGGTGGAGACACGGCAGGCCCACTGGGGTTCCACCAGTCCATCTGCTTGAGTCTGCTCCACACTGAGCCCCACACAGAAGACGAGCTCAGGGACCTGGTCCCTGACCTGGGTCTGAGCAACTCATCCAGAAACCCTACAGCCTGCAGGGCTGGGGGCAGGTGGCCACCCGCAGAGGCTGGAGAGCGGGGAAGGCTGGCATGCGAGCACCCAGGGACACGGGACGCGGCCGCCCACTCACCATGTAGGTAGCAATCTCGTCGGGCGCGTCCCCGTCCAAGTCAAACTTGAACGTCACCATCTTGTGGTTGTGCGTCTCCAGCTGACACTCCACCATCTTGTCGCCCGTGTTGCACACCTGGGGGACACGGGAGCCGTGAGACTGGGGGGGAGCGCGCGTCTGGCCGGCCCCCCGCCCGCCTGCCCGCCCACCCACCAGCCCCGCCGGGCCCCTCACATTCAGGATGGTCAGCCGGGGCCGGGCGGGCCTCTCCGGGCGGGAACGTGTGCGTGTGGACCTGCGGTGGTGCTTCCGGTTGGGCCTGCCTTCCAGCCTCCCGCTGCCCAACGTGCCCTCACAGCTATCACTCAGCTCCCTCCCGGACGGGACGTCGGAACCCCCGTAGCTGCTGGGAAACCGAGAGAGCGTCACCGCAACCGTGGGAACGACCCACCAGCGGCCCTCACACCGGAGCTCGGCTTTCTGGGAACAGCCAGCGCGTTAGAGAGTCTGCGTGAGCTCAGCCGGAAACCCCGCACCCGCAGCCCTTTCTCCCCCGTTACGGGCATCACTGAGGTTGTGGGGGGACCGTGGTCATCTTGGCCCCTGACCTGTGCAGTATGCCCCACAAACAGCAGTACGAAACGAGCCTCCCTGTGCCTCAGTTTCCCTGTCTGCGCAACAGCAACGGGAGCATGCCGACGCATGGGGCTACTGCAAGACCTGAGGGGCTGCGGAGCGGCGAGCTCGGTGCCAGCCCACAGGGAGGGTGGCACGCACATCCCTTCCTATGCCCAGGTCCCTGCCCAGAAGGGCACCCCGCGACCAAGAGACTCCAGGAGCCCATAGCTGAGGCGCAGGGAGAGCTGGGGAGTGGGCTGGACCCCGCCCCGGCCTCCCGGCCTCCCCCAGCCGCTGGACCTACAGCCTGTCCCTTCTGGAATATCCTCGGCACCACGGATCAGAACCAGGACCCAGACTGCAGCCTGGACACCTGACAACCACCGAATTCCAGCACGGGCTGCCAACGACCCCGAGGAGCTCCCTGGGGCCCCACCAGGCTGAGCCCGGGACCAGGGACACTGTCAGAGGCCCTGACCGGTGAGGACAAAGCGAGGTGGTACCCCCGAGACACGCCGCCCCGTCCCCGCTGGGCTATTACCTCTCGCAGCTCTGCAGGGGGCCGGGCTGCCTGTCCTGTGAGGCCTGATCCTGCAAGTAACCACGGAAAGGAAAAGGGGTCATGCCCGCCCCCCACAGCATAGCCCCTGCCACCTGCTGTCCCCACCCCCACGGCCCAGTGGCCACCTCCTCTTCGCTGCTGCAGGTGGGGCGGTGCTGTGAGCGAGTTTGTCTTGTTGGGGACAAGGGATTCTGAGAGTTGGGGCTGCCCCTTCCCAAACATGCTAACACCCACGCTGAGCATCCCTACAGGGGAGCCCCAGAAGGATGACTGCCCCTCCTCCAAGGGAAAGCACCGCACATCCACATGTCTGACTCGTACCTCGGGCCTGGACATGCGTTTAAGGGAAGTGTGACCCCAGGGCGGGAGGGAGTGAGGTGAGGTCAGTACGAATGGGACCCATGCCTGTCCCCCGGCCACCTGCTTCCACCCCTGGGACCTGACTTCTAGGGGGCGGAGCCCAAGGTACCAGGGATCGGATGGAACACGGGTATGGGGGGGGCTCACCCCAAGGGGAAGACACACTTCAGGGGCTGGCTCTACTGGAAGCTGGACGGCTGGGCAGGGGCTGGAGACCCCCGGGCCGCTGGGCAGAGGCAGGTTCGAAGGCGGCAGGAGCACGGTGGCCTGGATGGGCAGGTTCTGAGCAGCGGCCACCGTCCCGGGGGGCAGGGAGCTGGGCAGCTGGGGCAGGAGCTCCGGGGCAGCAGGCGGCAGTATTTCCGGCAGCGGCGGGGTGGGCACCGCGTGGACCTGAGCAGTGATGTCCACGGTGTACGGAGGGGGGTGGCCAAGCAGGACCTGGGGGCACAGAGGACAGGGATGGTCATTGGGGCATCCTCAAGGTCCCCGAGGGGCCCTGGGCTCCCCTGTCCGGGCAGGTGAGCAGAGCAGGGGGGTGGGCCTCCAGATACCATCTCCAAGGCGCCCACACCCCCCAATAGGTGAGCTCTATCCCTGGAGAGCGTGTGCACAGTCAGCAGCAGCAGATGGCAACAGGTCTCAAACCTCCACCTGTGCAAACTTGCCCTGAAACCACAGTTGGCTTCCACGCCCCTCGCGACCCGGACCCCGGCCTCCTGTGAGGCGACCTGGGGGCTGGGACTTCTATTCCCACTTCTGTTCCCCCTTTAAGAGAAAGATCCTCATCTGACAGGACAGGAGACCCCTCCTGCCCTAGTTCGGGGCTGAGCTCAGAAACAGAACCACCCGCCTCTGGGCCCTGTTGGTTGGGGACGGATCTGCCACAGGGAAGCCGGGGGGCCGGTGGCCCGGCCCATCAACAAGCCCAGCCTTCATCACAAGGTAGCAGGAGGGCCCTGGGCCTGGTGACCAGAGGGACCCTGGCCAGGCCCGACAGTGCCACCACCCCATAACCATCGACCCTGACCTTGAGCAACGGGATGCCCAGGCGCTCCCCTCACCAGGACAGGGGCACATGAGTGTTGGGACAACAGTCAGCATCCCCTCCTTCCCCAAGTACAAATCCCTTCCAAGGGCCACACAGGGAGAAGCAGGTCTGCGAGCATCTGCACACACCCCAGATGTGGGGGTCTCAGGGCCCATGAGCTGGGGGGCACCTGGAAAGCTCTGGGGTGAACCTTCCTGACAGAATGAAGAAGGGGGTCAACCCCATCTGACAAAGGAGGAACCTGAGCCTTTAAAGGCAAAAGACGTTGCCCAGGGGCCCAGGGCTGTTGAGTTTGCACCCAGGGAGGGGCCAGGGGAGGGGGTCCAGGTGGGAGGGTCCCAAGGGAGAGCCCCCCACACGCCGTTATCTCCTTACATGAGGTCGGATAACGGCCCCAACTCCATGAAACATGCTGTGTGTGGAGCCACCCGACAACGCGTCCACCCAGCCGGGTAAGGGCCCCTCCTCCACGGCCAGCGTGACAAGCTGCCAAGACCCCACGTCCTCTGGGGCGGGCATCAACCCGGGCTGAGCAACCACCACATGCCCCCCCGCACTGCGCCCACAGCTGACTGACCCCCCAGCAGCTGGGCCCCGTTTCCTGGCTGCTGATGTGGGGGTCACCCACCCACCGCGTTTGGACAGGTGAAAGGGCGGAGGGCCGTGAGCATCCCCAGCACCCACCGAGGAGCTAGCACAGGCCCAGGGAGGCCACAGGGCCCCACGGGGAGGCCACCGGGCCCACCAGGGGAGGCCACCGGGCCCACCCGGGGAGGCCACCGGGCCCCACGGGGAGGCTACCGGGCCCCCACGGGGAGGCCACCGGGCCCCACCAGGGGAGGGGACGTGTGGGGACCCCCCTCCATGGGCGGCTGCTACTGACGCGTGGGAAGGGGGCAGCGGCTGCAGTGGCGCCTGTGACCACCTTAATTCCCACGGGCCCCGACACGAGTGGGAGGCGGGGAGGCAGCAGCCGCCCCCACGTGGATGAGGAGCCACGGCCGCAGGACCACGCTGCCCACTCATCGTGCTCTCGGTACCGGCAACACGAGCTGCGAGCTGGGAAGGAGCAGAAGTCCCAGAATCCTCGCATCTCTGAGGACGGAGGGCTCTCCTGCGCTGGAGCGCAGGCCCCGGCAGGTGGTTACCTGGCTGCCCACGCTGGTGGCAGGCACAGGTGGGCGGGGCTGCGGCAGCGTGGGCGGAGCCGGCTGCGGCGCCGGGTGCAGAGGGTGGGGCTGTGGCAACACGGAGGGCGCCGGCTGCGGTGCCGTGTGCAGAGGGTGTGGCTGTGGCAATGTGGAGAGCGCCGGCGGCGGGGGCGTGGCCCTCAATGTCTGTGCCGTGTGCAGAGGATGTGGCTGCGGCGCCGTGTGTAGAGGGTGGGGCTGTGGCAATGTGGGAGGCGCCGGCTGCAGTGCCGTGTGCAGAGGGTGCGTCTGCGGCAACGCATGGGGCCCCGGCTGCGGTGCCGTGTGCAGAGGGTGGGGCTGTGGCAACGTGGGCGGCGCCAGTGGCAGCGCCGTGTGCAGCGGGTGCGTCTGCGGCAGCGTGGGCGGCGCCGGTGGCGGGGGCGTGGCCCTCAGCGCGGGCACAGTGTGCAGAGGGGACGGCGGGACGTCGCCGGGCGCCACCTGCGGGAAGGCCGCCGGGTACACGGGCGGCGGGCCCGGGACCTGGGCCACGGCGGCGGTGGGGTGGAGCGACAGGGTGGCCACGCCGGGCGGGGCCACGGCCAGCAGCGGGATGGTGGCGGCGCCCATGTTTGGCACCATGGTCTGGCTGGGCACGGCCAGCGGCGCCCCAGCGGCGTGGGGCAGCTTGACCGTGGGCAGCGGGGCGGCGGCGTTGAGAGGGAGGCTTGGCAAGAGGACGGCCGGCGGGAAATACGGCTGCGGGGGCGGCGCGGCGGGCCCGCCGGCAGCCGGCAGGTCCGGCAAGGCTGCGGGCAGGCTGTCCAGCGCGGCCACGGGCGGGACGACGGGGAGCGGAGGCATCTGAAAGAGATGGCAGTGCGTGGGCCCCACGCCGGCCCCGGAGCGTCCTGCCCGGCAGCGCGTGAGCCCCGCGCGGGGCCCCAGAGCGTCCCACCCAGCAGCGCGTGCCAAGGAGCTCCCGTGACCCCGTTTACAGGGAGCGGGGCGCGGGGGTCCCCCCGGAGGGGCCCACAGGTGCACCCCCAGCAGTCACATCCATGCATGACCCACAGCGGAGGCACGTTCTCGAATGCAGCAAGGCCGGCACGGTGCGGGCCACCAGGCTCGCCACCAGGCTGGCCCCGACGCCGCGGAACAGGCCTGCCCAGCTCCCCCTGACCTGCTCCGGCCGTGCGGAGCCCACATCCTCGGCCGGTTCTCGGGGGACGCGGCGCTTTGAGCCCCCGCTGCTGCTCTGACACTTAGCCATGGGTGTCTCCCCAGTGGGCGCTCCCAACCCTCCCGCGTCTGTCTCCCACGCTGGAGACCCCGACGCGTGACCTTCAGACGCCTCAACGGGTCTGTGGCCGCTGCCTTTACAAGATGCCCTCTCCGGGGTGCGGCCGGCCCACAGCAGCGACACCACGCACACCGACTTCGCCAAAGGCCGAGGGCACTGGCGCGCAAGGCAGTGGTTCAACTGGACAGTGAGGGCAACGGCGACACACCACAATGGGGACAAGCCCCAGGGGCAGGGACAGCAGGCAGGTTAGAGGCATCTGGGCGGTGGGGGGGCCCCAGGGAGCCCCATTTCCCATCATCGCGACCATCAGAGGCCCCAGCCCGGGGCATCGGCACTGAGCACCCACCACATGCCCTGCCTTCCCAGAGCCGTGGGCCTCAGACGGCCCCCAGGACAGAGGGTGACCACAGCTGCGGGCTCTGGGCTGCCTGGAGGGAGGCCCACCCTGCAGACACCTGAGACGGGCACAGGGCAGGAGGGGGAGGTACCTGCGGAGGGACCAGTGGGGCCAGTGGCTGCAGAGACATGGGCGGCATCTGCAGGGGCTTCAGTGGAGGGGGTGCCCCCGGGGCAGCAGGAGCCAGGAACGGAGGCAGGTGGGGGGGCGCAGGCTGGAGGGGCCCCCCTGGCGGCGGGGCCAGCGGGGGAGGCTGGAGGGAGAGGGGGGGCGCCTCTCAGGCCAGTGTCCTGCTGAGAGACACCCCAGGTGCTCGGACACGACAAAGCCAGCGGATACGTGTGCGCGCACACGCCCAGCCGGGACCTCGGGACACGCAGATCCGGGCCTGTCCCACAGCCCTGGGTGGTGAGCGCCATGCACAGACCCGCCCCAGCGCCCACGGGCAGCCCATACCCAGGCCAGCGGAACAGGCACCGGTGGCGGCCGGAGCATGGGCGGCCCACACTCACCTGGTGGCCAGAGGGCACAGGGGCAAAGCTCAGGGCGGGGTCCATGAAGTGCTGCTGTGGGAACAGAGCGCGGGTGAGGGGCTGGGCAGAGCTGCCCCCGGGCTGGGCTGCAGGGCGCCAGGGGCCACACGCCGCTCAGCGGCTGCCCCAGGCGCCTGACAGCCACAGGGACCCATCGCCACAGCCCCAAAGCCGAGAACGGCCACGGGTCCTAACCAGGGAACGTTCTGGAACATCAGCTCCGCAGAAAGTCACACACCCACGAGAAAAGGTCCTGGTGTGTGTGGAACCGGGAGAAATGCACACGCGCCTGGTCTACAGTCCTACCTCATGTGTATGCCTGGGGCCACACCCACAGAACACGGACCCGAGCAGACAGGGCATGGCGGGGACCCCAGAGCTGGGCTCTCCAGGGGATGGGCCAACGGGAGAGAAATGGGGCCCCTGGGGTCCCTGGAGAGCAGCTCTGCTCCCAACCGCTGTCCTGCCCTGGGCCCCGGGGGGGCACGTTGCCACGGCGACCTGCCCCAGATGCCCTGCCCCCACCCTGCTGCACAAGGTAGACGGGCAACATGGGGAAAGCGGTGTGGATGGCGGCCTGGGCCTCCCGGCCTGGGCGGGCGCTGGGGGTTATGGCCCCACTGTGGGGCTGGGGAGGAGGGGAGCCGGCACAGGCGATCCCAGAGCGCAGACACAGGGGGAACCGAGCAGCAGGAGCGGTCTCCCAGCACAGCCACGCCTGCAGCTTGAACCACCTGTCATGCCTTAACGTGGCAGGCACACAACTGCAGCGGCAAACCGCTAGTGACCAGCAGCGCAAGCCCCTCAGCTGCTTGCTTTTCCAAAGGGACCTTCTGGGCCCCAGGGGATGACGGGGGAGGGGGCAGAGGCGGCCTCAGCGAGGGGGCTGTGGGAGCAAGAGACCAGGTGACTGGAGCACCAGACCAGCAGCCCCTGGGACAGGCACCCTGCCGGACCCAGCCTGGGGGTCCCACTCCCTGGACCCCCTTCCATGGCCCACTCCAAGGCCAGGTCTCACACTGCTGTGGGCTGGGAAGCAAGCAACTTCTTTACTCTCTTTTGGGACGAAAAAGAAGTCAAAATGGGGAAAAAATGCAGACGTGACCCTGTCACCCAGCGGTTTCCATTCCAGCTCTCGGGCTTGCAAATCACCCCACAGGCTCAGGCGTGAGGCCCCTGAAAGCGTGTCTCACGGCCTGGCCTCTAATGTTCCAATGTTTCACGTAACACCCGGCAGGAGGGCCCCCCCTCCCAGTGAAGACGGACAAGGACAAGACCACAGGTGTCATTACGGTACCTGATGCCCATCTGTCACCTCTGCAGGGGTCTGAGTGGGGCCCCACGGCGCCTGCTCCCTGCCCGGGACCGGGCCCCGCGGCGCCTGCTCTGGCACCCGGCAGGGCTCTTGGGGACGGGCCCAGGCACGGGACCTCCCCAGGGCCGGTGGCACGGGGCTGGGGCTGACCACATCTCCACCTGCACCAGGGTGTCTGACTCGAGGCTGAGCTGACTTACCGGCAGGGGTGGCTGGAAGGCCCTGAGCGAAGGCAGGCTCTGGGGCAGGACGGGCCCCTCGCTCATGCTCACGCCCGCGGGGGTGCTGCCCACGCTCTGGGCCGCAGGTGCTGCGTCCACCAGAGAGCCCAGCACCATGCTCTGCTGGCTGCTTTGTGAGTCTGAGTACACGGTGGAGCCCTGGCCACTGTCAAACGTGCTGTCCGCTGGGGGGGAGACAAAGACGGGGCTCAGTGTATGCTCCCCACACACGTCGCCCCCACAGTGCTCCACACAGGACTCGGGGGACGCACAGATGGGCCTGCGCACAAACGCTCAGCTCGTCTGTGTTTTCTGCTGTGAAACAAAGACTCGGTTATGTTCCTGGGTCCCAGGAGGACTGAGGGTGTCTCGTCTACACACTCGGTGCAGAGCCGCTCGGGGCTGACTGTGCCCCCAGACGTGGTCCAGGGGCCGCCCACGCTGCCTTGGGGTCTATGGGCGCTAGGCCCCGCTCTCTGCCTGAACCTGGCTGCATGGTGGTGAGTGGTGAGCAGAATGCACGATGTGCTACGTCGTCACCTGGACCGCATCCTTTTTCTCGTAATTAATGTACATGCTGCCTTCACCTTCACGAAGAACGGCGTGGCCCAGTTTCCACAGCACAGCGGCCGGGAGCCCCGCACAGAGGCCTGCGATTCTGACCCAGAGCCAGGGGCTGAGAGTGTGCAGGGAGCTGCGGGTCATGGAGGAGACACGGGTAAGTGTGCCGCACACACGTATGCTTTCTATCAGAAAGCGGAGCGCGACAACACCGAGATTTTATCCTCCAGAGCCGACGTGAGCAGGCTGGAACGCAGGTCTTCTTCAAGTGCCGGCCACTGGGTTTAGTCGAAACAGCTGACTTGGAAGCACGTTCAGCTGGTTTAATGATAACAAGGACGTGCCTATTTGCATTAGACGCGCTGTTTCAGTCTTTTCACACAAACGACCTGACACGGGTCCGGGCAGCTGCCGGCTCTCCACGTCTGTTCACAGGCACACAGCCGGCCCCACCGCCGGCTCGGCGCAGGCAGGACATACCTCTGTCTAGACCTGCAGAGGACGCTGGTCCCTCAGCGTCTGAACTGAACCGGACAACAAGTGGCCCCACCTCCCATCAGCAACACTGGGGAGCAGACACTCCTGGAGCCAAAGCTCACAGCGGCCTGGCTGCTGCCTCTGCAGCCAGCGGCAGCCCTGGGACAGCAGTGACCGGACAGGGCACCTCCCTGGGCATGGCTGCCCTGCTGAGCCCAGGGCCCCACGTGGCTGGGCCAATGTCCTCCAGTCTCCGACCCGGCAGGCTCAGTGCACAGGAGGTCCTGGGTCTGCCAGCGTGTTTGTCCCCACCTGTCCTGAGAGGCCGGATGTCAGCGAGCCTTAGACCCCCTCAGGTCGGATGTCTGTGTGACACCAGGGATGCTCCCAACGACCCCCCTCCCAGGACACCTGCAGGGGATGCTGGGGTGGGGTTGGCAGCACTCACAGGCCAGGGAGGTGGCGCTGGTTGGCAACCCGGTGGGCAGCAGGTGCTGGTCGGCCTCGGGCTCCTCGGGCTCCAGCAGCCTGGCGGGCGTGTGGTAGGTGACCTGCACCTGTAGCGGGGCAGGTAGGCCCCGGGCCTTCTCGGGGCTGCCAGGGTCCCGCACCTCCGGGGGCTGCAGGGCCGGCCAGATCCTCTCCCGTCGCCACTGGATCAGGGCCACACGGTCGCGGATGGACTTGGCCACGATCTTCACGTCGCTCTCGTGGAAGAACCCCGACTCGATCTGCAGAGGGGGCCACTGGTCACTGCTGGGACTGTCCCCGCCCCACCGCGGCCTCCCCGGGGCCCCGCACCCCAGCTTTTCAGGGACGCTCTCCTCGTCCCATAGGAAATAGCCTCCAGCCCCGGACTACATATTCCCAGGGACCACCTGCGCCTGCAGCAGCCCAGCTCCTGGGACGACCCCGGGGGACCATGAGGGACGGCAACCGCGGGTGCTCAACAGCGCCACCCGTGACTGCCCTATAAGTGCGCGGCCACCGCGAACTCATTGCAGGGTAACTCTGACACAGTGAACCCCGACCCCGAGGCCCCGCCAGGCTCAGCCCGGGAAGACAAGAGGGCGGGAGGGAGAGCGAGGGGCGGAGCCCGGGGGCAGCACGCATGCGAGAGGCGGAGTCTGGGACCGCACGCACACACGCGAGGGGCGGAGCCCGAGGTTTGCCTGCACCCGGCTGCCCAGGGGGCCTCGCGGGCACGCCTGTGCCGCTATTTTCTGCCCATGGCCCATTTTTCCTGTCTCGCCCTCAGACTCCCCTCCTCCCCTGGCAAGCCTCTACAAGGTGTTTCTTCTATTTTTCCCAAACAAGGAAGAATGTAGCCAAATTCTGTGCCCCGCTGGAACATCCCATTATCGGGGGCTGCGAACCCAGAGGAAGCGCTGGTCACCCAACCCTCCCTCCGTCCCCCGGGGGCCCACGGAGGCCCACGGAGGCCCCGCGCCCAGGTCGTCGTGGCTCTGGCCCCGCCTGCGAGGCCTGCTGGGGGGTGACTTGGGGGGGGTTAGAGGGACAGTTGGGCTTGTCCCACGTGGCTGCCTCCCGCCTGCCCGCCTTGCGGCCTCAACGGCACTGCCGCGGGATGAGAACACCCGCAGCAGGGAACACCCCTGTGCTGTCACTGCGTGTCCTTGTGATGTGACCTCGCGGTTACAACTCGTGTTTCCTTCGTGGCCGCCCCTTATTAGCACCTAGGTTCTAAAGAAGGTGGTGGGGGGTGGGGAAGGTGACCCCCACGGGCTGGGGACGGGCTCGGGGTTCCGTGAGCCCCCTCCCCTCTGCCACGCTGAACGCCCCACGCTGGGCCTCCCGGGGGGGGGGCCACAACACCCCTCCACCACCAAACAAGACATGCAAGCGTTCACTCAAAGGCAGCAAGAATCTGGCCAAACCGGGGCCCCCCGATCCTGGGGGGGGTCTCCATCCCCGTCATCCTCACAGATGTGCTCGGCGGGCCGCCCCCCTTCCGGGCTGCCCTCTCGCGGGGACCACGCGCGCGTCCCGGCTCTGCTCCGACCCCGGACACCCCGGGCTCTCCTGGCGCGTGCGCTTTGCCGCCCGGTCACTGACCATCTCCTGGGCCACGTCGTCCGGGGTCTCCCTCTCCAGGTCGAAGGTGAACTCGATGGCCCCGTTGTCCTTGGGCTTGCCCTTCAGCTTCTTGGGGTCCTCGACCCAGAGCCGCAGGGCGATGGTGGACTTCCGGCCATGGTCCTCCTCAGCCAGCTCCACCCTCACGCCCGTGTCCTCCGCGAAGAAGGCGTGGCTGAGCAGGTCCTTGATCTCGTACCTGGGGGGCGAGAGGCCGAGGGGCACATCTGCTGGGGGGCCCGCGACACCCGGCTCCCGCTGGGAAGTTCCATGACCGCACCGCCTCCAGGGGGCGCACGACCACCGGCAGGTGTGCGCCCCAGCTCCAGGCCGGGCCCCAGCTCAGGGGATTACGCACGCACGTGGTTACCAAGGGAAACACGCCCGCGGCCAGACACGGGGTCCAGGAAAGAGCCTAAGCCAGGCTACCCAGGGCCACGAGCTCAGTGTCGCAGGCACCTGGTGCCAGGTGACAGGGGACTGGACCGTTATCTGGGGGGCTCCCCGGGACACGGAAGGGGCAGGAACTGGTGTCGCCATGGTAGCCATGCTAGCCAAGCACTCGCTTCGCTCCAGTCCCCAGCATGAACCATCCAGCACAGACCCAGGCCCGGCTTCCTCCCCAGGCCTTCAGCTGGATGACCAGCTGAGGAGGGAGGCGGGTGCTGGGCTGGATGGTTGGGGGGCAGGCGGGTTGGGGTGGGTTAGACACAGGTGCATGGAATCAGCGGCTGGGGAGCCCAGGGAATGGGGGGACGCACTACAGGCTGGGGGAATGGACCTGCCCCCCAGGGGCCGAGCCAGGCCCCAGGAGCCCCAGTGCTCCAGGCTGAGTGGGCAGGAAGCAGCCGCAAAGGAAAACGGGGGGCTCCAGCCGATCCCCACCATTGGGGGCGCGCCCCTTGGCCACATGGGCCGTGGGCTAAGCCGCCTCTGTCCCCAAGCTCAGCGGGAGCAGCGCCCCGGAACCCACCGCTCCTCCTTGTTCTTGCAGATGCACTCCCCGATAATCTCCTTGATCTCCGGGTCGTGCACTTTCTCAAAACTGGCTGGCTTGATGCCCTGGGTAGAGACAAGCAGTCACCTGACCCAAGCCCACCCCTGTGAGGGGCCTGCTCCCTGCCCTCCCACACTGAGCCCGCAGAGGGCTGGGGTGGGGGGCTGCAGCCCAGAGGTCTGGGAGGAGCGACAATGGGGGAGATGCTTGCTCACTGTGCGGCGTGGGGGGCAGAGTGGACCTGGTTGAGGCCACCCCCGGACAGCCAGGTGTCCAGCGCCACCCGGAGGGCCTGAGGCTGGAGGGGCTGCCCCCCACACCCTTCTCAGCACAGCCTCGGGGCCCCCTCTGTGGTCCCTGCCCCCAGCGGAGGCACCGGCTCCCGGGGGCACTCACGCAGGTGACCTTCCGGTAGATCTGCGCGGCGTTCTGGCACTCCGAGTAGGGGTACTCCGAGGTAGCCATCTCCAGCATGCACATCCCAAAGGCGTACACGTCCACAGACTCGTCGTAGTGCTCTTCGTACATCTCGGGGGCCATGAACTCGGGGGTGCCTGCGCCCGGAGACACAGACGCCGGCCGGGGGTCACAGGCCGGGAGACCCCCGGGCCCTTCTGGGGCCCGGTCCACACGCCTCAGCAGCGGGCCCCGCAATCCTGATTCAAACGGGCGCGCCCTGCAGACGTTGGCCTCCCCGTTCCGGGCTGGCTCCCCCGGAATCCGAGGCGGCAGAGCCCTAGCCAGCAACGGGCCACCGGTCCCCACAGAAGGTCCCCGAGTGCCCCCGACAGGCGTGCGCGCGGCGGAGCTCAGGCCGCCAGGCGGGGGACACCCGCCAGGCACCGGGGCGGCGGCCAGAGGGGAGCGGCCCGTGCACGCGAAGCACACGGGGGCCGAGAGGGGCTCCCGCAGAACCTGTACGGACAGGAAGACGCGACGGGCCGGGTGGACGGGGCGGCGTCCAGTGCGCGAACCTGGGCAGGCACGGACCGAGGGCGCGCCCGGAGGTGGGCTGACGGCGGGTGTTTTTTTCCTTCAATTACCCTGGTCTGGGATTTTAAGGTTTTGTTCCTGCCACGAACTTTTCGCTTGAAACATCACCCAATCCTCTCCGGGAAACAGGCCCAGCTGAGCTGAACACAGAGCAAAGCGGCCTCTATCGCCACGAGGCTGCTCCGAACGTCTGCAGCCTCTGCACGGTTTTCACGAAGCGCGTTTGTTTCAAACAGCAGATGACACGCAGCCCGCACTCACCACCATGTTAACACGCACACGGGTCCGCGGAAACGTGTGCGCACGCGCGCCTCGGGGGGCGGACTGCGCAGCCGCACGGGAGCCCTGGGGCCGTGCACCCTGGCGCTTCCTGGACGACCGGTCCCCCGTGAGCAGCTGCTCCGCAGCCCCCCACGTGCTCCCTCTGCAGAGCTGGGGGTGCCGCCTGCCTGGGCCCTGTGGACACGGGGGCCCCCAGCGCACCAGGGCCCTGCCTGAGGCCGCACGCAGGGCACCGGACACACCGTGTCCGCCGTGGGCGGCAGTGCCCGGCTGGGAGGCTGCGTGGGGCTCCCCCAGAGGACAAGAAACGCGGGGGTGGCTGGACCCGAGATCCCTCCGCCCAGGCCCCGCCCACTCTCCCAGGCCCCGCCCACCCATCAGAAAGCTGCAGCCCACGCACCCCAGGCTCCTGCCCAGACTCAAAGCCTGTGGGCCGCCTCCTGCACCCCAGCTGGTGTCCCCGCGCCCCTCTGTCATCAGGGCCCCCTTCCCGCAGCCCTACCACCTGACCCGCAGCCGGGGCCCCACACATATAGGGACCCACGCAGATGGTGACCCGTGCAGACAGGGACCCACGCAGCGGGCCGCGGGTGGCGGGAGGCGGGAGGCGGCTCACCTATCACGCTCTTGGCGAAGGACGCCCTCTTGAGGGTGGCCAGGCCCAAGTCGCCGATCTTCACGGAGCCGGTGGGCCCGGTGATGAAGATGTTGTCGCACTTGAGGTCGCGGTGGATGATGGGCGGCGTCCTGGTGTGCAGGAACAGCAGCCCCTTCAGGATCTGCCGGCACCAGCTGCGCAGCACTTTGGGCTTCATGACCTTGAACCGCTTCAGGTACCTGCGGGCGGGCGCGGGGCTCACCGGCTGCTCTCGCGCAGAGCGGTCCCCGCTGCCGGGGCCGCCGGGGCCGGGGGCTGCGGGCCGGCCGGGACCGCCCTGCACCCGGGGCCCTGCACCCGGGGCCCAGCCCACCCTGCGGCCCCGGCGGCCGGGCAGGCGGTGAGCTCACGTCTTCAGCGTGCCCGACGTCATGAGCTCCGTCACCAGCACGATGCAGCGCCGGCCCTTGGCGGCCGACTCCCAGAAGTCGTAGAAACGCACGATGTTGGGGTGCTGCAGGCCCTTGAGCATCTCTGCCTCCTCCTTGAAGCGCTGTCGCTCCAGCTTGCTGAGCTTCCGGTCCTGGGGAGACATGCGCGGACGGTGGGGGACGGCCCGGCTGCTCGCTCCGCTCCCTGCGCAGGGGGCGCAAACGGGGTGCGGGGGGGGCCCCTGCACAGGGACATCCGCAAAGACGTCTCCAGGAGCCAGAGCCAGAGCCAGCACCCGCCTGCCGAGTCTCCCCCCAGGGCGCTCAGAACAGACCACGAGTGCCCTGCCGCTTCCAGCTCCATCCCACAGCCCACCGCCCCTCTGCGACCCCCCACAGCACCTCCGCCAGGAGCCCACCCGCACCGCTGAAGGGACACACAGGCCAGGACCCCTTGGGTCCTTCCGGAAAGCCCCAAAGGACACGGAGGCGGACCCCAGTCTATCCAGGGAAGGGGGCTGGGACCCACGAGTGACCTGGTGAAGTAGCTCCACCCCACGAGAGTCTGTACCCACCCGGTACCCACCTGGGCACTGTGCCGCCCGCCACCCCACCCCCACGCCCTCCTCAGCCCCTCCCTGCACAAGTGGGGCAGGCAGCACGGTCACCCGCAGAGCAGAGAGATGCCAGGAGCACACTTGGCACCGGCCACGGCAGGAACACAGTCCAGGGACATCTAGTTCCCGTCCTCCTAAGGATCCCGGAGGCTGACACACCAACGGATCCAAGCCTCTCCTTAAAAAGGAACCGCCGAGAAGGGGGGGCCTGCAGGTTCACACCCGGAGTCTGAGAGGCGGGGTTCGCCTGCACCCCAGCAAAAAGTGCAGACAAGGACGTGGAAACACATTCCACTCAGCAACCGTGAGGGCTTGTCCCGGAAAACGGAAGTCAAGCCACCAGGCGAGAGACACGGTTCCCCCGTCCACGTGGGGGCGCAGGACCAGGACCCAGGGCCCACCCCGCTCGCTCGTGGCCCAGCCACTCCCAGCCCGGTCCCTGCCCAGGACGGAGGGACAGGCAGCCACAGAGGACAGGGACACAGGGTGCAAAAGAGCTCCACTCACAAGAGCCCCAAACTCCAGGACGGGTGGGGTTGAAACCACACAGGCGAGTGCCGTCGGGGTGGGGGAGGGGCCCGAGCTGAGCCTCGGGGGGCCAGGGCCACACAGAGGACCTGCTCACCCTGGCACACGCACCTGCTTGCACGCGTGAGATGCATCAAAAAAAAAAAAAATAACTGAAGAGGTGCAGATACTGGGATGGTACTTGTCTTGAAACCACAAGGTCCGGGGTTCAATCCCCAGCCCGTGCAACCCCGCGTGCTGAGCTGCGGCACCACTGGTCACCCCCGGGATGGCTCATGGGGGAAGGGTCTCGCCTCCCACGCGGGGGGCCCCCAGTTTAATTCCCGCCCCGGGCGGCCCCACGTCCACCTGTGTGGAATAAAACCACATCACAGCCAATGACGTGCAACTATGGAGGCTGCTCTGGACCCTCCCCCTTCTCTCTCTGTCTCTTCTCTCAAAAACAATGAATCTTTAAAAAGTAATAGTACAGTGGAAACTGCCCCCCGAGATGCCATGAGAGTTGTGAGAGGAAACGGGAGGTGTTGGGATGGAGGAGGAGACGGGGGACCTCGTGAACCTAAGCCAGACGCACAACCCCCCTCCCCACCGGCTCAGCGCAGCTGAGAAATGATCCCCCCCAGAGCAAGACCCCTGCGGGCCCACCGCCTGGAGCCCGGGGAGCAGGGGAGCTGGGGGCATCACGCCTGAGGCCCCGGGAGAACTCAGGGGGGACCCCAGGCAGCCCAAGTGAACCGGACGTGGCGCGTGGCGTGCACTCATGACCAGACATCACCGACTGGGGCAGGGAAGGGTCCCTGACCCCTCCCCCCCGGGGACCCTCAAAGAGTCTGGCTGCTCTTGGGGGGCAGGACTGGGCGGGGGTCTCCAGCCGCTCACAGGGCCCCCCTGGGGGGACAGAGAGGGCGGGTGTCTTGGCTCAGCCTCCCTGTCTCCCCGGCCGCCGCCCCCAGAGAGCCAGAGCCAATCGGATCACAAAGCACAAGGCAGGCAGGACAATGCGGGCGCTTGTCTCCCACGGGAACCGGGCCCAGCCCGGAGCGTCAGGCACCCTTGTGCGGGGGCAGGGGTGCCGGAGGAGCGGCCAAGGGACAGCCCCAGCCCCCACCCCAAAACCGAAGGACAAAGTCTTCAGGTGCCTGCTGGGGTCGCCCCTCACGCAGGGGTGTCCATCCGCCCAGGACGGGACTCCCCGTTCTAAGTCGGCTCAGAGCCGGCAGCTCCAGGGACCGAGCTCCAGGGACCGGGCACCCGGGACCAGGTCTGCAGGGAGGGGGTCGGCCCCGTGGAGGGGGTGCCGCCCTGTCCTGCTCCTGCTGACGTCCACGGCCCGGCTCGGCCGCCAAACAGTCACCTCAGGCAGCAGCCAAGGAAACAGATACACCTGCAATTACACTGCACCTAGAGGCGGGGTCAGGGGGCAGGTGGGCGGGGCCCGCCAGGGACAGCCCCAGGGCCTGGAGGCGTGAGGCCCCAGGGGAGCAGGCTGGCCTGTCACCAGCACAGGCAGGTGGGTGCTGAGGTCCCACGGGGGCCCCCAGGGACGCACCCTGACAGAGCGTGACGTCTCGCTCGTGGGCTGTGACCCGCTCCCTCTGGTATCGACTGTGGCTGGGAAAACAAACCAGCTTCTTCTCTCCTTAACCTCCCTGAAGCCGTAAAACACATGCTGTCACAAGGGAGGCTGGGAGGGCTCAGTGGCTGGGCACTGGCCCTGCGACCATGAGGTCCAGGGTTCGAATCCCGGCCCCGGCCCGTGCAAACCCATGTGCTGAGCTGTGCTGCAAATGGTCATCGCCGGGATGGCGGCAAAGGTCCTCGCTTCCCATGCAGGAGGCCCCCAGCCCAGTTCCCACCCCATGCGGCCCCACATCCACCTGTATAGAACAAAACCATGTCACAAATGATGATGTACAGCTATGGAGACTGCTCTGGGCCCTCCCCCTTCTCTCCCTCTGTCTCTCAAACAAAATAAATATTTTTCCAAAAATGTGCAGACTCAGGGGAAGCCAGCGTGGCTCAGCGGGTTAAGCACTGGCTTTGCAGCCCTGGGGACCGAGGATCGAATCCCGGCCCCGGCCCGTGGGGACCCATATGCTGAACTGGGGTGAGCTTCCCATGCGGGAGGCCCCCAGCCCTGTTCCCACCCTGCACGGCCTCCGCCCACCTGTGTGGAACGAAACCACGTCACAACTGATGACGTCCAGCGATGAAGACGGCTCTGGGCCCTCCCCCTTCTGTCACTTTTTCTCTCCAACAAAATAAAATGTGCTGTCACAGGTGAGTGGCATTAGCTCTTGCTAATTCGCCTTTAAAATAAAGGCTCGATTATTAAAACCAGCAGAGCTGCCGTCAGCAGCTGCAGCCACGTAAGAGGGGCCCCCCCAGCCCCGCCCGCCGCCCACAGAGGCTGTAACACAAGGTGCCCACGCCACACGCAAGCTGGGACCCATGTTACGTTGTCACGGGCACTCTCGCCAGCAGCTCGTAAATGCTGACATTGTTTCGTGTCCTTTGAAACAGTTCCCACGGAATTCGATAGCCTGTCCGGCCACTTTGCAGGCACGTGAAGGACAGTGAAGAGTTTCCGCTCCCACAGACCTGCCGGGACCGTGTTCCTCAAAGTCTCTGCTGGCCCGCAGCCCCGCACGCCCTGCCCTGAGGCGATGCCACCGGAACGCTGCTGTCTTGGTCCCTGCAGCCGGACAGCGCGGGGGAGGCGCTGGGGGTCTTCCGGATTCGGTCACCATGACGACCCACGTGGCTGAACACACGTCTCTCCCACACAGTCCGCACCGTCACGCACTCTGAGCCCTGCGCATCGGCAAAACGAGGCTGGACCTCAACAGCTGCCAGACGGGGCGGGGGACCCGGTCACGTCCACGTGTGTCCCCAACCCCCAGAGACCCCAACGGACCAGCCCACGGCCTCTCCGGTGCCGTGGACACAACGCCATCTTTCACCCCATCTGTGGTGGTCCCCAGCGCCAGCCCCCACTCCTGCACCCCAAAACCCTCCCGCGGGGCCTCTGGGCTCGCATGGGCCATGGACAGACCTGGACCAGGGCAGGGACAGGCAGCCCGAGGCCCGGGCGGCAGAAACTGCACAGGGCACTGCTTTTGTCATGGTCACACCTGCTCCGACCCCTGGACCCAGGAGCAGGGCCGTCATGGTGTGAAATGCCCACAGGAGCCGGCAGAGGACGCCAGGACCCAGCCTGGAGCGTCAGCACCCGCCCAGGGTGACCCCGGAGCCCAGGACCTGGGCAGCAGCTACCCCGGCAGCTGACCACACCACACGCCCGGTTTCTAGGAAGGGCCGGCCCCACCCCAGGCCCCTGCCCCACAGGGACACCTAAAGATAGACGAGGACGCGCCAGGGACGCCATAGGCCAAGACTAACTCCTCAGCCAAGGGCCACGCCTGTGGGAAGAGCTGGGCCGGCGGTCACAGGTCCTGGTGACAATCTGAGTTCTACGGGCACTCCTCCACGGAGCGGACCCCGCCCCTCACACACCTCCCAGCCCCAGCACCCTGGAGAGCCCCCCACCCACCCTCATCATTGTCCCAAGGGAGCCAGGCATGGGCGGGGTGGGCGCCCTGTGGGCCAACCTCAGCGGCTGCTCCTCCAGGGCACACGGGGTCCCAACTGGGTCACAGGGCGGCCCATTCACCCCCTCCCCCAAGGACCCTCCTGTCAGCCGGAGCCCCCAGCACAACTGCCCCCATGACCCGCTGCCCAGCGACTGCCAGAGGAGCCGGTGTCCTAGACCCCAAGGGGCAGCCCAGGCCGGGTACCCCGGACCCTGAAGGGCGGCCCAGGCCGGGTACCCCGGAGCAAACACCTCCTTGGACGCTGCCCCAGCTTCCTCCCTCCCTGTGCGGCTCAGCCAGCGGGTCAAAGTCAACCGCAGACACGATAAAATAAAGTCTCCGCGGTGCCCGAAATACCTCCCCGCGGATGGCGGGGCAAGTGCTTCCCCAGCAGCAAGCGTCGCTATGGACACGAGCTGCGGCCAGCAGGGGAGCAGGGACGAAGTGGGGGCAGGGGTGGGGGCACGCAGGGGAGGGGACAGGCGGGGGGACACGCGGGGGAGGGGACAGACGTGGGACACGCGGGGAGGGGACAGACGGGGGACACGCGGGGAGGGGACAGACCGAGGAAGGACACACAGATGTCGGCCAGGGGCACGAGGACGGTCAGTGTGAGGGACAGAAGGTGCCACCAAGTGCGGGGCCCCCTCAGGGGCAAAGCCACCCGACCCCAGGGACGGGGTGCGACCTCGGTCCCAGGCGCAGAGCAGGCCAGGAACGCAGTTCTGGTCTGAGCCTCCCACTTGGGGACCCCCCTCACCCCAAACTGCCGCCCCTGCAGGCGGGGTTAGCGCTGGGCCGGTGAGGGGGCAGCAGGAGGGCCCCCGACCCCGGGGCCCCCGGGGCCCCCGAGTCCTGGGCGGCAGCACTGCGCGGCCATCGCGGCCACGAGCCGTTATCACCCGCGGACCCCAAGTTCCCTCCAAACCCTGCGATTCCGCCCCCAAACCACGTACAGAGAAACGCTGTTTCCGGGCCCCAGGGCCGGACCCCGGTGGGGGGCGGGCCCCTCCAACAGCTCGTCGCTCCCATGGAAACAGCCACGGGCGTTGGGCAGGTCCTTGGGGGCCGACACCCGCCAGTGCGTGCGCACGCGAGCCACCGAGGGACCGGGAAGCGCGTCAGCTGTGGGGGCGGGGCCCCGAGGGGCAGGGTCATGGGGCGGGGCCGCAGGGGCAGGGCCACTGGGCAGGGCCACTGGGCAGGGCCACTGGGCAGGGCCACTGGGCAGCCACGGGAGCGGGGTCACGGGGCGGGGCCATGAGGCGGGGCCACGGGGGTGGTGTCGCGGGGGCGGGGCCACGGCGCAGAGCTACAGGGGCGGGGCCACGGGGGCGGGGCCACAGGGCGGGGCCACGGGGTGGAGTCTCGGGGGCGGGGCCACGGGGGCAGCCTGGCGAAGCCACCAGGCCCCACAGGCCCCACTGGTAACCAACGCCTAAGCTCACTGTCAGGCGTCAGGGCCAAACCCTAGACGCCTGAGCCCTCGGAGCCCCTCCTGGGGCCTGGGGCCGGGGCTGCTCCGAAGTTGAGTCTGCAGGCTCAGCCCCCTTCCCCATTCCCATGACCTCCAGCTCCACCACGAAGGGCTCAGGGCCCGCGGCCCTGCCTCGTGAAGCGCTCCAGGAAGCCACCCTGAGAGCCGGCCGGCTCCAGAGCCCTCGTCCCAGGAACAAAGCAGGCCTTGTGTTTTATCATCGCCCTCATCAAATATTTACAGAGGCTGACAGGCAACGTCAGGCAGGCAGCACGGGAGCCAAACGCCACGCTTCCCAGGACCCTCGGAGGCACCGGGGGACAGGCAGGCCCGAGGGGGGTGAGGGGCCCAGTCCTCGTCACCTGAACACGGGGCCCCAGCCGCCCACGTGCCCATCACACCAGCACTGGAAACCGCCCAAGGGTCCAGCGCTGATTCCCAAAGAGCCTCTATCTTTTTCTTTTTCTTTTTATTAATCATTTGAGAGAAGATGAAAGAGAGAGAAGGGGGAGGGCCCAGAGCCGTCTCCATAGCTGTCCATCATTAGCTGTGACGTGGTCTCACTCCACACAGGTGGACGTGGGGCAGGAACCGAACCGGGGGCCTCCCACGTGGGAGGCGAGAACCTTCGCCGCCATCCTGGTGTTGCCAGTTGCACTGCAGTTCAGCATGTAGGTTTGCATGGGCCAGGGTCAGGATTCGAATGCCAGACCTCACAATTGCAAGGCTAGTGCTCAGCCGCTGAGCTCTCCCAGCCTCTCCTCCAGCCCCCGAAGAGCCTCAGCAGGAGAGCCGGACCCTCACTCAGAACCATGTGCAGGAAGCTAGAGCAGGCAGATGACCCACAGGGCCAACCAGGGTGCCCAGATCAGGGGTCGTGCTCCCAGCACAGAGACCCAGGACAGCAGCGCCTCCTCCGAAACCTGGGGGCAATGCCCTCTGTCCTCAGTGCCATGTGTTTATAACACACCTTCCATCCGCTTGTGCTCCGCGCCGTCTCTGGCTTCGCGGCGATGCTTCACCCGCGTTCCCACAACACATTGCAGCCCCCGAGCGTCCAGCCAGCGGCCTGGGCAGGCGCAGAATGCGGCCCCACGCAAACTCCTGACCTCTCTCAAAACGCTCTGAGACTCCGTTGCGACCCTTTATGTTTTTCAGCTCATTGGAGAGCGTGAGTGTGCTTTACGTGTGGCCCACGACGGTCCTTTCTCGGAAATGTGCCAGCCGAGTTCATCCATGGCCTGGTCTCCTTTTCTACCTCCTTTCTCAGAAACGGCAAACGCGGCCGCCTGCGCGCCCCTCACCCGCATGCAGAACCCCCGCCGTGGGCCCCCAAATGCACCCTGGACCAGCAGGGACTGGGCGTGAACCTCACACCTGCAAAGGCAGCTGAGAGATGGATGCACACAAGGCCACCGAGGCCCCAGGAGATGCGGCCAGCAGAGGTGGGGGTCCTGCCCACAGCCATCCGGGACCCCCGGGGCCAGGGCCTGGCATGCCCGGCCTCGTTCCACCCCCACCTCCCTTCCCTGTGGGCTCTGGCCCACTGCACACGAGTCTAGTTCACTAGAATCGTGTCAGAAGGCTTCAGGAGGACGCAGAGTTCTGGAAACCCAAGCGCACAGAGGCCCATCCTCTCTCCTCCGCCCTCCAAGCCCCAGACAGTTCTTCCAAAAACGCCAAGTTCACTCTCTGGCTCAAACCTCTTAATTAGACGGATTCCTGGGAACCTGTCCGGGCAGGTGTCCCGAGTTTGCTGCTGGCCGACTCAGCAAGACGGCTTTCCACCCTGAAGACACGGCCCAGCAGCCGCTTCCCTCCTGGGGGGCCCCCGGGGGTCCCCCGACCGCAGCCAGGCTAGAAAGCCGCCCCCCACGTAGCCCGGGCAGGGACACCCCACATGTCGGGCCCCAGCACCGAGGCTAGAGGGACAGAGATGGAGCTGAGCCCCCCTCAGTCACCGCCGAGGGGACAGGAGAAGCCGCCAGGCTCCCCCTCCCCCAAGGGGGGCTCCTGACAAAGCCGGGGGTCCACAGGCCCCCCAGGCCGCGCCTCATCAGCACACGCGTGAGCATGGATGCGACGATTACGACTTTGCAGGAACACTCGAGAACCTACGGAAGGGGCCAGACGGGGCTCGTGCATCGGAGTGAAAACTGCTGTGTCACAGGAAAGAGATTCAGGGCGGTTTCCTCTCTTTCAGCGTCTGTCACATCCGTCGTGTCCCCAGCACCTTCTGTAGCCGGAATTGTGCCCCCCATGGTGCCGCCCCCTCCACCCGGGCACCCCCTCCATCCTCAGCACAGACCCCACTCCCGGGAAGTGCCCAGGGCTGGCCCTCCCCCCCCAAGGGGGTGAACAGGGGTGCTGGGTGGGCACCAGCCCCACGGTCCTCGTGCAGAAACCCACCAGGGGCTCCAGGCACAGGGCCAGTCACACGGCGTAAAACAGGTCCCCCAGGCAGGAGGTTGGGTGGCCCGAGTCCTGGGCAGCACCCCCGAGAGCCCCTGTCAGGCCCCCTGTGCCCGAGGGAGGGCGCCAACATGGTTACACGTGCTTCCAGAAAGCCTGGATGGTCATCATCCCCAGAGGCTGAGGCCCCTCACGGCAGCGCCTGACCTGAGGCTGTGACCCCGATCAGCTCCTGCAGGGACATGGAGTCCAGAGCCAGGTCTTTGCAGAAGAAAAAGGCAGGGCTGGGAAAGGCTCAGAAACAAGGGTCAGAAGAAGCAGGGGCGGTTCTAGACTCAGCTGCCATGACAGGAGACGCCCGGACAGCTCAGCGGCTGAGCAGCTGCCTCGTGATCGCAAAGCCTGGGGATCGAATCCCGGCCCCGGCCCATGGAACCCACATGCTGAACTATCGCAACCGGTAACCACCAGGATGGCGGCAAAGGTTCTCGCCGCCCATGCGGGAGGCCCCCAGTTCAGTTCCCGCCCTGCGCGGCCCCCGCCCACCCGTGTGGAATGAAACCATGTTGAAAACGGATGATGTGCAACTATGGAGACGGCTCTGGGCCCTCCCCCTTCGCTCTGTCTCTGTTTCTCTCTGTGTCTCTCACCTTCTCGCAAACAATAAAATAAAGCTTAAAAAAAAAAGACAACCGGACGCAATGCACGGCTCCTGACGGTGTCCTGGACCCAAACAGGAAGCGATGCCGCCACCACGGGAGGCACAGTCCCTGTCGGACGTACGGCCAACGGCACCCAAGCTAGAGCTGAGTGTGACACAGCTGTGGTTTGGTGAGACAGCGCCCTGTTCCTACAGGAGGTGCTGGACTAGTCAGGCCGAGGAACAAATGGGCCAGAATGAAACGCATGCAGAGATCCGGAGATACAGCAAATGCGGCAACATTCTAACAACCAGCAACATGGCAACAGGCTAACAACCAATAATGTGTCAACATGTTAACAATGGACAACATACTAACAACTGGCAGCGTGGCAACATGTTAACAACCGGTAACGTGGCAACATATTAACAATCGGCAGCACCAACTTTCCTAAGTTTTTCGAAAGAAAAATCTTGTGGGGAAACGAGACCTGGGTCGCTGTCTGAGGAGAAAGCTCACGTGAGGGAAGAGGGTAAGGTGAGGGTCAGGGATCCCCTCCTAGACAGGAGGTGGGTAGTGACAAGCGTGGGGGGGACAGGTCGCCCCTGGAGGCTAAACATGGGGGTGGGGGTGGGAAGTAACCAGGACAGGCCGGCGCTCCCCACCCACAGCCTGCCATCCTGCCTACCAACCAAGCCGGCTGTGCACAGCCGCGGGGAATGGACCGCACCGGGTGCATGCCGTCAAGCCTTCCCCAGATGCACCTGCAGTCCCATTCTAGCCGTCAAGGGTCAACTGCAAACAATTCCCTTTAGGGATGAGAACGTGGACACCTAAACCTCGCCCCCACCTAACCACGTCCTGCTTTCGAACGTGGCTGTGATGCCCGGAGCTGTGGCAGCCTGTCTGCCACCCTGAGGCAACACGGCTGAGACGAGCCACAAGAGAAAATGTCCCTGCCGACACCGCCATGCCACCGGGGCCACCGACCGGCCGTCTGCAAGTTCCAGGTTCTGGGGACAACCCAACATCTGCCATGGCTGCGGTTTTCCAAGCACAGCTGCAGCCGCAGCGAATGTTGTGGTGACCGGGGCGAGGAGCGGACATCGGGGAGAGGATGGCTCTTTCTTCAGGGCAGTGTCTAGCCTGAGACAAGTGGGGCATCTCCGCTGTCTGGGCCCGGCGTCCCCCACTGCCGCCGGCTCCTCCACGCATGAACCTGCACAGGGCTCGTCTGTACTTCCTGGAGCCTCTGTGGGAACCTCACCCCCCCAAACACCATGGGGTGCACACCCACTGGGATGGGGAAACCGCCTTCCCTGGGCCTGCCCAGCACTGAAGCCCCTAGAAGCAGATGCCCTGGGATCCCCCCAACCCCAGCGTCTCGGGCCCAGAAGGCTCTGTCCAGCCCCCGGGCCCCCCCCCCAGGGAAATGGCTGAGCAGAATTTTCTAGAACCCCCCCCTTCCCCATTCCCGATGAGGTCCAGAGCAGTAAGCACACAGCCGGCCACGAACACCCACACCCCCGCCTGACCTCACACACCAACAGCCGTGTTAAGAGACAGGCCGGGACCCACCAACAGCGTTCCCATAGCTGTAACACCTGCAGCCGCAGCTGCAGCTATAAAAGGGATGCATGTGTGCGTGTGAACACACTGCAGCGTGAGACGCAAAACCGGTCGTACGTAGTCCCTGGAGGCACGGGGGGCGTTTACTTTTCACGTCTGCCAACTTCTTTCAGGTAGCAATTGGAGCGTTTTTTAAGGAACAGACTACCTGGTAGGGAGATTTAGGTTGGGTTTTTGTTTTTTTTTAAAGATTTTATTGTTTTTGACAGAAACAGAGAGAAGGGGGAGGGCCCAGAGCTGTCTCCATAGTTGCACATCATCCATTTTCCACATGGTTTCGTTCCACACAGGTGGGCGGGGGCCGTGCAGGGTGGGAACTGGGCTGGGGGCCTCCCGCATGGGAAGCTCACCCCAGTTCAGCACATGGGTCCACACGGGCTGGGGCCGGGATTTGATCCTCGGTCCCTGGGGCTGCAAAGCGAGCACTCAACCCGCTGAGCCATCCTGGCTTCCTGGAGTTTTAGGTTTAATAGAAAAATCAAGCAAAAAGTAAAGTTCCCACAGACTCACACACACACACACAACCTCCTCTTTCGCTAACATCTTGCGATAACGTGGTACCTTTGCTATAAGGGATGTGCTCATGTGGATCCATCATTATAATTAGATCCGTCATTTACGTTCTGGGTCACTCTTGGTGTTGCACCGTCTCTGGGTTTTGACTCATGTGAAAAGACACGCTTCCGTCATTATTTTATCACGCAAAGTATTTCCGCTGCCCTTGACTCATCCTTCTGTGTCCCCGAGCCCTTAGCCACCCTGGTCTCTGTAGCCTCCAAAGTCCTGCCTCCACCAGGTCACCTCGTTGGAATCACACAGCACGTGCATCATCCTCTCAGATCTGCTCCCTTCACTTAGCAACACGCATCTGCGATCCCAGCCCCGTCTTCTCATGGTTTGACGGCTGTTTTTTTTTTTTAATCACAGAATAGTATGTCATTGTCTGGATGTAGCCCGGCCTGTTTATCCGTTCAGCTACGGAAGGTTCCAGGCTCTGGCCGACGTTGCACAAAAGCGCTGCAAACATCCGTGTGCGGCCTGCGTGTGGACGTACGTTGCCAAGTCCCTTGGGCGAATGCCAAGGGACACAACCCCGGGATCACAGGGCACAGGGTTTGTTTAGCTTCATAAGAAACCACCACACTGTCCTCCAAAGCAGCCGCACCATCCGCCTTCCCTCCAGCAACGCGCAGGCATTCCCATGGCTCCGCGTCCCCGGCAGCATTTGGTGGCATCAGAGCGCTGGGCGTGCGCCATGGTCTCGTCGCCGTTTTCATTTGCATTTCCCAGGAGACACGGGACGGGGTGCTCTTTTTTTTTCCGTTTGCTCCTTGGCCACCTGAATACCCTCTTTCGTGAGGGGACTGTCAGGGTCTTCGGGGACACGTCTAAGAAGTCACCTCGCGGCCAAGTCCCTCCGGGTTTTCTCCTTCGTGGCTTCCTGAGAGCTGTGTCTTTGTGCATTTTACGCGGAGCCCCCCCACCCCGATCCGCCGTGAGCGCCTCTCTGTGACGGGAGGAGGGTCGGCGGCCACATGGGTCGTCGGCTCCTGTCCCCTCAGCCTCCCCTGCGTTTCCTGTGCTCCCTCGTCCAGGCTCAGCCGGCAGGGTTTACGTGCGGGTATCTCCGAACTCTCTACTCTGTTCCTCTTACCTGTTCTTTCACATGCTCTTGAGCTCCACGTGCTTTTACTCTTTTCCAAAAAAGAACTTAATAGACGTTTAAAGGAAGCAGACACAACCGAGAGCCAGTTGTCAAGCCTCTGCGTCACCTCAGAATCCAACACTCTGGAGAACAGAACCGGACTTGAAAACTCTTTGAAGGGGAAGCCGGGATGGCTCAGCGGGTTAAGTGCTCTCTTTGCAGCCCTGGGGACTGAGGATCAAATCCCAGCCCCGGCCCATGGGGACCCATATGCTGAACTGGGGTGAGCTTCCCATGCGGGAGGCCCCCAGCCCGGTTCCCACCCTGCACGGCCCCCGCCCACCTGTGTGGAGTGAAACCGTGTTGAAAATGGATGGTGTACAACTATGGAGATGGCTCTGGGCCCTCCCCCTTCTCTCTGTGTCTCTCTCAGCTTTGCTCAAACAATAAGTTTTTTTTAAAAAGGAAACAGCAGGTGACAGTGCTAAGTGTCCTGCTCCCACCTGCCCCCCACCCCCTCCTGCCACATCAGCCCCTCAGGAGGCGGACGAGGCCACTGGGGGGACCCCTGCCCTGCACGGTCAGGCGGCTGCTTGGCCATTGGAGGCTCGGGGTCGGGTGCAGGGGGCTGCCCAGCCTCCGTGAGCGTCACCCACGTCCGGGGCATAGACAGGCAGGTGACCAGAGCACAGTCACCGGGCTGGGGGCAGGTAGGCTGGGAACACATGCTGGGGACACCAGCATGTCACAGATTCCCCAGGTGGGCAAACCCTCCCCAGCAGGGGCTGAGGCCACCGCCCCCACAAGCTGCACAGAACAACAGAACCAGGGCCCGGGGGTCCCGGCCACAGCGGTGGGCTGACCCCGTGGGACCCGTGAGGGCAAAGGGCAGAGGATGGACCCCCAGAGGCTGCACGGCTCCCGCACTGCACAGCGTGGGAAGGACGGGGTCCAGACGGGAGCCCCCAGCAGCCTTCCAGGGGGGGAAGGCAGCACAGGGGGGCCTGGGACCCCCATGGCCCCCTGGAAGCAGGGGCTGCATCTGCAGGGGGTGTACAAACGAGCTCCCTGCACATCCCAGGGGGACGTCGGGGGGCCGGCTCCACGCTGTCTGCTCGGGAAGAAACCCGGGAGTCACGGGGACCTCGCTTCCTCCAAGCGAGACCCCAGACCCAGAAGCATGGCCTCCCCTTCCCTCAACCGGGGATCCCAAAAAAAGCGAGCCAGCCACACGGTCTGCGGCCCAGGGGGTGGGGAGGCCAGCTGCCGCCTCCCCATCCCGAGGATGGGAGACCGAAACAGGGGTGGGGTTTCGGGGTGTCCCAAAGCTGCCGGCCGGGACACTTCTGAGGGCAGGGAAGAGGGTCCGAGGGTGGGAGGAGTCCCACAAGACCCCCGCTCCGAAGGAGAACGTCACACTGTGACCCCCACCCGGGGCAGCACGCTAACGTCTCAGCCGCCACCCCCACCTGAGGCTCAGTGGGCCCAGACGCCTGAGCGGGTGCCCTAACCCCCCACACCCCTCTCCAGTCCGAAGCGGCCCCCTCCCGACACCCCAACCCCCGGCCCCTGGGGCCTGGCGCACACGGAGCCACCAGATCTGGCTCCTGAGCCAAAGAGGCCGGCGGCCGGCCGTGCGGCAGGCGTCAGGCCTGGGAGGCCCGGCTAACCTGACCGGGTACCCGGGTAGGCTTACAACCCTGAGGCCACCCCCACGCTGGACAGCGGCCCCCCCAAAAAGGAGACAGAGAGCCAGTAAACACCCGCTGCGTGGGGCACGGCCTGCACTCCCACGGCCAGCCGGGGACGGCTCAGGTTACGGTTTATATAATCTCCCAGAGCCGGGGCTGACACAGCCGGCGTGAGGGCAAGGTTATGAAAAATGCATGTGTGGAGCCTCTACGCCCGCCCGGTGCCCGGTGCCTGGTGCCCGGTGCCTGACAGGGCTCTCGGCCTCACACGCTTGCTGGGGGGAAACAGGCTGGGGAAGCACCCAGGGGGCGGGGCAGGGGCACCTGGGTGAAAAAACGCCCCTCAAGAAGCCGGAAGGGGGGGGGCCCTGCTCCAGGGCAGATGTGGGAGGGGGCTCATTTGAAGAGCCGATCTGACGTCCCCGGCTTCCCGGGGACCCGGACACAGGGCCCGCCACCCCCCACGCTGCCTCTGCGGAGACACCGAGGTCCACACAGCCCCAGGGGGGTCCTGCCCGGAACCGGGAGTCCAAATGGAACCACAAGTCCAAAAGGAACCGCAATGTGCACACCGCCCCGGGGGGTCCTGCCCAGAACAGGGAGTCCAAATGGAATCGCACTGTGCACACAGCCCCAGGGGTGTCCTGCCTGGAACGGGGAGTCCAAATGGAACCACGAGTCCAAAGGGAACCGCGAGTCCAAACGGAACCGCGCTGGCAGACACGCCCTCCAGGCACCCACCCTGAGGCCGGCACCAGGGGGGTCTCCAAGGGCCACAGAGCCCGCGTGCCCCCCACACCCGGCGGGCGCCGGGGGACCCCGGGCCGCGGCGCCCTCACCTGCAGCTCGCACCAGGCCACCTCCACCCAGGTCTCGGTGTCCAGGCCTTTGTACACCGTCTTGAAGGAGCCGCGGCCCAGCTCGATGTCGAACTTGAGGAAGCGGCCGTCCAGCGAGGTGGCCACGGCCTTGAGGTCGTCCTCGTCGTCGTCGTCGTCGCCGCCGCCCGGCTCCGGCCCGTCGCGCCGCGGGGGTTCCGGCTCCGGCCTGGCCTCGGCCGGGCCGCCGTCCTCCGGGGCCGCCGCCTCGCGGGGGCCGCTGTCGTCCGGGGCGCGCGCGGTGGGGTCGGGCGGCGGCTCCGGGCCGGGGGCGCAGGGGGCGCGGGGCGCGCAGGGCGGCGCGGCGGGCGCGGGGGCGGCGGGGCGGCCGCGGGCGCGCTCGGCGATGAGGCGGCGCGTCTTGCTGAGCAGCAGCGCCCGACGCTGCAGCGGCTCCGGGGGCGGCGCGCGCTCAGCCGCCTCCAGGCCCGGCGGCTCCTCCTGGTCCGACTCCACGACGCTGCGCCGCAGGAAGCGCTGCGGCCCGGGCCGCGCCACCCGCGCCCGCGGCTCGGCCTCCATCCGCGGCCCCGCGGGCCCCGCGCCGCGCTCGGCCTCCATCCGCGCGCCGGGGGCGTCTAGGCCGCCGTCGCCGTCCATCTCTGCGGGCAAAGGCCGCGTGAGCGCCCGGCCGCCGCACCTGCCCCGCGGGCAGAGGAGACCGCGCGGCCCGGGCCCGGCCGCCGTTCCGGGGGGAAGGGGGTGTCCGGGGGTCTGTCCAGGGGGGGTGTCCGGGGTCTATCCAGGGGGGGTTATCCGGGGGTCTGTCCAGGGGTCTGGTCAGGGGTCTGTCCAAAGGGGGTGACCAAGGGGGTCTGTCCAAGGGTCTGTCCTTGGGTCTGTCCAGGGGTCTGTCCAGGGGTCTGGTCAGGGGTCTGTCCAAAGGGGGTGACCAAGGGGGTCTGTCCTTGGGTCTGCCCAGGGGTCTGGTCAGGGGTCTGTCCAGAGGGGTCTGTCCAGAGGTCTGTCCAGGCGTCTGTCCAGGGGTCTGTCCAGAGGAGTCTGTCCAGGGTTCTGTCCAGGGGTCTGTCCAGAGGAGTCTGTCCAGGGTTCTGTCCAGGGGTCTTTCCAGAGGGGTCTGTCCAGGGGTCTGGTCAGGGGTCTGCCCAGGAAGGGCCTGTCCAGAGGAGGCTGCCCTGGGGGAGGGGCTGCACCTGGGGGTGCCTATGGGGGTGCCCTGGGGGAGGGGCTGCACCTGGGGTGCCCACGGGGGTGCCCTGGGGGAGGGGCTGCCCACGGGGGTTCCCGGGGACGCTGCCCTGGGGGAGGGGCTGCCGGCGTGACCCGGAGGCCCGGGTGGGGCGGGGGCCGTGCCGGGCTCGGCCCTGCGTCAGGGGAGCCGCCGGGCGGTCCCCGGGGGTCCCCGGGGAGGCTCCGGAGGGGACAGGGAGGTCGCGGGCGCGGAGGGTGACCCCGGCCAGGCGGCGGGCTCCACAAAGGACGCGGGCCCGGGGCGCAGGAGGGGCGCGCGGGGCCGGGGCGGCGGCGGCAGCGGCGGCGCGCACACAAAGGCGGCGGGCGGGGGGCTGCGCACTCACAGGGCGAGCGGGCGCCGTCCATCCCGCGCCCCGCGGGCGGCGGGCGAGCGGAGCGGGGCCGGCGGGCTGCGCTGTGTCCTCCGGGTCCGGCCGCGGCGCAGTGCTCCCCGGATCCGCCGGCTGCAGGGCGGCGCTCCCGCGTGCGGATCCGGCTCGGCGCGCGATTGCGCTCCGCGCTCGCGGGGACCCGGCCGGCTCGGGGGGCGGGGCCTGCGTTGTCCACGCCCCCGGGGCGGGGCGGGCGGGGCCTGTGCTGCCCACGCCCTCCGGGCGGAGCCTGCAAGACCAGAACCCGGGGAGGCTGGTCCCCCACCCTCAGGAAGAAGCCTGCACCCCAACATCCCACCCCCCAGCAGGGCACAGCCGGGTGCCGCTCTGTCACTTCCCCAGGGTCCACGCAGACCTCGCCACGTCCCCAGCAGCCCCGCCACTGTACTCATCACCCCATGTTGTCGTGGAGCCAACGGGGGCCCCCAGAGGCAGGCGTTCCAGCTCTGATTCCTAGGGCTCCCGGGACAGGCGGACCCAGCAGGCCCGCGGATAGGGGTGTGGACACCTTCCCAAGGGCCCCGTGGGCCTGTGCGTTCCTCCTCACCGACCCGAGACCGGCATGCCGGCCACCTTCCTCCTCCGGCCTCCCACCGGCAGGCCCCTGGCCCTGAGTGCTTAGACGGCACCGAAGGGAGCTGACCCCACCCCTCTCGCTCACTGACCTCCATGAGCCCGGATGGACAGGCCTGGGCCCACTTCCAAGGAGGAAGCGGGGACACAGGAGGCAGCCAACTCCTGTCCCCCCGGCCCCAAGACACCCCGTGTGCCCATGGCAGCCGGGCCTGCAGGACACCCAGAGCCCTGCAGGGCCCTGGCGGGAGTGGGGGGCATGAGGGCCACCCCCACCCCCAGCTCTGTTCCCTGACGCTTGGCAGGAGAATTTGCGCACAGGAAATGGGCAGACACCCCAGCTTAGGGCTCCCCACTGCCCCCGGCCCCGCAGAGGGTCACAGGCCCACAGCGTGCAACCGGCTCCGCGTTCACCACGAGCCTGCAAAGTCCAGACCCCAGGGCGACCGGCGCGCAGCCGGGAAGGGGCAGCAGCAGACACCAGCTCTGCAAGGCTTCGTGGTGGGGACCTGAGTGGGGGCCCCTCTGTCTGTGGTGTCTCAGCAGCCCCCCTTGCCCTACTGTCCAGTGACCTTGAATTCGCCCCACTCCCCGCCCAGCCTCAGTGTGCCCCCTGCAGAACCGGCCTGACCGTCCTGGTTTGTCCTGCTGCTGATTTTCCCCAGGGCTCAGCCAGGCGCTGACCCGGGAAAGATCCGCAGCCCATCTGGACGGTGAGGCCGCGCGTCGTCTGTGTGCAAAACGCTCGCCCCGGTCATGGGATCACTGTTGGTGGAGAAACCCAAATTCTCAAAGTCCTGGGGCTCAGTGGGCGCTGCTGGGACCAGGACGCGCCTGCACCTTGTGTCCCTATGAGGACAGCACATAAAAGGACGGCCTCAGGGAAGAGCAGAGCCAACGTCGGCGGGGGGGGGGGGCACGGCTGGGTGCACCTCACTTTCCCGCTGTGCTTTCCACCAGCCGGGCAGGAGCTGACGCCTTTGTAATTGTGGTAGATGTTACCACATCGTCCCTGGGAGGGTCCATACCATCACCCCTCCAGCCTCATCCACAGAGCGTGTTGCCTGACTTCGCACCATTTCCACGTTGCCCCTCCGGCGTGAGCTCAGCCTCTGCACCCAGACCCCCCAGCCTGTTCCGCCTGGGCTCCGGCCGAGGGTCCTGGGTCTGGGACGCAGGAGAGAGGACGCCCCCACTGTGGGCAGGGGGCCTGCTCGCATGTTCACGGAGGACACCGTGTGCACACCTCCCCACAGCAAGGACAGGCCGGCCCCTCCGTCAATCACGAACCAAGCATGTGCCCCACGCTCTGGACTGTAGGGAGAGTCAACTGGGATCAGAGCGACCAGCGGGGACCATGTCCCCATGGGGCCGGGGGGGCCCCAACTCCTACCACCTGCTGCTTCGACGTCAAAGACAAAACAGACTTTAGAAACTTGATGGTGCGTCTTGAAGACCGGACCATGAGACAGAGGTGGTTTAAGAGACACGCACAGGGGAAGCCGGGACAGCTCAGCGGGTTGAGTGCTCGCTTTGCAGCCCCAGGGACTGAGGATCCAATCCTAGCCCCGGCCCGTGTGCACCCATATATAAGGTGACCAGATTTTAACATTGGTAAAGCAGACAACATTGACAGGGGGGCAGGGGGTTCTTGATTAAAAATTGGGTCTATCTCCCGCCGTTCCCTAGCTTGTTGTGCATTCTTTCCAAAAATCGGGACTTTTTTAAAACGCCGCGGGACGCAGGACACATTGTTAAAACTCGGGACTGTCCCTCCCAAAGCGGGACATCTGGTCACCTTAGACCTGCCCCACGTCTGTGTCCGCTGCAGAGAGACAGGGTCAAGCCCTACGGACAAAAACAGCCAAAGCCACAGACTCTGTTCCAGCAGCTTCCGTGGACTCGAACACAGACCCCAGGCGGGGAACGTCCGGGGGTGGACGGACCCTTCTCCAGTACGCTCTGGCCTGGGTTTGGAAATTTGGAAGGCGGAACCCCCAGAAAATGGACTTTCCTCTAGAGATCTGCCATCCTGGCTTTTTCTTGAACGACATTTGGGAAAGAAGAGAGAGAGAGAGAGAGAGAGAGAATGAGAGAGAGAGAGAAAAAAAGCAAAACAAAACCTCTGCTCAAGGGTCCCTCCCCTCCCCTGGCCCTGCCTCTGGGTTCGCCTGTTGGGGACAGTTTGCTATAAATAGAATCACATGCCGGGTGGCATTTGTATCTGGCTTCTTTCACTCCGTAACCTCGTCCAGTTTCTCCTCCTGCGTTGTTGTAACGCGGGCGTCAGAGTCTCAACTCCTTTTACGGCAGAACGCCGGTTGGTTGGTGGAAAGGGAGGACCAGAGTGTCTGCCCGGTGCCGGCGGACGGGCGTCTCCGCGGCTTCCATACCTGGCTGCGGTGAACACACACGTGCAAGGTCCTGGGTGCAGTTAATCACACACAGGTCACGCTCTGCATGTCACCTTTGGAGGCCCGGGTCCCGGTGCAGGCTGGCCAACCCTGCCTCGGCGTATTTGTCATTCTCGCCATTCCGGGGGTCTCGGGGGGCTCGGGGGGATGTTTTCCCTGAGGTTAGAGATGCTGAGCCCCTGCTTAGGGGGTTCACCAGGCTTGGGCCTGTCTTCCGGGGAGAAAGGTCCGTGCGAGCCCTTCATCTGTGTTTGAACCCAGCTGCAGCTCCATCTTGCACGCGAGGTCCAGGGCTTCTGCAGCCCCTGGGGTCTGGGGTTGCCCCGACCTTGTTCAGATCCAGGATTGGCCACCAGCTGCCCTCATTGCCCGGGGACCTCTTTGCCCTCCTGCGATGGTGTCCTTTGATGTTCTTTTGACGCTCAAGAGGGTTTAACTGGGATGAATGTCCTTCTCCCTCGGGTGCCTGGGCCCAACAAAGCCTGTAACTGGAGTCTTCCCTCCGGCCCGGCCCACTTGCTGGTGCCTCTGGCGGGTCTGCGCCCTTGACCGCGAGGCGCATCCCAGGCCCGGGCGCGCTGCGCCCTCTGCTGGCGACCAGCCGGAAGCGCGCGCGCTCGGGGCCCAGAGGCTGCGAGGTGACCTTGACCCACTGACGTCCCGGAAGATTCTTCTTCGGGGGAAACTGAGGCTCTGGAAGGCGCAGGAGGTGTCCGATGGGGAGGGCGAGCGCTGTAGGGACACACTGACTCCCTCGTTCATCCACGCGCTCATTCAGTCACTCCACAAACGTTTGTGAGCTCACAGGGGGACAGACGGGGCCGATGGGTGCACAGGGCCCGACAGGGCCCCAAGGAGCCCAACCGGGTTCCGGGTTCGAGGGGGGAGCTTAGGAGAAGGGAGGCGCCACACCCCAGCTCGCAGGCAGCCCAGACCTGGCCCAGGAGCCCAGGACAACCCTGGCCCCCTGAGAAGGTGGGGACCCCTTGAATGTGAGGAGTCGAAAATTAAATCCAAGATACAGAAGAATGATCACAGCGTCCTAGACCTGACCGTCGTCATGGGTGCACAACCCCGAAGGTACACACTATGATAGGCGGGGAGGGACCCCGGGACGGCTCAGTGGCTGAGCACTTGCCTCAAAAATCTCGAGGTCTGGGGTTTGAGTCCCAACCCCGGCCCCTCGCAAACCCACGTGCTGAACTGCGGTGCAGCTGGTCACCGCGGGGATGGCGGGGAAGGTTCTCGCCTCCCACGCCGAGGCCCCCAGGGTCCTTCCCGCCCCGCGCGGCACCACACCCACCTGCGTGGTGCAAAACCATGTCACCACTGACGACGTGCAACTATGGAGACGGCTCTGGGCCCTCCCCCTTCTCTCTGTCTCTGTCAGAAACAATAAAAATAAATCTTAAGAAAAGGGAAGGTGAGAAGTAGGAGTGCGGGTTTCTTCCCCCTCAAGCGGGGGAAGGACGTTGTCCGTGGTCCTGAATTCTGCCCAGTAGAACAGCCCCAGGACGGCTGAGTGGTGAGTGAGACCCTTGTGGACCTGGGGACCCCTCAGCCAGACATGTGATATGAGCTCTCCACCTTCAGCCCACTCAGCAATCCCGAAAGCCGGCCTCAACCCAGATTCCTGGCCTCACCCCTAGACGGAGGCAGGGGCCCGGGTGTCTGCATTTTTAACACCCCCTGTGACGAATTATGAGAACTGATCACATGAGGTGACGGAGATGTCCAAGCGCCTCCACTTTCCATTCCCGTCTTCCTCCATCACAGGAAGGAAACCCCGGACTTGAGCCGGGAATGTGGGTGTCTGGAATGGACAGCTGGTCTCCCCGCTTCCCTTGCGTATAGGGACAGCCATGGGGCGGAGTTCTGGCCACAGATGTGAGTGGACGTGTCCAGACACTTCTGAGAAGTGTCTTAGAGTGTGCGGTGCACCCTTCCTCCCACTTCCCACTGGCTGAGATGTACGCACAATGGCTGGAACGAATGCAACGGTGTTAGACCACGAGATTTAAGCTATGTGGGCACGTGGCTGAGCCGGGAGACAGGAGCAGCCTGGGTTTCTGACGGCACAGAATTGTCACATCAGCCTGTTCTGTTTGCCCCGGATGTCCCCCACGTGATAAGAAAGAGATGCTGGGGCAGCCGGGATGGCTCAGCGGGTTAAGCGCTCGCTTTGCAGCCCCGGGGACTGAGGATCGAATCCCGGCCCCGGCCCGTGGGGACCCATGTGCTGAACTGGGGTGAGCTTCCCATGCGGGAGGCCCCCAGTTCAGTTCCTGCCCTGCACGGCCCCCGCCCACCTGTGTGGAACGAAACCATGTCGAAAACGGATGATGTGCAAATATGGAGACGGCTCTGGGCCCTTCCCCTTCTCTCTTGGTCAAAAACAATAAAAATAAATCTAAAAAGAAAAGAAATGATAAAACAGAAATAGACCCATAGAGCAAACTGGTGTCTGCGCGCACCCGCCTCACGAGAGCCCATCAGGGGGATGCCGTAGTCCACGCTTCTCCGGGCGTGTGTGGAAGTGGCCTGCGATTTTCCATCCCCTCAGACAACGCTGTGGTGAATTCTATGCAAAGCTCTCACCGTGCAGACGCCTCCGAGATCGGGGTACCAGGAGCAGAGCTATCGGGGTCAGAAGAAATCGTGGAAGTTAGGGTCTCGATACACAGTGTTAGGTTTTTGTGAAGAAGAGTTACTGTGATGGCAAGTGTTCGTGTTGCGGAGACAGGTGGAAGTTTGGATACTCTCTGGTTTTTTAAGCAAACAAAAGCTTTTTGTTTAGGCTACAGGAAGTGAAAAAACGCTGAACCACGGTTACAATACATGTCTTTAGTGCTGAGGGTTTTCTAAAACCGCACGGGGTAGAAGCCGATGATCACTCTTTAGATTTCTGTGGCAGAAGCAATGCTCCGTGGACCCGTCCTTATCCCGGCTCTGCACGTCTGGGCGTAATCCCACGACCGACGCTCACCACCTGAACGAGGGAGGACGTGACCCGCTGCCGACTGAAGGTGCTGGGTCTCAGGGGGCCGCGTGGAGGTCACCTCCCCTGGGGTCACCGCACATCAGACCTGCAGGGGTCACGCCGGCCCTGGCCACCAGTGGGCGCCCTGCACTCCAGGGATGCTGTTTCTTTACATATTGTGTCCGGCATGTATTTTATTAGACAATGGTGTCACATCCGCTTTTATTGCTTCTGTCTATTGTGATCTAGAGAAAGGCGCTTATGTGTTATAGTGTGTGTGCACACATGTGGGACAAGTGTCGGGGAAGCTTAAAAAGAAACCCTCGGGAAGCCGGGATAGCTCAGCAGGTTAAGCGCTCGCTTTGCAGCCCCAGGGACCAAGGATTGAATCTCAGCCCGACCCATGTGGACCCATATGCTGAACTGGGGAGTGCCCCCAGTTCAGTTCTCACGGGGGTGAGACCCCAGCCCAGTTCCTGCCCTGTGCAGCCCCGCGCCCACCTGTGGAATGAAACTATGTGGAAAAACCAATGATGTGCAACTATGGAGACTGTTCTGGGCCCTCCCCCTTCTCTCTGTCTCTATCTCTCTGTCAAAAACAGTAAAAATAAATCTTTAAACAATAAAAGCAAATATGGCATGCATTTAATATGAAAAAAAAAAAAAAGAAAGAAGGAAAAAAAAAGAAACCCTCACCCTCAAGGCCGCCTTGTGTCTCTGTTCCCAGCCTCCCGGGGACGTGGGGTGATTAGCCATAATCATGAGGCGTATTCTGCTGTCCTGTCATTTCTCGAAAGATACGTTGTAGCCGTTTCTGCTACTCCGTGTCCTTCATGAGCAACAGTTCTGGTGATGGACCAGACACCCGGCCATGAGAATATTGCTCCCCGGTGGAAACATTTCCAAATGGTGATGCTTAGAGACCCCAGGACAATGACTGTTGTCACATACGGGCATTTTTTTCTCCCTTCCAGTTGCTTCCCAAAGACAGAATCGCAGACTTGGGACCCTATCGGAGGGAATGAATAGTTGACTCCTTCCTGGTACGAGATTCAAATGTTAAGGCAGCGGCCGCGGCAGCTCTCCACCAGCCGTGTTCACGGGGGCTGGTGGCAGACATCGCGCATCACACACCCCGTGTTCCTTGGGAGAGGAGCCCTGGGTTTATCCCGAGGGGCAGGCATGGGTGGGCTGTCTGGTCAGCTCACCCTGTCGCTAGGGGTAGCTAATGCGATGCAAGCAGAGTTTACTGGGTGAGCCATCCAGAGTGGACAGAACACTGGAAATTAGGCCCTTTTCCCACCCATCCCTGCTTCCTGCTGTGATGATTGGATCTCCAGCAGCCATATTGGGCCATTAGGCCACTTTGAGGCTGGAAACCCCGGTGACGTTGTGGAGGGGTCATCACCAGATTTCCTATCTCTGGGTTCGTTTCCCATGACAGAAACTAAACCCTGCACTAGTTATGCCTTTGGATTCTAGATTCTCCCTCTTCCTAGCAACTGAGCTACTTCTCAGCCTCTGCAAAAACAGCACGGACCTTAGTCTGAACACCTTTTAAAGTATTCGCAGCTTCTAGGAGGACGCGAGGGCTGCATCGGGCGCTTCTGCAGGGACACTGTGGGCAGAAGGCGGAGCTCAGGCAGGCTGCCCACGCTGGGAAGGATGGGCCTTTTCGGGGACTGGGAAGTCACTTCCTGGGGTGAGGCCATCTGCTCTCATCTAACGGACACAGTGGCAGGCAAGACATCGCTCACATCGTCGGGGAGGGGTGAGGCAGAGCATCCCGCCGGGGCGTCTGTCTGCTTCCATGTTCCCATGTTTCCATCTCCCCTCCCTCTTCCTGCCCCTCCCCGCCCCTTCCCCCTGCACGGGCTTCAGCCCGAGGAGGCTCAGCCAGGCCCCTGCCAGGCCAGCGAGTGACTCACCGTGGAAACCGACAGCTGCCTGACCAGGGAAGGAGCTGGAAAACCGACACCCGCCAGAGCAGGAGAGCCCAGCCCCTCTGGCGCTCCGTGAAAGACTCGTTCTGTCCTCCGAGCATGCCGCCCGGCTGGTAAATATCCCTTTGTGCCCGACGGGTTTCTATCAGCTTGCGAGAGGCCCCTCAGGGGACAGAAGGTGGCGTGCTGCCCAGCCCCCGCCCTGCCAGCCCCGATGCCCACGGAGCCAGGGACATGGGAGCCACCCGAGGGCCACTGGTGCCCGTCTGCTCATCTGCTGTGAGCTGTGACAGGTGGCAGGGCCATCCCTGGTCATCGGGAAGCCCAGTGGCCGCCAACCCCGGCCACGACCTCTCTCCCGGCTTCTTCCCTCCCAGTAAACTCACTAGAAGCGGTGCCACTGGGTTCCAAAGCACCACACAGACGGACATGCCCGGGCTTGCCCTGGACGGAGGGACCCGCGCCCATGGCCGAATCCGGGACGTGACCCAAACTCCCACCCCAGGGGCTCTGAGTGGGACCCCTGCCCAGCCTCCCTGAGGGCCTCACCATGACCCTGGGGCTCCCAGCACCCCCGGGGGCATGGCCGGTGGGCTCAGAAGAAGTGAGTTTGATGTCAGCACTGCATCCTCTGTTTTCCAAGTGTAGAACACATATGACCCCCCACCATCCCCCACCGGTGAGACAGAGCCCACCGAGACCCCAGCCCGGTGCTGTCGTGACCCTTGGGGTCATGGTCATACCCTGAGGCTGAGGACAGACCCCGGCCGCAGGGGCGAACAGTGTCCGGAAGCTGCAGACACCCCGTGTGCGCCGGAACCTCCGCGGGGGGACCCCTGCGGGTACAGGGGGCGGATGAAGGTGGGTAGGGGGCTTCCCAGAGGATGCATCCCCCGAGGCCTGGAGAACCACTCCTCTGAGCGCGGGTCCCCCAGAGCTGGGCACTGACCCGGCTGCGAAGCCTCCCGACCCGGTTTGCCCAGGCAGACCACCGCCAGCAGCAGAGGCCGGGGGTCCCCAGCCTGGGCCCCACACAGGCCCTCCTGGCTGCGGACACGTGTCCTGGTCCCACGCTCACCTGTGTGGGACCCCAGGGCTCGGGGGTCTGAGTCAGCAGTCGGGGGGTCAAGGCCAAGAGCACAGAGCCCGCAGCCCCATTAGTGGCTTGTGGTGCAGCTGCTGGGCTGGCCACCGGCCGGCCGGACACAGGCCCGGGGGGGGGGGGGGCGCACCACTTACATGGCCGCGCGTTCAGATCCCCGGCCCTGGTAGGGGTGGGGATGCAAAGGCCCTGAGGTAGGAAAGGGTCCCCGGAACAAGCAGGAGGGAGGAGTGGGCGCCTGGCCGGCCTCTCAGGTGGGGAGGGACAGATGTGGCCTGACGCCCTCCCAGCCCCCCAGGCCCGAGGGGCCACGTGGGTCCTGTCCCCACGGTGATGCTGGGGTCACACAGAGAGTGGGGGGCTGCCGGGGGTCCCTGTCCCTCCCGCCAGGAGGGATGTGGCTTCCAGGCGTGTCTGCTGAGGGTGGCAAACCGCGTCTGCACCCAGCCCTGCCTGGCTTCCTCCTGAACCGCAAACAGCCTCCGCTTCCGGCTGTTCTGAGCCCCCCGGGGCCATGTCCTCAGGATGGCGGACCCTCTCAGGGCCCCCACCCCTGCCTGGGGATGCACCGCCCCCCTCAGGGCCCCATCTCTGGCCGGTGCTGCCCCCGCCCGGACAGGGAGGGTGGTTTCTGCAGGAGCTGTGCCGACGTCTAAAACTCTGGGTTTGCAGACGGGGCTGAGAGCTAACAGTCACCCCAGACCCTCCCAGAACCCCCAGAACCTCAGACCTACCCAAACCCCCCCAGAACCCCAGACCTGAGCAGAACCCCAAAACCCCCAGAACCCCAGACCTGCCCAGACCCCCCAAACCTGCCCAGAACCCCAGGCCTGCCCAGAACCCCCAGGACCCCAAAACCCCCAGAACCCCAAAACCTCAGACCTGCCCAGACCCCCAGAACCCCCGACCTGCCAGACCCCCAGAACTGCCCAGAACCCCAGAACCCAGACCCCCCAGGACCCCAAAACCTCAGACCTGCCCAGAACCCCAGAACCCCCAAAACCGCAGACCTGCCGGACCCCCAGAACCCCAGGTAGCGGGCGGCTGAGGTGGAACGAGGACGTGACCGCCGCGCTGAGCCTCAGTTTCCTCAGCTGCGAAATGGGCCAACAGCACCAAGCGGCCCTGCGTGGGCAGAACCAGCGGCACCCGGAGTGGGGTGGGGGCGGGGCGCCGCTGAGCGGATGGGAAGCTGCGCGGGGCCACACCAGGGGGTGGGGGTCCCGGGGGACTGACCAGGGCTTAGGGGAAGATCCCCTTCCCCGGGAATCCCCTGGGTGACTTGCATTTTCCACGCTTTCGTTTTCAGTCCCCACAGCAGGGCTGAGACCCTGAGCTAAGAGCCTCGGTCAGGGCAGGAAGGCGCGGAGCACCCGGCCTGGGGGGCAGATAACGCCCTGCGACCCCTGCCCGCGCCTGGGACATGGGAGCCAACCGAGCCCAGGGCTGGAGGGCCGCCGCTCCGGGCACCCCCACCCGCTGACACCGAGCGGGGTGCCGCCAGGCCGGGCAGTGGGGGCCCCGGCCTCCCCAGGGGGCGCACGGAGGCTGCTGCGTGGAGGGGGCTGGGAGCGGGTCGCTCCAGGCTCTGGGTCCCCCACCCCCTTCCTGCATTTCCCGGGCGGAGAGCTCCGGGGTCAGGGCGCCCCGACGGGCTCCAGAGCGGGACTGGGGGCTCCTCCCGCCCCCCGACAGCACACACCCGGGCGGCGGCGGCGGCACCTCTGGGCGAGCGCGGCCGTGGGCGAGGCGCGCAGGTTTGGAGCCTCATTTGCTGGATCGAAGTGCCCGCGACGGGGGGCGCATGGGGGTCGTGCCGGCGGCCCCCCGTCCCCGCGAGCCCGGGGCCCCGGGGCAGCCAGGACGCGGCGCCCAGGCCTCGCCCCGACAGGGCGGAGCCGAGCGCGTCCCGCGCGCCGCGCCTCCAGGGCCCGGGAACGCCCCGCTCGGAGGCGGAGCCCACGACCCAAGCGCGCGGCGGGGCCGGAGGGGCGGACCCCGGGGGCGGGCTCGCCACCTGGGACCCGGGGCGGAGGCGCGGGGCACCCTCAGGCCGGGAGTGAGGCGGCCCCGGCGGCCGCACCATGGACTCGGGGCGCGAGAACTACGAGCTCAACGGCGACCTGCGCTCGGGCTCGCCCGGCTCCCCGGACTCGCCGGTGAGTCCCGTCCCCCTCCGCGCGGCCGCCACCGGCTCCCGCTCCCTCCCTCCCCGTCTGGGCTTCGCGCCCGCGGCTCCGCGGCACCCGTGTGGCCGCGCCCCCAGCGGCGGCCCCCGAGCTTCCCGCCACCCGCAGGGGCGCGGGGCGCGCTGCGCAGCCCGGCTGGCTGCCGTCCGGGCCGGGCAGGGGGCGCGCACGGCTCCCGGCGCCCCCCGCTCGCTCCCAGCGGCCGCCTGTCCCGCGCGTCCGGGGTGGGCGCGGAGGATCCCGGCCGCCGGGCCCCGCGCCAGCAGCGCGCAGACGGCGACGTCACCCGCGGTGCCCAGGGCGACCGCTCGGCCCCGGCGGGGAGCTGGGGCCGCGCGGCTGGTGCTGAGGGGCCCTGCCCAGCCGGGAGGACGACGGCCCGGTCCGGCTGGGGGGGTCCCTCGCGGGGGTCGCCGCCGCTTCCGGGGCCCCAGCGCCGGTTTGTGGAGCAGCCTCGCGCGCCGCGCTGTGGGGCCGGTGGACTTGGGACATTTTTCTCCGTTTCTGGGCCCCCGGGGCTGGGGGCGGGGCCTCCGGGCGCCTGAACTTGACTGAGGCCGAGAGGACAATGCACAGGTGTGGGGACCAGCCCCGCAGCCGGGTGACAGGCCCCTGTCGGGCCCCGGAAGGGGGTGGGTCCCTTGGGGGCCCGTCACATGCCCCGGGCCCCACGTGGACACAATCGGCTCTGTCCTTCTGCAGCGCCGGCCTTTCCGGGGCCTGGTCCCCTCAACACAAATCCTGGCTGCCCCCCAGGGGTGTCGCAGAACGTCTGTCCCCCGTTAGAGAGGAGGACACGCTTGGCCCTGCCCTGGCGTGTGCACACGGGAGCGGGGGGCTGTGTGTGCTTGGGGAGGCTGCTTCGCGTCTCTGGGCTTTCGGTCCCTGGTCTGAACCCCGAGAGCAAATGACACCGTCTGCCTTCGGGGAGGTGGGGGGAGCCTCTGGCCACAAAGAGGGCAAGTGGATGTTGGTTAAAAAGCAGGGATCCCGGTGGCCTTGGCCGGGCCGGCCCTCCACACCCAGCCTGCCCCCTGCTGGCCGCACCTCGGGGCCAGCATGGGGGGAAGTGGGGTGCACTGCGCTTCAGAGCACAGCAGATAGGGGACCCCCCACCCAGCGCATGCCATCCACCTAAGTGCTCCCCACCCTAGTGCTCCCACTTCAGTGCTCCCACCTCAGTGCTCCCCACCCCAGTGCTCCTCACCCCTGTGCTCCCCACCCCTGTGCTCCCCACCCCAGTGCTCCCACCTCAGTGCTCCCCACCCCTGTGCTCCCACCTCAGTGCTCTCCAACTCAGTGCTCCCCAACCCAGTGCTCCCCAACCCAGTGCTCCCCACCCCAGTGCACCCCACCCTAGTGCTCCCCACCCCAGTGCTCCCCACCCCATCAGCGTGCTGAGCATGGCAGCAGTGGGAGTGTGACATTGGCGCTGGGCCCTGGAAGACGGCAGTGGGGTCCAGGCCTGGCCCCCCACAAGGTGGGGAGGGCACCCCAGACTGAGGGAACAGGGAGAGGAAGGCCCGGAGTCTGGCCACCCTGCGTGTTGGGCTGGGAGGAGGGTCAGTGATGGGAGCCCCTGCGGGAGTGACAGGAGCCCCCGCGGGAGTGACAGGAGCCCCTGCGGGAGTGACAGGCCTGTCCCCATGTCCCCAGCTGGGGCAGGGAGGGTCTGGGAGGCCACTCCGCTCAGCCAGCCTGGGCCGCGCAGGCTCTGCCCCCTCCCCACCCGCGTGGAGTTGGTGGGTGCACCACTCTGAGCCTCAGTTTCTCATCTGTGGAATGGGGTGGCAGTCGTGCGCCCCTCGTGTGCGCGGAGCATCACCATCACCCCCGTCAGGCACCCGGCACCCCCTCCTGCGATGACGCCGAGGCAAGCACCTTCCCCGGGGGGCTGGTGGGGGACACGGCCGACCCCCCGCGCCTCTCCCGGCCCTTCCGCCTGGGGCATCCCTGTCAGGGCGGGAGGAGGGAGAAGCCCCGGGGAGGTCAGTCGCGTCCCCTCCAGATGGGGGACCGGGGCAGCAGAGTGAGGCCGAATGGCTGACCTCCCTGGGCAGCCAGCCCCGCGGGCAGATGGCAGCGGGGAGTCCCAGGGACATCCCCCTCGTGTGCCTGAACCCCACGGCCCTCAGGGGGGCCCGTGTGCCCAGGGCCCCCACAAGCAAGTGGGGGGTCTCTGTGAAGCCTGCAGGAGGCACGGTGAACCCCGCTTTGCCAGCACGTGGCCCCCGCCTGGGGCCGGCTCCTGGGGCCATATTGACCCCCCCTACACACACACACACACACGCAGCCTCGGCCACTGGGGGGTGTCGGTGTTCTCTGTTCTTTCCCGACAGCTCCCGCCGGGCCAGGCAGGGTCATGGCCGAATTCTGGTTCTCTAACTGTCTCTGTCTCTGTCTCTCTCTCTATCTGTCAAAAGTAAAACAGAAATAAATATGCACTGAAGACAAAAAGATAATTTCTCTCTATAAATGTGAAAAGATATAAAAAAATAAAAAAAAAATAAAAGGGGACAAAAGGGCAGTGGCCACAGGGTCACCCGGGCCAGTGGGGAGCCCACAGGAAGCGGGTGTGCCCGGCCCTCCGCCTGGCAGCTTCAGGAACCCCCTCCCCCGCCACACTTCCTGCCTGGAGCTGCAGCCCTCGGGGCTGGCTGGGTGGGGACAGTTCGGGGACGGTGCTGGCCTGTGTTCTGTGCAAGTGGACACTGCGGCCGCTCACGCGCTCAGGGGCTGGGGGGCCGACCCGGGACAGCTCAGGCCCAAACTCCACCCCACAGGGCAGGACCCCAGAGCCGCCACGTGCATGGGAGCTGACCGAGCCCCAAGTTGGGCGGTCCCTGCACAGTGGGCCGTCAGCTGGGGCCGCCCACCCAGCCCCATTCGAGCCTGGGGTGGCCCGGAGCATCGCTTATGCCACGGCCAGAACCGGGCGCCTCAGACCTGGGCTCCCATCCTGGGTTCAAGTCCCAGCTCCCCTCCCGGGGCCGCGGGTGCCAGGGGCCTGGGCTCCTGGGGGCTGCCTGCCTGTGCAGAGCTGCCACCAGACCCTCTGTGCCCAGGATGCGGGGGGTCCTGCACATACAGGAGGAGGCTTTTAGGGGGGACGTCCAGCAGCCCAGGCTTGGGGACCACGGTTTGAGGGCTTGGGAAGCCCCGTGGCTCTGGGACAGGTTAACCCGGTGTTTGTCCCCTGCACTGCGAGGATCTCGGCAGGGGTCTTGGTGGGAGACCCCCGGGTGGTCCCTGGCAACTGGGTGGGCAGGCGGCAGGTGCAGACCCCACAGGCCCTGTGCCGTGCCCACCGTTCAGAGCTCCCCACCCCAGGAGGCTACGTGAGCAGGGGCTCAACCAGCCCCCCAGGCCGCCGGACGGCCATACCAGGGACAGTGGGTCATGTGGGCAGGAGCACCCTGCACCAGGACCAGGGCGTGGGCCGGACCCCCAGGACCCCCGGCTGCTGGCTGCGGGGCCCGGTGCACACGGGAGGCCCGGAGCCGGCTGGCTGTGGGGTCCCGCGCTGAGAGCCAGGCAGGCAGCCTCTGCTGCTCAGCCCCCCGGGGAGTGAGCCCAGGGCCTGGGTTCTGGTTCATGTGCAGCCTTAGGCGGCCGGGTGCACAGGGCCTGAGGCGGTGGGCAGCAGCTCTGGCGCCTTGGAGAGAAGCAGTCGGGCCTGGAGGACACCCCACCGGGCGGCGAGGACATCGGGGGCCCTGGCATGGGCGGCACAGGGGAACCCCACGCGGATGGGACCCCCGTGTGTGCGACATGTGGGAAAGCAGGGCTGGGTCCAGTCTATGCAGGGGCGGGGTCTGCAGGGGGTGGGGTCAGTGCAGGGAGGCGGAGTCTGTGGGGGGCCAGGGTTTGCAGGGGCGGGGTCTGTAGGGGTAGGATCTGCAGGGGCGGGGTCTGCAGGGGTGGGGTCTGTGCACGCAGGTCTAGGATTTGAGGCTCTGCCGCTTCCGGGGGCTCCCGTGGGGGAAGGTGGGCCGTCGGGCACCGGAACCACCGTGTCCTCCCGGCTCCCCGCTCTGCACGGAATTTAAGCATAAAGACGCCGTGTGCGCGCCCTGTGTCCGCTTTCCAGGGTGAGACGCGCGGCTGCAGGAGGTGGAGGCGGACCCGACGCCGGGCGGCTTCTTGGGGCACCGTGGGGCCCCTCCTGGCTCCCACCGCCCGGAGCTGCATCTTTCATGAGGACCAGAAACGGGACACCCCGGCGGCCCCAGGAGGCCGGCCTGCTGACCGTCCCCGGGGGCCCCGGTCCGGGCGGTTTGAGGTCACCTGGCTGTGCCTGTCCTGAGTCCCCGCAGGAGCACGCCCCCGGGTGGCAGGCGGAGGGCCCCGCGTGTGTGGCCGCCGTCCCCGACTGGCCCTAGGGGTGGTCTCGGCGCGTGGTCCTGTCCCGTCACCGGAAGCGAGGCCTGGGGGCGTGGCCGCGGGGGCGTGGCCGAGTGCTGGCGTGGGGGCGTGATTGAGTGCCGCGTGGGGGCGTGGCCTGCGGGGTGGGTTGGTGCGGTCGCTCGAGCACGCTCTTCAAGTCGTTTGCGTTACGTGCGCATCCTCACATGTCACCCGAACGTCAACAACGTGGCTCAAGGCTTTAACGCACGTGAGGGAAGACACTAAGCTCGACGTCAGCTCGGAACTGGCTGAGCCGCTGTGCCCACAGCCCGCATCTGGGGGTGGTCCCGGCAGGCTTCTATACAGCTACGTGAGGACCAGGGACCCTGCTCCAGTCCTGCAGGTCACTTCCGCCCGTGCTGGGGGTGAGGGGAGGCCCACGCAGAAGGCAGGGCATCCAGGTTCAGCTGTGTTGAGGGGGGTGTGGTTTCGGTCTGAAAGTGAGAGCTCGCTAAGGCTGTGTGCATGAGTGTGTATGCATGAGCATGCACACATGTATGTACGTGGGTGCACGTGTGCATGGGCACGCGCACGTGTGGGTGCATGCATGCACGTGCACGCACATGTGCGTGTACATGAGTGCATTGTGAGCATGCACACATGTATGTACGTAGGGGCACGTGGGGCGCGTGCACACATGTGCATGTACGTGGTCGCATGCATGCATGCGCACACGTGTGTGTGTATGTGTGTCCTTTCTCTGCCAGGACTGGGTCCCTGGGGAGGCCCTGGCAGGGGCCACGCAGCCTTCTCTGGGCCTCTGGTTCTGTTCACAAACACCTCCTTCCGGAGCCGGGGCCTGGGCCCACCTCCCTGCCCGGCCGGGCCGGACTTCCCCCGCTGGGCGGGGGGTCCCCAGGCGGGCTGACGGCCCCCTCCTCCCCACAGCCCGCGCGCTGGGGCCGCACGCGGCCCATCAACGTGAACCACTACGCCAACAAGAAGAGCGCGGCGGAGAGCATGCTGGACATCGCGCTGCTCATGGCCAACGCCTCGCAGCTGAAGGCCGTCATCGACCAGGGCCCCGGCTCCGGCTTCTTCGTGCCACTGGTCGTCCTCATCTCCATCTCCCTCCTGCTGCAGATCGGCGTGGGCATCCTGCTCATCTTCCTGGGTAGGGGCTCCGCGCGCATGCGTCCCGGCTGGGGCCCTCAGCCCCCGGCACCGTCTCAGCGTGTGGATCCCATGTGGGTCGCACGGTCCTGCCATCCACGGAAGCCGAGGAGGCAGGGAAAGGGCATAAGCAGAGTAAGTGGGCAGGGATCCCATCCTTACGCTGCTCTGCAGGGACCAGGTGGTGGCCCTGCCCCTGGGGGGAGGGTCAGGCTGGGCTCCATCCAGCCAGCCTCCAGGTCCAGACAGCAGTCAGCAGCGTATGGGGGTGTCCCTGGCTCCCCGGGGGGGTCTCCTGGCCAATGCCCCTGCCCTGTGGCCCCCAGTCAGGTACGACCTCAACAACCCGGCCAAGCACGCGAAGCTGGACTTTCTCAACAACCTGGCCACCGGCCTGGTCTTCATTATCGTCGTGGTCAACATCTTCATCACCGCCTTCGGCGTCCAGAAGCCGGTGCTGGACGCGGCGTCCCGGCAGTAGGGCTCGGTGAGTCCGGGGGGCCGGCCGCTGAGCCGGGAGCAGGCCTGGGGCGCAGGGTCTTCCGCGGGGAGCCTGGGACCTCGCTTCAGCCCCCGTCTGTCTGGGCCCGTGGGGTGGGCACCCCCCCCCCCAGTGACCCGGGCCCAGAGGTCACTGCCCTGCTGACGGGCGTCACAGCACACCCACTGTGCACCCCAGACGCACCCCTGACCCTCCGCGGGCTCCAGCTCCCTTCGTCCGGGTCCCCCCGTCCGAACGTGCCCACGGCTGGGCCTAGAAACCCCGACAGTGACCCAGGAGGTAAACTGAGGCTGCCCAGGTCAGAGTCGGGCCCGGGGCTCAGGGCTCTCCTCTCCTTTGCAGACGCCCCAAATTGCACCCGGCCATCGGCGCATTGGCCCTGGAAGCCACCTCAGCCCTGGGGTCCCGCTCCCCTCTCCCCCGAGCGGCATTTCTCAAAACTGCCAGCGCCCGGGACAGGGCTGGAGGGTCCCCAAGGCCCAGAGTGCCGGGCTGGGGCTCCCCACAAAGGGTCCTGCTCGGCACGGATGTGCAGGGGGCCCACGGCCGGCCAGCAAGGGGCCGGCCTCAACCTCCGAGCGTTTCCAGGGGGACCAGGAGCGCCTATCAGCCAACACAGCCCCTGGGGGGCCCATGGCCTCCACCCCTGACCCAGGACATGGGGCCCCCCCGCCCCTCCCACCTGACCGGGCAGGGGGCTGGGGCCTGAGCCCCCACTCTCCTGAGCACCCATGACCAATAAAGCTGACACCCCCCGCCCCCCACGCGGCTCCTGCGTGCTCCCCCATCGCCTCACAGTGCTGGCCTGCCCTCACTTGGTGCCCTCACCTGGTGCCCGCCTGGGATGCCTGTGGCCTGGGCGCCTCTCCCGCCCCCACCTGGGTCGCTGCAGCACCTGTGGAGCTGGGAGGCAAGCCCGGCTCACAGGGATGGGTGAGTGGGGAGCTGTGGGTGGGCAGGTGCCACCTCTGTGGTGTCCCCTGCGGGTTGCTGAGCAGGGCTCACCTGTTCCCCACTCTGGCCTCTAACGGTAGCAACCAGTATCAGGCTGTCTGCAGCCCCTCCCCCAGACCTGGCTGATGCAGCAGCTCATCCTCTGTGCCCCCAGCTCCCTGCCACCCCAGTGCATCCAGGACAGTGTCCGGGGCCCACGCCTCGTCCCTGGGGTGGCCCGTGGTGGCCTGTGGCATAGCTGGCCAGCAGCCATGAGGCAGCACCGGGGACAGGGCAGCGGATGGACTGGTTCCTCCTTTGGCCCCGACCAGAAGTCCACCCGGACGCAGCTGACCGGGCGCGGCCCCGGATGGCTAGACTGACCTTGGGCCACCAGGTCAGGCCAGTGACAGCCGGGGGACAGGGCGTTACAGCCCCCAGCCCAGCTGGCGGGGGCTTCTTGGCCCCACGGCCCTGTCCCCATGTCCCCCACTGGACACACAGGATGGGCCCCAGGCGGGGACCCCGACAGCCACCTCCACCTCGGCTCTCACTGCAGACACACCCCTCCCTGGTCGCGCTCCCCCGGAGCCATTCGGGGTGACTTAGACGCAGGGCTGCGGGCCGGCCCCCAACCACTGTGTCCCCCTGGCCTGGGCTGAGCCCACCCCCTCACCTTTGCCACACTGGCCCAAGACCAGGGCTGCACCCCAAGAAGGGGAGTCCTGCACATGGGCCTCCCCAAAGGCAGGGGCCGTGCCTCAGACGAGGGAGGTGAGCCCCACTCATGCTGGGCTTCGACTGGGGCTACCCAGCTCCCCTCTGGTACCGCCATCCGCGGCCTGTGTTCTGGCACTGCCCACACAGTAGGCGCCTGGGCGGCATCTATAGCACTTAGTAGGCGACCGGGCAGGTCTACAGCACACAGTAGGTGCCTGGCTGGCGTCCGCAACACATAAGAGGTGCTTGGGGGTCGTCTACAGCACACAGTAACTGCCTGGTTGGTGTCTACAGCACATGGTAGGTGCTCAGGTGGTGTCTACAGCACACAGTAGGTTCCCAGGCGGGTCTACAGTATACAGTAGGCACACGGGCGGCATCTACAGCACACAGTAGGCACTCGGGTGGCGTCTACAGCACACAGTAGGTGCTCAGGTGTGTCTACAGCACACGGTAGGCACGCAGGCGGCTTCTACAACACACAGTAGGCACGCGGGTGGTGTCTACAGCACACAGTAGGTGCCCAGGCGGGTCTATAGTACATAAATTACTAAGTGCTCGGGGGGCGTCTCCAGCACACAGTAGGCACTCAGATGTGTCTCCAGCACACAGTAGGCGCTCAGGTGCGTCTCCAGCACACAGTAGGTGCTCAGGTGTGTCTCCAGCACACAGTAGGCACTCAGGTGCGTCTCCAGCACTCCTGCTCACTCAGCCACGTGTGCTGAAGCCCAGGGAGCAGGTGTGAGAACTCAGAGGCTTCCCTGGGGCCCTGACACACTCACTGCCGCCCCTCCCCCAGCTCAGCTTTGTGCTCGGGAACCTGAGACCCCGAGAGAGCGAACAAAGGGCGGGCGAAAGGAGCGAGGAGGAGCCCAGGTGGAGCCGGGGGTTCACCGCGGAGGGGCACAGAGAGAGGCGGCCCGGCCGCCTGACGCTGATGATGGATGAGTGACTGGAGCTGATGGGATGGATGGGTAGCAGGTGGGTCGAGAGCTGTAGGGAGACAGGTGGTTGATGGAAGCTTGATGGACAGATAAACGATGAGAAATACATGGTCAGGGCTCCATGATGGACAGGTGGGGGAGGGCAGAGGGGCCGGCTGTCCCAGGCCACCCCGGTGGGGTCTTCAGGCAAGGAAGTGTCCCTGTGTCCCTGGAGGCCAAGGCCGGGGGGGCCATCGCTGGTGTCTCAGTGGCCGGGGTCCAGGACAACAGCTCATTCTGCCTGTGGCTCTGCTCCCCTGTGCAGGGGCCCCTCCCTCCCGGGCTCTGTGCCCCCACGGTCCCCGCATGGCTGGAGCTGAGGAAGGAGGAGCACAGTAGGGTCACCCCCGTGCCCACCCCTGGGAGTTGGTAACCAGACAGGGAGCGGCTGGTGCCCTGAGAGGGTGCCCATTCACTCCCACACCTGCCCAATATTTACTTCAACCCAGGCTCCAGCGGGCAGGCTGGGGGCAGAACATGCCCGGCTCCGCGAGTCTGGAGCCCGCTACAAGCCCGCCCCTGGCACATCTCATCTGTGACGCTGTGCCCACCGGGCCCGGGGTGTGTGGCGAGGTTTGTGGGGGCCGCAGGGGCCTGGCCTCGGAGTGCTGATTCGGTGGGAGCTGTAAATAGCAGCCCCGATTCCAGCGGTGTCAGCCCCCCCCCCCCCCCCCCCGCCAACCTGGCCCTGGGCCTGCCGACTCATCACCCCCCCGCCTGCCAGGGGGAACCCGCTGTTGTGCAACACGCAGCTGCAGCCTGGGCGCCGAAAACAAGAGCCCGCGTCACACCCAGCGTGTAACCATGTCCGTCCCGGGTGAGAGCGGCCAAGACCTAAACTGCCCCCGAGACAGGGATGTCCACCAACCGGACATGCACGCCTCCCAACACCCACCAGCTCTTCCCTCACACCCTCCCGCGCACACCTGCCCTCCCTCCCCTCATGGGCCCCCTGAGGTGGTCTCACCACTGTGCAAACACCCCAGAATGTCCTTACACAACCACGCGGTGCAGCCCCCACCCCCGGGCCGCGTGGTCCCACCCCGCCTGCTCCTGGGCTACAAGCCTGCACAGCTGGTGACTGTGCCGAGCACTGCAGGCAGCTGTAACACGGTGCTAAGTGGTTGTGCCTGTAAACACACCTAGACGCAGAGAAGGCAGTGAAAACACAGCATAAAAGATAAAACCGGACGACCCGTGTGTACAGGGCTCTCGTCAGGAATGGAGCCGCAGGACTGGGAGTTGCTCTGGGTGTGTCAGTGAGTGTGAGTATGAGTGTGAGTGGGTATGAGTGTGTAATTGAGTGAGTGTGTGTGATTGAATGAGTGTGTCAAGGCCAAGATCGAACCGTGCACGACTGTGGATTGCATAAATGGTACACCTATGTGACACCAAATTCATAAAAAATATGTTTTCTTCGATAACAAAGGAACCTTAGCTTGCTGTGATATTTTTACATTATAAATTTAAATGTTTTAACTTTCTGACTCTTTTTTAGTGTCAAACACACATAAACTGTACAGTGGTGCAGATATTGTCTTCCCTAAGCCCTTTTCTATTAAAAAAATTAGTTGGTTGTACTTTTCCAACGGGCCTTCAAAGGTGCCCTAACTCCCTGATCTACTGGTTGGATTGAGGAGGTGGTGTTCGAAGGGAGAGGCATGACCTTGATGTGGGTGTGAAGGTCGCCAGTAAAGGAGGCTGGTCCGGGAGCGTTATCAGCAATAAGCAGAATCTTGGAAGGAACGTTCGTCTCCGTTTTCGCTGCCACAGCAACTCGGGGGGTGGGTGGCGTTGTGGGAGAGGAGTGGGGTCACCCCTGGCTTCCTAGGGCTCCTGCCGTTCACAGCAGTGTGTGCTTACGGGTATGCTCGAAGGCCCTGGGCTCTCATGGTGCCCAATCGGAGAGGGTGTCGGGTGCAGCCTGCAACCCCGCCCGCAGGGGACACGCTATCCTGTCCCCCGAAGCTGTGTGGCCGGCCTGGGCCTGGCCTCCTGGTGGGAGAAGGTTCTGCTGATGTCCAGTTCTGGACCACGCAGGTTCCGTCCACGTTGCGTACTTGCCCAGGCCGGTGTGAGCTCCCTCCACCGTCCTTAGTAGCCTGTGCACATCCAAGGCCCCTCCCAGGGTCCTGTTACTCGTGTAAGTGAAGCGGGTCTGTCACCTGCTTCTGTGGTTCTGCTCTTGTGCTTCGGGCCCGAAGCTGCCTCTGCGCCTTCAGGAGGTGCCCACAGCTGAGTCTGCACCTTCACGGTGATTCCTCACCGTTCACTGTCTGCAGGTCAGTCCCTTGACGCGTCCTCGGCTGGCAACACAAGCCGTGGGTTGGTACTCGGGGTCGATTTGAACACTAACCAGCAGGAGAGAAAGCGAAGCCCTTGAGAGGCAGGTCACTGTGAGGAGACGGCACAGCCACCGGTCTCCCGCGGCCACTCTGTCAGTAGAGTTCGCTCTAAAATAACGATGAGGGGAAGCCAGGATGGCTCAGTGGTTTAAGTGCTCACTTTGCAGCGCTGGGGACCGAGGATCGAATCCCGGCCCCGCCCGTGTGGAACCACATGCTGACCTGGGAGCTCCCCCAGTTCAGTTCCCTCTCTGTCTCTGTATCTCTCTCTCTCTCTCTGTCAAAATAAATAAATAAATAATATATTAAAAAAATTTATATATAATTAAAAAAATAAAATAAAATAACGATGAGAAGTGCGGCTGGTAAACGCATTAGCCAGGAACAGTCGCCTGTTCCCAAGTATCGGGCTGTGTGCACGCTGCCCGCGCCCGGCCACCTGCTCGGTGCATCACATGTTCCATACTCGACAGACCCGGGTCTGGAGGCTGCAAGGCTGAGCTCCAGGGGCCTGCAATCCAGTCCCCATCTCCTTCCCACGGGGTCACTGTCACCTTGACCCGGGCGTCTCAGCCCCTTCTTCACGCCTGCTGCCCTCCAAGCTCAGAGCCCAGGGGTGACGCAAGGAGGCGGCCTTGCGAACCAGGAACCCGCGGCAGCTGCCCCGGCAACAGAGCGGTAAGTTCACGGCCAGCCGGGCCCAGCCGGTCACTGAGCAGAGCGGGTTTCCGGGGCCGGTGGGCCGGGCTGGGGCTCCCCACAACCCTCTCCAGTCACCCAGCCTCGGGGCTCCGCGGGGCACACAGGTGAGCGGCGGGGACACAGCGCCTGCACTCACGTGGGCCGGACACGCTGCCCTCGGGAGTGGATGCTGCTGGCCCGTCGCGCCTCCCTCCCTGCGCCGGGAGACCCGCCCCTCCCACGAAGCCCCGCCCTATGTCCTGAGAGCCCCGCCCCTCGCCAGGAGCCCCTCCCTGTATCCCGGGAGCCCCGCCTCTCTCCGGTAGCCCCGCCCCGGAGCCCCGCCCCTCGCCAGGAGCCCCTCGGGAGTCCTCATTCCTGGAAGCAGCCGGCCAGGCGCCTCCGGAAACCCCCGTGGAAAATGCAAACTCATGATGAATCTTGTGTTGACAAATACTCTTCTGTTTCCCCAAAAAGAGATGGGGGAGGGGGAGGGGGAGGGGGGAGCTGAGCAAGGGGCCGTGGGGGCGGGGCTGAGGCCCCACAGCCTGCTCCTCGTGAGCACACGTGCGCAGGAGCCTGCGGGTGTGCAAGCGCTGTGCACATGACGTGCACGTGCATGCGCCTGTGCGCGTGTGGGCTTGTGTGTGCAGCAGCCTGGGCGTGCGCCTGTGCACACGTGGGCCGGCAGGTTTTCACCTGTGCCACACGGGCCTGTGGTGAGGGAGGGGCCTGGGCGTGAAGGGGGAGGGGTGCTCCCCAGTCAGAGGGGGGAGGGGGAGACCGGTGAGCTGGGGGCCGGCACTGGTCACCCAGGGCAGCAGCAGCCCCTTCTGTCTGGACGGTGCTTCCACAGCAGGCGCCCAGGCAGGGGGCCCCCGGGAGACATGGGTGCAGGCATCTGGTGCAGGGCCCCTCGCACTGAGCAGGACGGGGCGCAGGACCCCCACACTGAGCAGGACGGGGATGCAGGGCCCCTGCAATCAGAAGGTCGGGGTGCAGGGCCTCCCCCACACTGAGCATGACGGGGCGCAGAACCCCCCGCACTGAGCAGGTCGGGGTACAGGGCCCCCCAGCACTGAGCAGGTCGGGGTGCAGGGACTCCCTGCACTGAGCAGGTCAGGGATGCAGGACCCCCTGCACTGAGCAGGTTGGGGATGCAGGGCCGCCTGCACTGAGCAGCATGGGGTGCAGGGCCCCCCAGCACTGAGCAAGATGGGGTGCAAGGCCCCCCACACTGAGCAGCATGGGGTGCAGGTCCCCCCTGCAATGAGCAGGTCTGAGCAGGTCGGGGTGCAAGGCCTGCACTGAGGAGGTCGGGGTGCAGGCCCCCCTCACTGAGCAGGTCGGGGTGCAGGGCCCCCCCACACTGAGCAGGTTGGGGTGCAGGGCCCCCCTGCACTGAGCACGACTGGGGTGCAAGGCCCCCCCACACTGAGCAGGTCGGGGTGCAGGCAGGAGGAGGGGCCCAGTGCCCTCAGGGTCAGCTGCTGCTGGGGACGTGGGGGGCGCATCAAGTAGGACTCATTAGCAACCACTCCTGAGTCACTCCTGAGAGAGGGCAGCCTCTCCCGTTTAATGGACGGAGCACCTCTGTGAGGAGGCGTTGGCTGCGGACGGTGGGCAGAGCCTGGAGGGCGGGGCCCTGCGCTGGGCAGGGGCTCTTTGGTGAGACGGGGGGCGGGCCGGCTGTCAGAGGCCTCCTGGGTCGTCCGTCAGGAAGGCCAGCAGGAAGCGGCTGACGTGCCCGCCCACGATGACCGGCGAGAAGCCCAGGACTCGCCGCGCCCCGGGCAGCACCTTGGGGTCTGGAAGACAAGGGTGTCAGGACCCCCCAAGGGGCAGCGAGGGGGCCGGCGAGGGCAGAGGGGCCTCTGGGCGGGCAGCACCCACCTGCAGGGCAGCAGTAGACCAGCAGAGCCAGCCCAGCGGCCAGGCCCAGGCAGGCCAGGAAGGCCACAGGTCCTAGGGAGACAGGAGCATTAGGGCCCGCCTGCACCTGGGGACAGCAGGGGGGCACCCCCAGCCAGCCCCCTGGGGTGGGGGGCTGTCCACAGGAAGCTGGGAACCGAGCCCAGCTTGGGGTGGAGAAGCCCAGGGTGGGGAGCGGCCGCGGTTACCCCTGTCCCCGAGTGCGCGGCTCTCGGCGCCTGAGTCTAGCTCTGTGCAATCTGAGTTCTCTGGAAACAAAATTCACAGGGTACGGTTAGTCGTGGGGGGCGTGGGGGGCACCGAGGACCATGCCCACCTGCCCTCAGGAGGCCAGAGCTGTGTCCCCCCAAGCCTCGCCCCCGCCCCCACCCCCAGGCCCAGCAGCTCACAGGGACCCTCCCAGGCCCCCCAGGCCCACAGGTGGGACCCTCTAAACCAAACGCAGGTGCCATGGACGGTCGCCGGGTCTGAGTCTGTTCTACAGAAAAGCCCACAATGGGGTTCAGCCGCGGAGTGCAGGACGCGACCTCAGGACCCCCACAGGGGCCAGTTCACGGGGGCGGCACTGTCCATGGCTGAGCTGTGCCCCCCAGACGGGAAGGGACCCCGTGGTGCATCAGGTGACAGAGGGAAGAGGCAGGTGCCACCTTGACTGTAAACCTCAGCAGCAAAGGGAGACGCGGAGCCTGAGAGACGCCAGGAGACAAGGAAGCCAGAGCTGCCGGGAGCACAGCCGCGGGGTGGGGTCCGTGGCTGGGTCTGGGGGCCAGAAAGCACTTACGCAGGGCTTGCCGGCTGGGCAGGCGGCCGTGCAGGGGCTGCGCGTGCAGGTACAGGGCGCGGTAGAACTCCTGGCAGTCCCGCTCGCTGCTGCTCTGCAGGTGCCCCAGGAGGTCACAGAGCCTCACGCACAAGGACGCCTTGGGGTTCCGGAACTGGGGGCATCAGGAGCACAAAGCAAGAGGGAGCTGGGGGCCCCAGGGTCAGCCCCCCACCCCCGCCAGCCCCAGCCGCGTGGGGGTGCTCCCAGCGCCCCCGGGCGAGGCAGTGAGGGGACCCTGTGCCGATCCGCACCCCCCTCTGCCAGGGCAGAGAGAGGCCCCGGAAAGGCGGTGGGGCCGTGGTCTGATGCTGCCACCTGGTGGTGCCACCCCGCATGGACAACACTCCCCACAGCAGGGACGGGCAGGAGAGACGGGCCAGGCCGCCCCCAGCACCTTCTCCGCGTCCTTGTTGCTGAGGATCTGTGGGCAGTAGCGGTTCAGCTGCAGGATGATCCTGTCTACCTGCTGCTCACTCAGGTGCCCGGGGACCACCAGGAAGGGCGTGTCCTGTACCAGGCGGTCACAGTAGGCCTGCTCTGGAACAGGCGGAGCACACACCGGGCGTGAGCTAGCACCGCCAAGGAGGGGTGCCGGCCCCACCCATGCAACCCGGCCCCCCCGGGGATGGACGCCTCCCGGCAAGGCCCCCACGCCCACGGGAGCCCACCGGCCCTAAACACTGGGACAAACGCTGGCAGCCCCGCCCGCGTGGGCCTCACGCACTGGCCCAGAGCCCCCCCGCACAATGAGGTGGGCAGGTATGGCGAGAACAGCCTGGAATCCTCCAAAACAGAACGCAGGGGAAGCCGGGCCCGCTCAGCGGGTGAAGCGCTCGCTTTGCAGCCCCGGGGACTGAGGATTGAATCCCGGCCCTGGCCCGTGTGGACCCATATGCTGAACTGGGGTGTGCTCCTCATGCGGGAGCCCCCAGCCCGGTTCCTGCCCTGCACGGCCCCCGCCCACCTGTGTGGAACGAAACCATGTCACAACTGATGACATCCAGCAATGGAGACGGCTCTGGACCCTCCCCCTTCTCTCTCTCTCTCTGTCAAAAACAAAAGCACACTGCACCCCCATTTTCAGAGTGGGAAACTGAGGCACGGCACGTAGCTACGGTACCTGCCCAAGGCCTTACTTAGCCAGCCTGGTAGGGAGGGATGGAGGCTGGGAGGCAGACACAGGGTCAGGGTCACCTCCTGAGCCCCAGAGGAACCTGTGCACCTCACAGCCCGAAGCGCATCCTGTTGCTCCCGGCCACGCCCCCCGAGGGCGGGCCCACGGCTGTCCCGCCCACCTGTGCAGCTGTGCACTGGGCCGGCACCAGCATGTCTGAAGCCTCAGGGCTCATGCTCCTGGTTGGTGGCCCCCGGCTGCCTCCCTGCAGCGGCTCCTGCAGCCCTGGGGGCAGATAACCAGGCGGGCCCCCCCCCCCCATGCCACCAGCCGTGAGTCATCTGGCACAGGGACAGCCCCGGCCCGGGCTCCAGGCTCTGCCTCACCCGGTGCTTCCTGTGGCCAATGTAAGCTGTGCACTCAAACCACACCCAGGCAGCCGCTCACGGCATGGAAAGGAAACCGCTGTGGTACCAGGTCCTGACAACAGTCCCAGACAGTCCTCACAGGTGAAGAAAGCAGAGCATTCTGGCACCAAGCCCAGCGGACTTTATTGCCAAGCTCCACGCCCTCTGCATCTCTGCCCTGTTGCCCCCAGGACCATGGACTCCAAACCCGTCTCCCCCACCTGGCACGCGTAGCTGGGTAGGAGCGGGCCCCACCGCTCTCACCGAGCCCCCCAGGCCTTTGAGCCTCCCCACGTGGCAGCCACAGCTGCAACACACTGCCCAGGACCCCCGCCCCAAGAGAGAACACCTGTGCTTTGCACCTGGCTGACCTGTGCTTAGCTCCCTGCCCCTGTGCCACCCCTTCCTGAGTTCCCCTGGCCCCCACCCCACAGTGGTCCAGATGCTACAACCTCAACCTCATGCCCCAAATGTAAGGTGACCAGACAGTCCCGATTTTTAACAATTTGTCCCGCGAACCGCGGCATTTTAAAAAAGTCCTGATTTTTGGAAAGAATGCATGACAAGCTAGGGAACGGCGGGAGATAGACCCAATTTTTAATCAAGAACCCCCTCCCCCCCGGTCAATGGTGTCCCGCTTTACCAATGTTAAAATCTGGTCACCTTACAAAATGGAATCTCCCAGAAGCCTCCTGCTCCAGAGCCCAACCCGGCCTTGAGCGTGCTCACACCCCAACACACCAGGAGGTTGGGACAGGCTGCTTCCACAGCAACAGGAGCTGCTGCCAGTGCCTGCCCTGGGTGGACACAGTGGGTCCCACACACTCACACCACAGCCCGCCCCAGAGGACCCTAAGATAGGGTGAGGCGGGCCCCTGGCGTTGCCCAGGGACAGGGAGCCTCGGATCACAGGACTGCAGCTTCCCAGCCTACACGCTCTGGGCCTCAGTTCCCCGTCCCCCAAATAAAGGGGTCTCGAGAGGGTCAGCACACCGTGATGAAGGCAGGGAGAGAGGGTACCAGGGTGCTGCACTAGGGAGGACACAGGTCTAGTCCTGGCTCTGCCACTGAGCCCCCGAGGGGCCTGGTCTGTGGCGGCTGCCCAGTCGAAGCCTTTGCTTCCTCATCCACACAGGGATGCTACCCACATGTCCCCACAGGATGCTGCTGAGGAGAAGGGCCCACTGCAGGGCCAAGTGCACCTTAGGTGCCCAGACGTGGCAACCACAGATAAAAAGGGTTCAGAGAGACAGATGACACGGGAGCAGGAGACAGCTGGGGTCTCTCTGACCCAGGCTGGGACACGGAACTTGGAAGTCACCAGGGTCCAGCCACGAAATCCTACGTGTGCAGAATCCAGGCCAGGACTCCAGCGAGTTTCCGGGGAGAAAGGACAGGGACCGCGGGGACCTACCTGACCCCCTGGGCCACCCCCTAGGTGAGTTCTGCCCGCTGAGGGGGCCCCTCAGGGATGAAGTGTGGTTTCCGGGAGCCCCCACATTCCCTGACCACTGTGCCATGGGCCCATAGCAGATCCATCACCCTAAGGGCTTCTCCAACAGGGCAAGGTCCACCAAGCCATGTGGGCCCACTTGGCTGGGGTCAGGAGGGACATAAGGTCCCAGGGCGGGGGTGGGGGGAGTGGCTGGGCTGGAGACCCCATCCTGAAGACGGAAGTGGAGGGGCGGTGGGGGCAGCACAGCGTGGAAAGAAAAGCCTTGGGGGGGTATCTCAGTCTGTGACCCCAATTCCCCTGGGCCTGTCGTGGGCTGAGAGGGCACGGCGGGGAGGGGCCCGAGAGGCCCCGGGTACCCCGCGCTGCCCGGGAAGGCAGTGTCTGTCAGGCGTCCTGCTCAGGGGGCTGTGAGGATGGCGTGTCATTTCCACAACAGGACCACAGGGCATCACCCACGCAGGCTCCACGTCTACCTCCCACTGCATCAGGCAGAATCCGCACCCCACAGATGCACTCTGACCCTTCCAGGGCCCTGATCCCCGAAACCTTCCAGGGACTGACGTGAACCCCCCACCCTAGGACCCTGCAGGGCCTAAGCTGGCCTCACCCCTGCACAACGGGGCTGACCACGCCCCCGGTCCCCCGTAGTCCCGCTGACCCGGGAGGCGGGCACAGCATGTGGTCACGGACAAGGCTGCCAGCGCACCGAGGAGCAGCCCCCGGGGAGCGACTTCAGGAGAGCCGGGCCCCGGGGACCACCGGGATCGCGAGCCCGTCCATGCGCGACAGGCACGGCCGTGAACAGGCCCGCGCTCACCTGTCATGGCGGCGGCGCGGCATACACCCGACAGCACCGGCTCGTCTCCTTGCAGCCGGTCCGTCCGGCCGCCACCAGCGGGACCGGGGTGACCACCGCCCACCCGTCCTGCGCGGCCAGCCCCTTTCCGTAAGGCCCCGCCCCCAGCGCCGGCAGCGTCTCAGCCACAGCCCTAACCCCGCCCTTCCCGCTGAGCCCCGCCCCCAGCGTCCGCAGCGTCGCTGCCCGTCCTAACCCCGCCCTCACTGAGCCCCGCCCCCACTGACGCCGGCCTGGGCGTTGCCACCGCCGTGACCTTGCCTTTCACCGAGCCCCACCCGCGCCACCTACGTCCCGTCCAGGAGCCCGGGCACAGTGTCCTCAGAAGCCCTGTGCTCCGCTCCTCAACCACGGCTCCTCCATGGCACGCGAGCCCCATCCCTCATCGCAGGAGCCGGGCAGTCCGCCTTGCACGGGCCCAGGACCCATGCGGCCTGCGCGGGTGGGGCCCTGCGCAGGGCGCGTGTGCAGTGAGCCCCGAGGTGACCAGGTGGGGCCCATGTCCAGAGTCCCCCCGAGGGGGGCGCATCGCAGGGACATTCTGTGCCCCCCCAACCTTCCCCGCAGGGAGTGCGGCTGGGGGGGGGGAGAGGCAGAGACGTGGCACCTGCCCGGCTTCTGTGCTCAGTGATGCGTCGGGGGGCAGCGAGGGCCCTGAAGGTGCCCGCCCATGCCTGGCGCGTCCTCCACCCCGAACTGACCAGCAGCAGTGACCCGGCCCTGACGGGCTAGGCTCCCGAGGGACTCTCAGCATGGAGACTGGTCACACAAGCCACTCAGGGTGCCACCACCTCGTGGGGCCTCTGCCAACTGCCAGCAGCAAGCCCGCGGTGGGACCCAGCGCTGGCCACCGGCTGCCCGCCCCCAAACGGGAGGGGGCCAGGGACGCCGCCCCGCTGAGCCCCGGCAGCAGCCCCCACCACGGGAGGGGGCCCGGGACGCCGCCCAGCTGAGTCCCGGCTGCAGCCCCCACCACGGGAGGGGCCCCGGGACGCCGCCCAGCTGAGCGCCGGCAGCAGCCCCCACCACGGGAGAGGGCCCGGACCCCGCAGAGCCCCTAGCGGTCATGAGAAGGAACTGCCGCTTTAGGCTCCTCCGGTTCAGGTTCTGTTGGGCCGGGATTGAAAGCCGCGCCCCCGATCTGTACCTGTGCATTTTCCAGCATGAGAACTGTTTATTTCACACCCCTCACCGCAACTTGACAGACAGCGGGTGCCGCCCGCACCTGGGTCCTGTCTGATGCACCCCTGTGTTTGCTAAACCGGCCGCCCACTTCCTCCTCAGTGATGCAAAACCGTGTGCCTGAAATGTCCCGTCTTTAAAAAAAAAAGTGCCTGGCTGGGGAGCCGGGGGGCGGGGGGCTGGCAGCTGGGTCTGTCTATAAAAACTGCTATGGCTGGGCTCCTCGGGGACAGGACACTCACTCCGTGGGGGTCCTCAGCCTTCAGAACCAGGATGGTGTCCCTATACCTGGGAGCTGACCTCAGTGACCAGTCTTGAGCTGGACACCCATCAGGACGTAGGTGGCAGGGCTGGTGGGGTCGGCCCGGCCCTCCCACCATGGAAAGCGGCTCTGGCCCGGGCCTTGTCACCTCGGGATGTAGGTCACGGGCCGTCTGGGCATTCCTGCGGTGGGCGGGGGGGCAGGCAGGTTCTGCCCCGGGGCCGCTGTGTGTACCATCACCTGGGCCCAGGGCGAGCAGCTGGGGCTGCCGGGGGTCCAGAGGTCCTTGTCCACGCTGCGGGCCATGCCAGCCAGCTCCCTGGTGCCCTCACTGAGGTCTCTGCAGGGAGACACGTTGTGAGGGCGGGAGAGGGGACCCCATTTAACCACAACCCTGCTCCCTTGCTGGGTTCCCCCGAACCCCTGTCTTCAGTGGGCCTGGGGCACACAGTTGCTCCTGCCAGGCTGTGCTTGGGTGGTCTGGGGCCAGGTTACTGACCTACCTACCTACCTTCTACATCAGTTTCCTTGCAGCCTCCAGTCCACACTCCAAAGCACAAACCAACCCATTCCCCAGGTCGGTCGGACCTTTGCCTGGCCCCGGCCCCTGGCCCACTCGGTCACCCCCTTATCCTGCTGCCCCCCAGCCCTCCCCTTCAGGGGCTGTCTCTTTGTTCCCCAAACCCAGAGGTCACCTCTTCCAGGAAGCCATCCTGGACCTCTGCCCCCACCCCCCTCCACTTAGCCCCCAGAAAAGCTCCAGGAAGTTATCTGTTGGTTTGATGGATGCATGGCTGAGCCAGTTAATCCTACACTGGTGAACAGGAAAGGCAGCTCCGTGTGCCAGTGTGTGGACTTTGGAGCCAGGCCGCCCAAGTTCAAACCCAGCATCACGCTGAGCAGCTGCGTGCGATTCTGGGGAAGCTGCTTGACTTGGGGTAAGAACAGCGCCCACCCCTGAGGTCAGAACACCAGCCCCGCCTCCTGCCTTGAGCTGAACCAGCTAGAGCCGACTCTCAGAGGGGCCCCCAAGCCGGCCTCCCATCAGGGGCCCCTCATGGCATGCCCACACCCCGACTCCTTAGGGGAGGTGGCCACACAGCTCTGTGCTGGGCACCAGAGGGCGGGACAACCCGCCAGGCCTGTGGAGCAGGCACAGGACCTGCAGCGTCATCGCAGCTGTGAGGCCTCCCCCATCTGCACAGGTCTGAGGGGGAGGGCCCGTCCCAGGGTGGGGGGGACGTGCCAAGGAACTCTGTTGGGCCAGGATGTGCTGGCAGCCAGCTGAAGGCTGAAGCCCTCCACGCCGTGTGCGGAGCCCCCAGCGTAAGGCAGGGCTTCTGCCATGGCCACTGAGAGGCAGGCCTGCTGTGTGAGGGAAGAGGATGGGGCCCAATTCCTCCTGTAGGCCAGGCTCCGAGCCAAGCCCCCCCAGCCCCCATCGTGCCTCAGTTTCCTCATTTTCACAGCAGGGACAAGAACAGAATTAACAACAGCGGCTGAGCCCTCCCCCTGCGCCAATCCCCTCTGCAGGGCTGGGCGTGGGCACCGTACAAGTGAAGAACCCGTGCAAGTGAAGAAACCGAGGCAGCAGAGGCTGTCACACAGCTGAGGCAAGCTTGGGGCTCCCTGGGATGGTCCCTGGGGGGGCAGGGACAGGCCTGGCTTCTGAGTGCAGCCGTGTCCACCCAGCTGGTGGGTGGGGCGGGCACCCGGCAGAGGCAGCACTCGATGGGCCCAGACATTGTGTGGAAGTGCCCCGAGCGTGAAATTCCCCCAAAACAGAGCTTTAGAAAAGACGACCCATGAGTTCCTAGTGATATGAAAACAACAACAAAGTGAAGAGAAAGAACAGAACGCACCCTCATGCCTCCCAGGAAATAAATGACAGGGAGGCCGGGATGTGCTGAGCGCTTGCCTTACAGCCACGAGGTCTGGGGATTGATTCCCGGCCCCGGCCTGTGCAAACCCATATACTGAACTGCGGCACAACCGGTAACACCAGGATGGCGGCGAAGGTTCTCGCCTCCCACGTGGGAGGCCCCCAGTTCCGTTCCTGCCCCACGTGACCCCACGTCCACCCGTGTGGAATGAAACTATGTCACAACTAATGATGTGCAACTGTGGAGACGACTCTGGGCCCTCCCCCTTCTCTCTCTCTCTCCTCTCAAACAATAAATCTATAGGACACGTCCTCACGATGCAACGCGGAGCCTGGCTGGGTCCTGGTGAGGGGACCCCAGGTGTCCAGAAGCTTCACCTTCTCCACAGGTAGGAATTCTCAGGATAAAGCCCCAGGGTGGGAGGTGGCCAGGTGAGGGCAGGGCGGCCAGCCTGGATCTGAGGCCCAGGGCAGACTGTGCGGATGCCGCGGACTGGTTCTCTGACCTAGTCCTGACTGAGCCAGGGCCCCGCCCACCCTGTCCCCATCTCCCCCGGGGATGGTGCCCACGTGGTGAAGCTGAGGTTGTCGTGCGCCTGCGCCTGGCCGGCCAGGGCCCTGCGCTCGCCGCCGCCGCCGCCACGGCCACCACCGCCGTCATTCAGGCCCCTGAGCCCCAGGTAGGCGGCCTGCACCGTCTCTAAGTCTTCGCCTCGCAGCTGGAGCCACAGCTGGGCCGTCCTGAGGAGAGACGCAGGGGCTGCTCGGGTGGGCGCGTCCAGGCCGCCGCCGCGAGCCTCGCAGGGTCACCCAGGGGGGTCACGGCCACGGACCGTGGACAGAGCGCTCCGTTTCCCAAATGCCGAGCCTGGGGGGCATCGACAGTGTGGGCTGCGGGGTAGCTCTGGTGGGTCGACCTAGCTCCCCAGATCCCCGGATGCCCCGGGAGGCCCCTGGGCGGGCTCCTGGCTCCAGGGGGCGGGCAGAGCTCGGGGCTGCAGGCCGGCCTCCCCGAGGCCCCTGGGCGTCCCCCGATGCCCCTGGGTGGGCTCCCCACACACGCTCCTGGCTCCAGGGGGCGGGCAGAGCTCAGGGCTGCAGGCCCGCCTCCTGGAGGCCCCCCCGGGGCCGGCGTACCTGTCACAGCGCCGCCGCTCGCTCCTCCTCACGCACTTCAGGAGGCAGCAGGTGAGGAAGGCCATGGACATGAGCAGGATGATGGCGCAGCTGACGATGGAGGCGATCACGGCCACCTTGAAGCCGAAGGTCTCGTGGGCCGGCAAGGCTGTGGGGGCAGACACGTCCGCTGTGCACGTGGCACCCCCGGGGCCCAGCCGCCGGCGGCCACGGCCGAGGTCTTGTGCACACCGGGGTGGGGGTGGGGCTGCCACGGGGGCCGCCTCCTGGGACAGGGGCGCGTGAGCAGGGCTTTGGGTTTGGAGCAGTGGCGGGGACAGGAGTCCTCCCTGTGGACCTGGAAGCCCCGCCCCCAGGGCCCCCAGGATCTGGAGGCCCCACCCCCCGGAACCTGGAAGCCCCGCTGCCGGGGCCACCAGGATCTGGACACCCCGCCCCAGGAACTGGAAGCCCCACCGCCAGGGCCTGGAAACCACACCCCCAGGGCCTAAAAGCTCCGCCCCCAGGGCAACCAAGACCTGGAAGCACCACCCCCAGGGCCACCAGCGCAGGCGCAGGAGCCTGCGGCGGCCCCCAGCTTTCCCGTGGACACCCGCGTGGTCCCCATGGCAGCAGGGTCAGGCCCCGCCCACCCAGGGCTGCCGTGAAGGCCGCTGGGAGTAGGAGGGGCCTCACGCTTGCACACGGGCGTCCCCGAAGACCACTGGGGTGCCCTGTCCGTCCAGGCGCAGGTCAGGAGGCCGGACCCCACCATCTGGTGGCCTGCGGGGCAGTGGAACACCATGACGGTGCCCACGGAGGCGCCGTCACCGCGCAGGATCTGGACGGTGCCCCGCGGAGGTGGTGACACTTGGGCGCAAGTGCCTGGAGAGACAGAGGGGGAGATGCGGCGTGAGGGTCCCACCCGGGAGCGGAGCGCCGCCGCCCCCCGCGGCCGCCACAGAGCCAGCGGCCTGGGGACCCATGCAGGGCCAATCCCAACATGAAGGGAAGGCCCGGGAGCTGAGAATAGAAACACGTGGCAAGTCAGGAGGCCAGTGAGGTGACATCTCCCCGTTTGCGACAATAAGATGGACCCAGAGGGTGTGACACCGAGTGTGTGGAATTAAAAAGCAAAACAAATTAATAAAACAGAAATAGACGGGAAGCCGGGAGGGCTCAGTGGGTTAAGCACTCACTTTGCAGCCCCAGGGACTGAGGATCGAATCCCGGCCCCGGCCCGTGTGGACCCATATGCTGAACAACCCCGGCCCAGTTCCTGCCCTGTGCAGCCCTGCGCCCACCTGTGGAATGAAACTATGTGGAAAATGCAATGATGTGCAACTATGGAGACTGTTCTGGGCCCTCCCCCTTCTCTCTGTCTCTGTCTCCCTTCTCTCAAACAATAAAATAAATCTTTTAAGAAAGAGAAAAGAAAAAAAAAGATATCAACAGATGTGATTGCATGAAATGTAAAAAGCAAAAACTGTCATTACTCCCCAATAATTGAGAAACAAACTCAGATGAGGAAAACAAGAAGATATTTGCAGAATACAAGACGGGAGTTCGACACCCTTAATGTGTGAAGATCTCTTACACGATAAAAGCTGAACATCCAAATTACAAAAGAATGGGCTGAAACGCGAGCAAGCATGTGTCATGAGAGACACGCATGGCCATACATGTGGAAAAGAGCCCGCCTTCACAGTAACTGAAGAAATGCTAACTCAAATGAAAGCTCATCTTTCACTCCTCAAAACTGGCAAAAAGCTTTAAGATAGATAAGGACCGTGTGCAAAGTGAGCCCAGGCCTGGCAGTGACTGGAACTCAGCTGGCGGGCGCAGAGGCAAACTCTCTGGACAGTTTGGTTAAAATGTATTTTGACCTGTGTGTTGTACAGGCTGCTGAGGTTTTAGTCAAAGGAAATAACCGCCAATGTGCTGCCAAGATTTCTACATCAGGATGTTTGCCTCAGAGCACACAGAGAAGGGAGAAGTGGAAACCACCCATGTCTCCGGCGATGGGGGAGTCGGTGGAGGTAGCACCCTGACACTGCGTGTCAGTGAGGCCCTCCCAAGATGTTACATCAGCGTCCTTACAGAAGGACCCAGAGGAACCGTCTGGATGAAGTGGCGATCAGGGACATTTTTACAAAATAACAGCCATGATGAGAGCTGGCACTCAAGTGGCATGCGGGCTTCATGTGCACTCACTTTCTGGGGAAGAACCTACTTGTACCCACCTGGCAGGTGACAAACTGGGGCCCAGAGCAGTCCTGCAGCTCAGAGACTGTGGGGCAGAAATTCAGGACAAGGCAAGGGGACTACAGCCTACCTCCTCCATACACACCCCCATAGACATGTGTGTACACACACTTGCACACACGTGCACACACACCATGTGCCAGGTGCCGCTCAGCACCACAATGAAGGCACCGTGCTACCTGCACCCTCTTGGCCCCTGCTCCCTGACCAGTGTGTGAGCTGTTTCCCCAGGTGGAGAATTCGGAACGGAGCTGCTACGGAGCGTCCTTGGCTCACGAACCGGGTCTCGTTTAGAAGCGTGTTTGACAAGTCCTCGACTTTCAGGACCTCGCGTTGAGGACACCCGTGGACCGAGTGGCTTGTGGTCGTTTGCAGGGACGCCTCCTCACTGCTGTGGCATCTCCCTGCCGACTGCGCAGAAACCAGCAGCAATGATGCTGACCTGCTGACCACGGCCTTGATCAGAGCCACAGGTTCCCAGAGCAACTCTGGTCTGTTTAACTTCAGAAAGGCATTCAACGGGAGCACTCTTCCACCTCTCTTTACTCCAGGATGAAGCGAGACAGGTCTGGGGACTGAGCAAGCTGCTGTGTGGGCGACAAGATGCCCCCCGGTGTGGCTGCGCCAGGAGCCTGCCTACCTGGGCGCAGCTCACGGTACCGCGTGTGCCAGCACGTGACACATTGCCCCGTTCACACAAGCCTGCTCATGACCGAGACACGCGTGCTGTCGAAGAAAACCGCTGCTGCTTTCTGGCCTTCGGTGAAGACCTTTCTCTGGGACCCCTGAAGTCCTGAAGTGTCCTGAGGCCACTAAGACTAAAGTCCGCGTCATTTATATTTTCATTTTCCCTTGAAGGGGTCAGACTGCTCTTGGCCTCTTTAAACAACTTCTTGTTTATTAAATTGGTGACTGTGTTACCTTAGCTGGAACCTCAGCTTTGCAATGGTCAGCTCCTGGCAATGTTATTCATCACGCTTGACACTGAAACTAAACCTGAAAAACCATGCTGGTTGCATCCAAAAGATTCACCAAAAATACACATTTCCCTCCTTAAAAAAAAAAAAAAAAAAAAAAAAATCGTAAGGAAATGCAAAAGAGCCAGAACAATCAAAACAAAAACAGTACTGAAAAATGAGAACACAGTTGGAGGACTCACACTTCCGCTCAGAACTCACCGCAAAGCTAAGAGGATCTGAACGGAGTGGGCGTGGCCTAAAGACAGACAGACAGCCCCTGGGGACAGAGTGGATTTCCCAGAAATAAACTCTTACAGTCACTTGGTCTTTGAATCCGATGCCAAGACAACCCAAGGTGAAGGGAATCGACTTCCCACAACGGGCACCAGGACAACCGTATCCACACGCAAAAGAACAGAACTAGACCTGTCCTCCCCTCAGATACAAAGACTGACGGACAAGGAGCCAAAGAAATACCGGTACCTATAAAAGCTAGAACAACCCAACTCTTAGAAGGAAGCCCGGCACGGGGTGATCCTGACCTTGGACGAGGCAATGGTTTCTTAGATCCGACGCCAACAGCCAAGCAACGAAAGAACAGACAACCTGGGCGCATCCTGGAGGTTCAAGACATTGGCACGTCGAAGAACACAGTCAAGACAGCGAACAGGTTGACAGGACGGGCGAACGCAGAGCTGCGACTTCTCCGTTTCTCTGCAGCCCAGTGCCTCCTGACTTTGCCCCCAGCCCCATATGACCCTCAGGGAGGGGAGACCCTGCCATGGGGAGTAGGTGGCAGAGCTCTGGGGTCCCACCAGACCTTCCCACAGACCTCGTGAGCCGGGCCAGGATGGGCAAGGGGGCGGCACAGTGTCAGTGGCCTACGGGGGCCTCAGTCACATCTACCCCGGCTCCCTGGAGACCCCCACCCCAGCCGCCCCTTCTCCCTCCATCCTGCAGCCCCACGCAGCAGGACACAAGGTGACAGAGCGGGGCATGGGGCGCTGCATCTCCCTGGCCATTCCTGGGCTGGACCCCCCCACTCGGGTATGTTCTTCCTTCATGCCTCTCCCCCCCCCGCTTTTTCATCATGTGCAAATACGTCTCAAGAGGAAACAGTGAACACAGAGGGAACAGATTTAACGTAAACGAGAGACAAGCCAAAAGCAACCCTACGGGCCCATGGGACAGTGACCAGGGCAGGTGTGCCCGCCAGGGCCACCCAGCACCCCCCTGGCTCCCGGCCCCAGCCTCCCCTAGCCTCCTGGGCAGCAGGCGGGCGTGAGAACGGCCTGCTTGTTAATCTTTTATCTGGAGACCTGACCCCGGGGGGCCTGGAGCCCACGCAGCTCCCAGACCTTGGCCTCAATCGCTGGGGAGCAGGCAAATCGGTTACTGTTTACATTGGCCGTCATGGGGGAGGGGCAGAGCTGGGTGCCCAGCCTGCTCCCTGTGTGGCCAGGGTCACCTCCCACACTGCCTCTGTTTCTCAGGGCGACAGGTGCACACACAGGTGGTCTATAGCGAGGGGGACAGCCACATGCAGGAAGCCCACGGTCTGGACTGTGTGTCCTCAGGAAAGACACCTGCCCTCTCTGATCCCATCTCCTGCCCCCATGGAGGGCAGGCCCGGACTCTGGCCACAGCCCAGACCCAAGTCCCCCAGGCACGCCCCCAAGGACCCTCCTGCTCCTCCGGGTCTGAGGAGGCCAGAGGGGGGCACACAGCTTCCCATGCCCCCCCTCCCCCGGGGCAGTGGCAGGGGGGCAGGGCTGTGCCCCTTTTCCCTGCTCTGCAGGGTACAGGGTGTGGGGGCATCACTGCTAGCCGCTGGAACCCCCCATCCCTCCTGCCGCCCAGCAGTGTTCCAGGGCAGTCTGCCCAGTGAGCGGGTGCTGAGCAGCCCGGAGCGCGTGCAGGCCGTGGGAGGGCGGCCTCCGCGTGGGCTGGGCCCCCAGCTCCTCCCACGCAGCCTGCAACCAGCCTGAAGGTCGTGCTGGGAGCTGGCCGCCCCCAGTGCCCCCAGCCACGTGCAGGGGCGGGAGGCAGGAACAGACCCGGGGGTGCCGTGGCCACCGGGCGGGGCTCTCGGGAAGAGCAGATGAACGGGCTCGCTTTGTGCGTTGCAGGAAACACGCCCACCCCGGGTGTGACGCCTTAGGGACCTAGGGCCGAGCCGTCTCCCAGAGACCCCCACACCCACCCTTCACAGCCCCGCAGGGAGGGGTGGGTGCCCATTTCACAGCCCTGCAGACTGAGGTCACAGGGGCAGGAGTCTGGAGGGCCAGTCACCCCAGAGCAGAACAACACGCGGGGTGGGGGCGGCAGGTAGACCGTGCCCCCCACTTAGCACGCGTGGGAACTGAGGCACAGAGTCCAAGACACCCCAGGTCCGAGGGGGGGATTCCGACTTCAAATTTCAGGGACGCGTTCAGGGGCTGCAAGGGGCCACCCTGAACTGTGAAACGCAGCGGCCGCACCCACCAGGCGGGGCCTCTGCGCCACGTGATGCAATCCCCGGGCCTCAGTTTCCCCATCTGCGAGGAAGCTGGCTCCCAAGTGCCTCCAGGTGGCCGGTGCACGACTTACTTTGGGGGGTTGGGGAGGGTGTCCTGGGCCAGACGCCCCTCCAAGCGCAGCTTCCCCTGCACAGAGTGCGCACTCCTACGCGGGCCACAGGGGCCCTGAGACCCTCACGCCGACATGTCCCCTAAGCTGGGCCGGGCCGCCGGCACAGCGAGGACACACGGTCTGGGTTTGGTCGTGATGCTAAAGGGCTGTAGGCGCATTCGTGGGACAGAGCCGGCGGCATGCTCGGAGGAACTGGAGGCTTCGGACACGCTTCCTACCCCGGAGCCACGGAAGCCACGATGGTGAAGCCTGCTCAGCACATTCTCGAAATGAAGCGAGACGTCAATCAGCCAGCCCGCCCCTCCTTCCGGAGCCTCGGGCCGGGCTGCCGCGGGGCCCCACTCGCTCCTCGTTCTCAGCGAACGGGGGTCGGGACCCGGGTGCCTCCCCGCAAGCCGAAGCCAGCGCCCAGGTCCCCGCGTCCGCCGACCCCCGACCTGCGCCCAAGCGGCTGCGCCCCGCGGCTGCCACCGGGGAAGGGCGCGCACCTGCGCCGGCTGGCGCCTGCTTTCAGCCGCCGGGTTTCCGCTCCCCGGGGGCGCACGCTGTACGGAGAGGGACGGGTCTCCGGCCGTGCGCCCCCAACTCCCGGCCGTGCGCCCCCAACTCCCCGGCCGTGCGCCCCCAACTCCCCGGCCATGCGCCCCCAACTCCCCGGCCGTGCACCCTCCAACTACCCGGCCGTGCGCCCTCCAACTTCCCGGCCGTGCGCCCCCCAATGCCCCGGCCGTGCGCTCCCCAACTCCCCAGCCGTGCGTCTCCAATGCCCCAGCCGTGCGCCCCCAATGCCCCAGCCGTGCGCCTCCAGGCCTCCCTGGCCGTGCGCCCCCCAACTCCCCAGCCGTGCACCCCCAGGCCTCCCCTCCCGCGAGGAGGGCACACACAGAACCCCACTCACCGCCCCGGCGCTCATCACCGGTACGGTTCCCCGGGGCGGACGTGGCGGCCCCCGAGCGGCCCCGGGGCCTCACCCGGCCGCGGAGGGTCGCGGCCGCCAGACGCATCACCGAGCGCTGCGCGGCTTCGGCCGGACTGACTGCCGGGTCGGCGGCCTGCGGGGCGGCATCCTGGGCGCGCCCTCCCGGAGCCCCGCCCCGCGGAGCCCCAACCCGCGAAGGGGCGAAGCCGGCGGGGCCCGAAGCCGCGCTCCAGGGCACAGGCGGTGCCGCCTGCGCCCGCTGCTCCCACCAGCCCGGCCTCCCCGGGCCAGGGATCCCCGGCGGGCGGTGCAGGTGGCCCGGGCCCCCGGAGTCCTGGAGCCCCAGAGCCCTGGAGCCCCGGAGCCGGGTGTGGATGCTGCAGGTCCTCCGTGATGGGCCCTTGTGCTCGCCCCTGTGCTGGACGCGGCAGGCAGGCGCCTGGGGCGGCCCCCACCGCCACGTGTTGAGCCCCAGCCTGGCCACGGAGGGTGGGCATGCTTCCTGGGGCCACCGTGAGGAGGGCCCACGCACTTGGTGCCCGGGGACTGCAGAAACGAGGGATCTCGGGGTTCTGAGGCCAAAAGTCTAACAAGGGTCTGCTCTGGGCCTCTCTCCAGCTTCCAGAAGATTCAGGGCTTGTGTAAGGTGACCAGATTTTAACATTGGTAAAGCGGGACACCATTGACCAGGGGGGTGGGGGGTGGGGTGGGGAGGGGTGGGGGGGTGTTCTTGATTAAAAATTTGGTCTATCTCCCACTGTTCCCTAGCTTGTCGTGCATTCTTTCCAAAAATCGGGACTTTTCTAAAACGCCGCAGTTCACGGGACAAATTGTTAAAAATTGGGACTGTCCCGCCAAAAGCGGGACGTCTGGTCACCTTAGGCTTGTGGCATGATCGGGACAGACATGGCCCTTGTCCTTTTGTGCACATCGGTCTGTGTACAAGTGTCTCCCTTTTATGACCTCACTTTAACTTGTCTCTATCTCCAAACGAGGCCCTGTTCTGAGGTACAGGGGTCAGGGCGTACCCCTTTGGATTTGGGGTGCAGGGGACAGTTTGGCCCATAACAGACGGTGTTGAGGGATCGTGTGTTTTCCTGGGCATCTGTGGTGGGTCACGTGTTCTGGGTGTTCAAGCAGGTGGTGCCGGCCTCCGTGTGTAACACCCGGGAGCTGGGGGTGGCCCAAGGCCTCTGTCATGTGCTGCAGGGAACCCCACGGCCTGTCACGCTTCACAACACCCACCTGCCGTCAAAGCCACCTGCAGAAGGGCCCTGCCCCGCCCCGCCCCGCCCCGAGCTGCCCACGCCCACAGGCCCACGTGCACAAGCCTGGTTGGGGAAGAGCTGACTGGTGTGTTTCCCTCAGATCAGACCAGAACTGTCAGGTGCTTTGTTTTTTCTGGAAACATCCTTTTCACTTCCACTCAATAGAAAAAACCAGGGGAAGCTGGGAGGGCTCAGTGGGTTAAGCACTCACTTTGCAGCCCTGGGGACCCAGGATCGAATCCCGGGCCCCGCCCGTGGGGACCTATATGCTGAACTGGGGTGAGCTTCCCATGTGGGAGGCCCCAGCCCAGTTCCCTCCCTGCACAGTCCCCGCCCACCTGTGTGGAACGAAACCATGTTGAAAACGGATGATGTACAACTATGGAGACGGCTCTGGGCCCTCCGCCTTCTGTCAAAAACAGTTGATAAAATAAATCTTAAAAAAAGAAAAAGAAAAAATGAGACTTTCATCCTAAAAACCTCTCAAAAGAGTCATCCTATCAGCAGGATGACCTCCTGGGCTTTGCCTCTTTTATTTATTTGTTTTTTAAACCTTTTTAAATTAAAAGCATTAAAAAAAAAAAAAAAGTAATCTGAGCTTCTCGCTCCACCGTGCTGAGTATTTGCAGGGGAAAGGAATTTCTCCTGAAACGTTTCCTGCCAGGCTGCCCGGGACCCTCCACGCACACGGGCTGCCCGCCCACCCCCTGCCGCTCATGCAGGGAGCAAGGTTACCCGGGCACTGTGCGTCCCACCTGGTCACCAGGCTCATCACCCGCCCTGTCCTGGGAGGCCACACAGGGCCTCGGGTGGGGCAGAGGAGGTGGGTTCTGGGGGGCAGTCCCGCCTCGGCCCACACGGTGCTCATGGCTGGGGGGGACCGCATGACCGCAGGTATCCACCGTCCACGCGCCCCCGGCTCCGGGAGCCCCCACATGCCGCAGGGGTGGGGTGCGCTGGACAGTCCCCTGGTGTCCTGCCCAGGCCTCACTGCTGGGCTGAGGGCAGAGGCTGGTCCCTCTCCTGAGATGCCCGGGGTGACCCTGGGTGGGTGGCCGTCCCTTTCTGGGCCTTAGTGTCCTCCTCTCAGGCAGAGGGACCCTCCAGGGCCAAGTGTCCTGCGGCCCATCAGCCCCTCAGTGGCTGGGGCACCGTGACTTTGGCCGTGGCCTCTGGGGCCACCTCCCAGGTGAGCTCAGGTCCTGCCGGAGTGGCCGCAGGGCTGGGGGTACGGCCACCACTCGGTTCACGGGGCCGCCGGGCCAGCCTGGGTCGGGTCCCCGGGGCAGCTGCACTCAGGGCCACCAGCCGCTGCAGCTCCAAGGACAAGCAGCGCTTCGCCACACGAGCTGGCGTCCGGCCTCTCTGCCTGGTCCTGCTCGCTCAGCATGTCCCCGGAAAGGGGGATGGTGTGGGGGCCACTGTCCTGCAGCAAAGGACGGGAGAGTCAGCCCCCAGCCCCCAAAGACCGTCGTCCACAGGCGGGCAGCAGACGGGTGATGCTGGGAATCTGAGGTCCCAGGTCCTGTGGCCACCCCCACACGCTGTCCCCAGCCCGTGGGATCAGGCCACCCTGGGCTGTAGGACGAGCAGACCCCCAATGTGGTGGCCGGGGAGGCAGGGGGTGCACCTGGCTGGCTCCCTGTGAGTGCTGCACCCATTCCGGGGGGTTTGATGTGGGGAGGCCAGTCCACACCTCACCCCAGTCCCAGCCATCGTCTGACACCCGCAGGGGACCACCAGGCAGGCTGCACGGGGGGTCCCCAGAGGCCACCTTCTGGGGACACAGAGGCCCGGTCAGGTGTGGTCTCTCTGCATCACCTCATGGGGGAGGTCAGAGCTGCTTCAGGGAGTGAGGGGGTGGGGCAGCGACCCTCCCCAGGGTCACCGCCAGGCCACTTGGGTTGAGCTGGACTCCCTAGGGAATGCAGCCACCAGTGGGGTCAGGACAGAGGTCAGATAAAATGGGAAAAAATGAGATACCAGCACCCAGAGCACCACTCAGCAGGCAAGGGCTGTGACTGTTCACACACATGCGTGCACACACATGCACCACATGTGCCCCACACGTGCACACACACCACAAAATGCACCTCATATAAACATGCATGTACCACGCACACCACACATGTGCCACATGCACACATACCGCATACACACACGTAGCCCACATACACATGCAACACACCCACATGCACTCACCACATGCACGCACAACACATGTGCACATGCGCACCGCGCACCAGCAGCCCTGGTCCCACAGAGGCGGCCGGTGGGCAGCTCGTGCGGGGTGGGGCGTGCACGCAGGACCCCCACCTGCTCAGCGCTCTGCTCGGCGGAGCTGCCCGGGTGTGTCAGGAAACAATCTCTGCAGACTCGGCTCTGCCTGCCGTTCTCGGCCTTGAACTCGGAGCACTTCCCGCAGATGACCTGCCGGACGGGGGGCACAGACGGGCAGGTGGGGCCCCCGGGGCAGCGCGGGCGGAGGCAAGGGGCCTGCCTGGGGGCCTGGGGGGCCCCGTGCACACTACGGGGCTGCCCGGGCCGGTCCCTCCCGCCCACACTCACCGCCCCGCACGGCTTGCAATGGTGCTTCCGCTTGGTGATGGCGTTGAAGGCGTCCCCGCAGCCCTGGCAGCCCGGCTTGTCCCTGTCCCGCCGGGTCTTAGACGATCCCCGCCTGGGCTCCGGCTGCGGGAGGCCCGGGAGGCCCGGGAGGCAGTCAGCTTCCCACCGCGCATGCGTGTGGGGGTGGACACGTGACCCGCGGGCCGGGGAGCCAGATGTGGGCGGGGAATGAGGACGAAGCCCCGCACAGGCCCCGCCTCCAGGCCCCCTTCGGTCTCACCATTGGGGAGGCCCCGCCCCCAGGCCCCCTGTGGTCTCGCCGTCGGGGAGACTCCGCCCCTGCAGGAAGGACCGCCCGGGAGGTCGCGTGTCTGGGGGCTGGGTCGCCTGGGCTGCGGCCCTTGTCACAGCGGCTGGAGCTGCCTCATACCGACCTCTCGGCACAGATTCCCACCCCGCAGGGACCCCACTGACCACGGCCCCTCCACACACACCCTGCAGGCCCCACCCCTGCTCCCTGTGGCTGTTCACCACGTCCAGGCTGTTTCAGAGAGGATCCCACCGCTCCTCCCCGCGCCCCAGGCCCCCCAGGGTCATGGCTGTGGGGGTCGGGGTCCTACAGCCCCACACCCACCCCTCCACCACTCACCCCTGCACTGTCGGAGGCCACCCCGGGCTCCTCAGGGCTGGCAGGCGCCGTCTGAAAGGGATGGGGACAGCGGCCTGAGCGGAGGCCCCGTGGCCACACGCTGACAGCCCAGCCTCCCACGTGGCCACCGGGGCGGGGACAGACTTGTGACACGACCCGCAGAGGGGGCAGCCCTGGTTCTAGCTCCTCCCTCAGGTATCCAGAGCCCCATGCTGAGCCCCCCAACTGAACCCCCACCTGAACCCCATGCTGAGACCCCCCTGAACCCCCCCTAAACCTCATGCTGAGCCCCCCGCCTGTCCCTGAGGACCAGGCTTCGCCTCTGTGCTGACGTCAAGGGCACATGAAGGGGTGTGCTGTCCCTGGTCACCTCCGTTCGAGGCCGGGGGGCAGAGGGGACAGCCCTCTCCCTGCCCAGGAGAGAGGAAGTTTCCTTTCAAAACAGTGCAGAAAGCCAAAAAAACAAAACAAAACAAAACAAAATAGGGAGCAGATCTGATGCAAATACTAAGTGCGAAATAGGGGGGCCCGCAGGCCAGAGACCCCGTGGGGCCCCGGGAAGGCCTCCCGCCCTCGTGTCCAGGACCCGGGGCTGCTGGGCCGGGCGGGGGCCTCGGGGACAACCCTCGGACCCCAGGGGCTCACGGGAGGTTCTGCAGGGAGGACCGGGTCCTCATCCTGGCCGGAGGAGCTGCTGAAGGCCTTGAAGGTCTGGCTCTTCTGTCTGTGCTTGCTGATGGTGGTCCAGATGGCCTGAAACCGGACCCCGGAGAACGAGAGCCCTCAGCTGGGTTGACCAGACACACCGTCCGAGACAGGGCAGGATGGCTCTTTGTCCGGTCTGAAACAGGACGCCCGGCTGGCCCATCCCAGCACGTGCGTCTGTCCCCACGTCCCCACCTGAGCCCCCGGATGCTGCCCGCCTCCCTGCCGGGCCTGGTGGGCTCCTTCCTGCCAGGCCCTCTGTGCTCATTTGTTTACTGGGGGCCGGAGAAGCGGGTGGACAGGGACCCGCAGCTGCTTCTACACACGGCCACTTGTCACGTCAAGGTGGACGCACGGGAAGGTCACACCTGGGGCTCTCGGGGGCTCCCCCGGGAAACGACCACCCTGCTCAGGGATCGGGTCACTGGGCCACTTTAGCACGTTAGGAGCTTCACCTGAATCCATTCCTTCTTCTCCTCATCCGTCCTGTGAAAACAGAAACAGTGTTTTCTCAGTTCAGTCTCGGCGACGTCCTCTTAAGCTCATGGCTGAGCTTCTCACGGCCTCGAAGTTCAGCTCATGAGTTAGAAGGTCAGCCCCTGGGGAAGCCGGAATGGCTCAGTGGGTTAAGTGCTCACTTTGCAGCGCCGGGGACTGAGGTTCGAATCCCGGCCCCAGCCTGTGTGGACCCATATGCTGAACTGGGGAGTGCCCCCAGTTCAGTTCTCTCTCTGTCTCTGTATCTCTCTCTCTCTCTCTGTCAAAAATAAATAAAATAAATAAATAAAAATATATTAGAAGGTCGGCCCCGAGGGCTCCAGACACTGGCCAGATGGTCAGGTGTGGCCGGGTGGGGTCAGGTGCTGAGGCTACACGTGAACGGCCGTCGACAACGTTAAGAACAGTGTATAAAATAAAATAAAATAAAAATAAAAAACATTAAGAAAGGGGAAGCCGGGATGGCTCAGCAGGTTAAGTGCTCGCTTTGAAGCCCCGAGGACCGAGGATCGAATCCTGGCTCCGGCCTAGGCGGACCCATATGCTGAACTGGGGGATTTCCACAGTTCAGTTCTCTCTCTGTCTCTGTCTCTGTATCTCTCTCTCTTTCTGTCAAAAATAAAATAAAATAAAAATCAAAAATATTAAGAACAGCGTAGCTGCATGAGCGGAGAAATGCTGGGAGGGTCCGTCAGAGGCAGTTATGGCATGTCCGCGGGAGCAGGTTCATTTTCACTGGCTTCCCCTCATGTATGGAAACCCCCCGCTCAGTGAGCGCAGTGCACCCCTGAGAACACACGGCAACAGGTCGTCCGGGTCACAGAGAGAAGCCAGTGGCTAAGGTCTCAGGTCACAGACACACCTACCGGGTCTGCAGCTCCAGGGCCCGAGTCCTCCCCGTGATGATGAACATGTGGGGCTTCAGCACACCCTGCACCTAAAGGGCAACAGCACGCAGGCCGGTCAGGGAGCCGGCCCCCCAGGTCCGGGCCCCCCCTCAGACGCTGATGGTCTTTCCCGGGGAGCAGGTCTGCAGGGGGCTCTGTCCGTCCCCCGACACCCCGGAGCCCCCAGCTGGATGCGGCTCCCAGGCCGCCGGCCGCTGTCTGGACCAGGTGCTGCTCACAGACGGGCCTCTCGGCAGGACCTTCCCACACGCATGCCGCATGAGGGCTCTTCTTCGCCACATCCCGCTACCCTCACGGACGGATTTCTGCTTTTTTTTTTTAAACAGAGGAACACTAGGAAAATGGTTCCTTCCAGCTACGGGAGGACACAATGTTTTTTCCCTCTAGTTCTTTGCTGCTTTAAAACCTGGACCTGGGGAAGCCGGGATGGCTCAGTGGGTTAGGCGCTCACTTTGCAGCGCCGGGAACCGAGGATCGAATCCCGGCCCCGGCCCATGCGGACCCACATGCTGAACTGGGAGCTCCCCCAGTTCAGTTCTCTCTCTCTCTCTGTCTAAATAAATAAATAAATAAATAAATATTATAAAACCTGGACCCGGGAGGGGGTCGAGGTCAGAAGGGACGGGTTCGGGCATCTCTAAGGCCAACCCTCACTTTTCAGAACCGATGAAATCCTCGGACGTAGCAGCGCCCTCATTCGGAGCCTCGCCCACAGGACCCTGAGCACCGGCCTCAGGCGGGATGGGGTCGGCCCGGGTCCTGGGGCCGAACGAGGCCCAGTGGACGGACGGGGTCCTGCCCGTCAGCCTGGGGCATCAGGCCATGGTGCCCTCAGAGACGGTCCGGCCTGGGTCAGCCATGTAGCAGGGGCTCAGAGAAGCGGCCCGTGGCCCGGTGTGCAACCCTGAGTGCTGGGGAGTGGTCAGGGCCTGTGTCCCTGCTCTGTGCCCTCCCCAGGGGTGGGGCTGACCCACCTGGACGTCCGCGATGTCCATCTTCTCCCGGACACTGAACTTCTGGCCCTTGAGCCGCCGTTTGGGCACACAGTAAAGTAGCATGCTGTTGAACTGGGGCGGGGACAGGCGGGGTGAGGGGCAGGCCCGCTGCCGGGCAGAGACCCTGGTGGCTGCGGGGGCTGTGGGGAGCGGCCGGGGCTCACCAGGACGAGGTGGCGGTCTTGGGCTGAGCCGCTCTTGGCCGACAGTTTCTGGATGGGGCCCTCCTTGATCAGCTCGTTGGCGGGGTTCACGATGTCTTCCTCCCCTCCCAGGAGCTCGTAGACCTCCAGCAGCCTGTGCATCTTCTCCTGCGAGGGACACAGGCTCAGGCCATGGCCGGGTCACGGGGAGCAGGGCCCCCCCCATGCAAGTGCCGTTCTGAACTGGGACTGAGCAGCAATCGCCCTGACGAGGGGGTGGGAGGGAGATGGGGGTGACGCTCAGGTTGGGCCCTGCAGGGTGAATTCAAGTTCGTGTGCAGAGAACGGCAAGTAGCAACAGCTAACAGTGATCCACACGGTGTAGGTGTCAACTCCTTAGTTCTAGCACGGACCCTCTCGTGTGTACCCAGGGCTGGGCGTGCACCTGGCGTGTACTGGGGGCTGGATGTGTCGTTGGTGTATACTGAGAGGCTGGGGGGGCACTGATGGAGCCTGCCTGTGACAGCCGTTTGCTGTGTGCGCACACACACACGTGCACTGATGGAGCCTGCCTGTGACAGGTGTGTGCTGTGTGCACACACACACATGTGCACTGGTAAAGCCTGCCTGCAACAGGCGTGTGTTGTATGTGCATGCACACGTGTGTACCAAGGGAGCCTGCCTGTGACAGGTGTGTGCTGTGTGCACACACACACCCATGTGTACTGATGAAGCCTGTCTGAGACAGGCATGTGTTGTGTGTGCATGCACACATGTGCACCGATGGAGCCTGCCTGTGACAGGCATGTGCTGTGTGTGTACACGTGCGCACCGATGGAGCCTGCTTGTGACAGGCATGTGCTGTGTGTGTGCACATGTGTGCACCGATGGAGCCTGCCTGTGACAGGTGTGTGCTGTGTGCGCACATGCATGCACCAATGGAGCCTGCCTGTGACAGGTGTGTACTGTGTGTGCGTGCACACGTGTGCACCGATGGAACCCGCCCAGGGATGGGTGTGCGCAGTGCACACCGTTGACACCTGGCCCGCCCCACCCTCTGCATCACACCGGGCCCCTGCAGCAGCCCCCGGGAGTCCCTGCTCACCATCTTCCGAATGGCGGCGTTGGAGTGGTTGGCAGCTGTGGAGATGAGCTCCAAGGACCCTGCAGGAGCAGTCGCGGGGGTCAGGCTGCAGGGCGCCTGGGGGTCCCACGGGTGTCCTGGCCCCGCACAGCTGACAGGCCCATGGAGGCCGGGGCTGCTTGGGGGGCCCGGCTGGTTGTCTGGGGGGCTGGCCCCCGGCTCCTGCGTGAGCCCCGCCCTGGGCTGCCCACCAGCCTTGGGCCAGGAGCTGCCTCCCACGGAGGCCCTTCCTGCACTGAGCAGCTGCTCCCCGGAACCAGGGTCTCCCCAGTGGGAGCGGGGGTGTCTTCCTTGCCAGGGCGTGTGGAGCTCTGTCCCTCTCTGTCTGTCTGTCCGTCCGTCTCGACATGGGCTCAGGCGCCCCCCGCCCCCCACCTGCAGGGAGCCTGCCCTCACTCTCGGCGTCCTTCCGGTCAGGGGCGTCCGCCGGGAGCCGCTTCAGATAGTCCTTGAGCAGCAGCTCATAGCGCGGGACCCTCTGCACGGGCTCCAGCATGTGGTGCTGCAGGGTCAGGCTGCCGCACGCCTGCTGCCTCTATAGGGACGACAGATAGCATGGGGCCCCCCGTGGACCCCCGCGGGGCCCAGGGCTCTCCCACCCCTGTGCTTCAGCCCTCCCCAGAGACGCGGCCCAGAGCACCGGCTCCTTCTCACACACACCCCACGCTTCCCTCGCCCCGGCCGCCCCCCTACAGGACAGCTTCCCATCCCTGTGCCGGCCGGAGACGTCACCCACGATGTCACACAGGCCATGTACCTGCCACCCGTGCCCACCTCAGGGCCCGGAACAAAATACAGTAGGCTCTCCATTCACCGGAACTCAAGCAACCGGCCAAAAGAGAAAGTTGAAAAAATCCGGCGTGTATCCTGCATGGGTGCCAGTTAACGGGGAGTCTACTACAGCTTCTAGTGGACACAAGCCCAGAAGGGCTTGGCTCAGTGGGTTAAGTGCTCACTTTGCAGCACCGGGGACCGAGGATCGAATCCCGGCCCCGGCCCGTGTGGACCCATATGCTGAGCTGGGGAGTGCCCCCAGTTCAGTTCTCACCGGGGTGAGACCCCGGCCCAGCTCCTGCCCTGTGCAGCCCCGCACCCACCTGTGGAATGAAACTATGTGGAAAAACCAATGATGTGCAACTATGGAGACTGTTCTGGGCCCTCCCCCTTCTCTCTCTCTCTCACCTTCTCTCAAACAATAAAATAATAAAAAATAATAATAATCAGAGTTTGTGACAACACAGATTGCACGACCTCTGAGCCATGAGCTGCCCTCTGGAGACGTGAGAATGAGGGTTGGTCCCTGGGAGTTATTTTAAGGATCGAAGCATCGGGATGCACCCCACACCATACTGATTTTCTTCACAAGAAGCCGGCACTGTGTGCAGGGCCACGGGATGGCCCCCCCGGAGTCAAGGACAGCGTGGACTCCCCTCCCCCAAGAGTAAGGTGACCAGACGTCCCGCTTTTGGCAGGACAGTCCCGATTTTTAACAATTTGTCCCGCGTCCTGCAGCGTTTTAAAAACGGTGGGAGATAGACCCAATTTTTAATCAAGAACCTCCTCCCCCCAGGTCAATGGTGTCCCGCTTTACCAATGTTAAAATCTGGTCACTGTACTCAAGAGCCAAGGATGGCGTGCCCCCCACACCCGGAAACCAGGGACACCCCCAACCCCCCGGGAACGGAGGACGGCGTGCCCCCCGCTGGGCGCCCAGGTCGCACCTGGATGCTGTGCACTGTGTCCCTGAACAGCGGCGAGCGCTGGGTCCACGTGGTCACTAGCTGCACAGCCCGGTCGAAGTTCTTGACGTACTCCCCGTACATCTTGAGGAATGGGGCCAACTTCTGCAGGATGTCCCCAAGCCGGGGGTTCCTGTCCCTTTGTGGACGAGGGAGATGGTCAGACAGAGGCAACTTGGGTGGGACGGGGGCGTCACAGGGAGGCTTTGGGGTTCTGCGTGATGATAGGCTGACATGTCAGCCTCTCTGAGCCCCAGTGGCCTCCTCTGTGCCCGGTGGGGCGGAAAACAGCGCGTCACAGGGAGGCCACCCCGAGGGACCCGGGCCGCAGCCTCCGGAGCAGACGCATAAAGAGCCAGGACGTGGAACCCGGGGGCGCTGGTAATGCAGCCGCCCGGCCGCCCGGCCGCCGCCGCCAAACGGGCGTGAGGGGACCCCCTGTTCCTCCTTCACACGAGTGACGTGTGAGGAACGACACGGGAGTCCCAGAGGTGGGTGCCACCGTGGGAAAGCTGCCCTGTGTACGTGTGACAGCGCTCGGAACAGGGACTTGGAAATTAGAGGCATAAAGATACATCCACAGCCTTTGACCTGAGAAGTAGGAAGGAATTGGTCGTCACTAAACCCCTGAAAAGAGGTGGAAGAGGCTCAGGCGCGAAGCCCCCACTGCAATTCCTGGGAAGGTGCTCCCGGGGGTTGGACTTGGGGGTCCTGCCGGGTCATGCGAGCGGGCGGCGTGCAGGGCTTTGCTGGCTGTTTGACGCTTGCACACGTCTAACCTTGTTGAAATCCCACAAAGCCCTGAGCAGGAATCAAAGCCCCTTTGATTTGCAAAGATGCTGAGGCTGGGGGGCTCCAGACTCAGTGGCCAAGTGGAGAAGGGAAGTCAAAATATCACCGTGACAGCGTCTCCAGGCTCCTGCACCTGCCTGCTCCGCCGGAGCCATATTCCCGGGGACATGCCAGCCCCCCACGTCCTGCGTGCCGTGAGCCGGACTCACCACTCCCGCGTGATCCGGGCCTGCAGCTCCGGGAGCAGGAAGTGCCCATGGAAGCGGTAGATGGAGGAGATGTTGGAGAAGATGCCTGTGGTGACCTCCGGGGGAATCCCGGCTTCTGTCAGCCGCGTGCGGAACACCTGGGCACACGGTGGTCACCATGTGTGGTCACCGCCCACGGGGGCCGGGCTTCCGCTTTGCAGAAGCGGTGACCACTTCTCTTTCCCCTAATGCGCCTTCTGCTTCGTCGAAGGGGCCGTCACGCCCAGAGGGCCGTCAAGCAAGCTTACTCGGAACTGCGGGGCTGGGGTTGAGGCAGGAGCCGGCCCCTCCGATAGGGACGGGTCCTCTGTCCTCCACGCACGTCTCGTGGGAGAGGGGAGGTCCTGATTTCCCTTCCCTGCCTTGCGGGCTACAGACAGAAGCGACCCCTGTCGACACCCTGGCTTCGCTTTGCAGTTTTACGTCTTGTGCTCACAAAACCCGCCCACAGCCCCCGCGATGTCCAGAGGCCACAAGGACACGTGTGCACAGATACTGTGACCGTCGGGATCCAAGACCCCCCACCCCAGGGGATCAGACAAGACCTCTGCCCCAGAGGCACAAGTTCAAGTGCAAGCGTCTGCAGGAGAGGAAACTAGTCTGGGTGTCAGTCGTCGTCGGTGTTTTAACCGCAGGGCCCAGACATGGCTACGGTGGGGAGTCCGCCTGGGAAACTGCCCCCTGAACTCTGGAAACGGGGCTCCCCCCGTGGCCAGGCAGGTACCTGGTCGAGCAGGTGCAGCCGCCCCACGTAGGTCTCCTCCGTGTACAGAAGCTCCCGCGCGATGTGTAGCAGCTGCTGGCGTTCCGAGCGCTGGGGAGAGAAGAGCCACTGTTCACGGGGGAAGGGGTGTGTGTGTGACAAGGGCTTCCAGCCGTTCCCCAGGGGCGATGAGGGGCCGAGAGGGGCCGGTCAGGCTGCTGGGGCAGCACCGTGGGGCTCTGTCCTCGCAGGTGGGACTTCCAGGGAGGTTTCTGGGGACGGGCGCGGCCGGGGCCACGTCGTACACACTGCACCTTGGTACCGGTGAGGTGGCAGCCTCTGCAGAGGGTCACAGGGTCAAAGGTAACCAAGGGAGCCGAACACGTCGGTGAGAATCCAGCAGCCAGCAGAGACATGACTGCTCCCAAGTCATCGTGAAAACCGGGAAGCGGTGCCCGCCCACAGGGCAGGAAACCCGCAGTGCTGGGCAGCCCTGGCTGTCCTTCCTCACGCAACGTGGCTCGAAGGCACACGTGAAGGAAACCCCCGTGCGGGGGCTCCTCCCTCAGGATGGAAACACAGCAGTGCACCCAGTGTTCTGGGGGCCTGTTTCCTGTCCCGCATGACTGCGGGTGCTGAGAGGACCAGGGTGAGAGTTTGAATGCCGCTGAAAAGGGAGGCAAGCGTCGACGTTCTGCTAGCAGGAGCCAGGGGAGCAAGAAGTCGCAAAAGGTGTGAGAGGCCTGAGGACCCCCAGCCAGGTTGATTGGGGGTCTTTGCCGATACAAAGCCAGGACGCAAAGACGACTGAAGAGGTGCTTGTTTCCCCAGCGCCCGAATTCCAGCAAAAACGGTTACAGTGAAACCGGGAAACATGGTTCAAAGGAAAGAAACAAAACTCCAGAAACCAGTGTTAGGAAAATGCAGTTCTATCAGATCTATGAGCTGCCTGACCAAAAAGATAAAAATATAAAATAAAAATAAAAAGGTGTTATATGGATGCTCAATGAGCTAAAAGAAAACACACATAGACAACAAAGCAAAATCAGGAAAACGATGCACCCACAGAATGAGAACATCCACAAAGAGAGAGAAACTATAGAAAAGACCTCAAACAAAAATTATCCAGCGGAAACGTACGGTAACTGAACTCATGAGCGAAAACCCTCCTTAGAGGGGCTCAAGATCCATTGTGATCAGGCAGAAGAAAACATCAGCGACCTTGAAGATAGGCCGCTTGAAATCATCGGGTCAGAGGAGCAAAGAGGAAAAAGACTGAACAGAGAGGCAAAGGCAACGGAAGGCGCTTGTGGAACACTGGAAAGTAGACCATGACACGCGTGATGGGAGTCCCAGCAGGAAAAGGGAACGAAAGGGTGAGAGAGCTTATCGGAAGAAGTGGTGGCTGAAAACTCCTCAAATCTCAGGAAAGGAATCGACATTCACATCTGAGAAGCTCAGAGACCTGCAAGTAGAACTGAGGTGTCCAGCCTTCTGGCTTCCCTGGGCCACACGGGAAGCACTGTCTTGAGCTGCACATAAAATACACTCACACGCATGATAGCTGATGAGCTAAAAGGTTGCAAAAAAAAACCTCATTCTGTTTGACACACGTGTGTTGGGCCATTCAAAGCCGTCCCGGACCGTGGGTTGGACCGGCTTGAATTAGGACAAATCTAAAAGGAACCACCTGAGACCCATTCTAACAATTCTAGGGGAAGCCGGATGGCTCAGCGGGTTAAGCGCTCACTTTGCAGCCCCAGGGACCGAGGATCGAATCCTGGCCCCAGCCCGTGTGGACCCATATGCTGAACTGGGGAGCTCCCCTGGTTCGGTTCTCTCTCTGTCTGTATCTCTCTCTCTCCCTCTTTCAAAAACAATTAAAAAAAAAATAGACGAGTGAATCCTTTAAAAAAAAAACAATTCTAAAAAAAGAGTGGGATGATATATTTCATATGCTAAAAGGGAAAAATAACCTGTCCATCAAAACTACTGTATCCAGGAAGGTGGTCCTTCTAATTTATTTATTTATTTTTTATTTTTGACAGAGAGAGAGAGAGAGAGAGAGAGAGATACAGAGACAGAGAGAACTGAACTGGGGGAGCTCTCCAGTTCAGCACATGGGTCTGCACGGGCCGGGGCCGGGATTCGATCCTCGGTCCCTGGCGGGCAAAGTGAGCGCCTAACCCACTGAGCCATCCCAGCTTCCCCTGCGGTCCTTCTAGAAACACACAAAGTCAACGGGGGGAAGCGTGCGTCACCCCTGACGAGACTTGCTCCGAAAGACATGTTGAAGGGAGCCCTTCAGGCTGTGAGGATGGTTGACGGCAACCTCAGCTGCACAAAGAGACAAGGTTCTCCGGGGAAGGTACTGGGGGGTGGCCCTGTTTCCACTAAGACCGAGGGTCAGGCCACCCTGGGGTCCCTGGGGCCACCGTGCAGCCGTGGACTCCAGGCTCGGGCCCGAGGGGCCGGGGGGCCCCTCCAAGCAAGGAGCCTGCGCGGGCACCCGACTCCAGCCCCCCTGGAGGAGACCTGTGCCTGCCCAGGGCAAGAGGGCAACTTACCTTGTCCGGGGCGACGCTGGGCCCCCGGGGGCTGTTCTCAGTCTCAGGCTCCTCGCCTCTGCCCTCACCCATGTCGCTGTGGCCGTCTTCGCGGGAGGCCTTGCTGTCAGGGGCCGTCTCCGGGGGCAGCACCGGGACAGCCTCGCTGCCCTCCTCGCTACAGGATGGGCTGTCAATCCCGCTGTCTCTGTTAGGGACCTTAGCCTCGCCACCCGGCTCCCCCGTGTCCAGGGGACCGGTCCCCACGGCGGCCTGCCCACTGGGGTACCCAGAGGCGGAGTCCTCGCCATGGGCACCACGCCCGATGGGCAGCGCTTGGAGCTTCCCCAGGTCCGTGCCGGGCAGATCCCGGCAGGGGCGGCCGGGCCCAGCGTCAGCCCCTCCTGGGGCGGCAATGGGGGCTGGGGTCGTGGAGGACCCTCGTCCTGAGTCCATTGTCCAGGCTGAGCTCCGCCGGGCGCCTGGCCAGAATAAGGGGCTTCCTGGGAAGGAAAAAGGAGGACAGGTCAGTGTCAGCCAGGCCAGGGGTGACGACCTGCAACTGTGGAGGAGGCTCTGGGCCCTCCCCCTTCTCTCTCGCTCTGTCAAAAACAAGAAAGCGTAAGTCTTAAAAAAAGAAATAAGGCCCACTGCATCGTAGAAGGGAAACGACTGAATTCATAGAGACCAGAGCAGCTCCCCAAGATGAGAGACAGAGACCAAGGACATCGGGGAGACGCTGAGCCTGTTACGCATCCCGTGCGACCAGACTGACCGCGTATCCCTGAAGTCCGGAACGAGGCGTGAGCAGGAAAGAACATGTGGGGAAAAAACCACCAAAGGTTCCCCGTATTTGACGGAACCTAGAAACCCACAGCCCGTCTCAGAACTGTGCACACCGACAGGCTGTTCCACAGAAAACTCCGGGCTTAGATCTGGCCTCGCTGGCGAATGCTATTCAGCGTTTCAATGAGGGGAAAAAAAGACGCCAACTCTACACACACCTTCCCGGAACATTCGGGAACCCAAGGAGGCTTCCCAACTCCACGGGGCCCCTGCACCTCAGGAGGGGCTGGTGTTGGTGCCGTGAGAGAGACACCAGCCCGGAGGAGCGGAACTGGGGCCTCCTGCGACTCGCCGGCTGGGGAGCAACCACTTCCTCTCGTGGCTCCTGGCTGCACCTCGACCCCAGACGGGAGCCGCAGGCTTGGGCACAACTGGGCAGCCCCCAGGCCGGGACCCTGGTCCCCCCACTTCCCAGACGGGAGCAGCCGCCCACCTGCTCTGTGCATGTTGTGGGGGTCCCAAGGAGGACTGGTGGGCTTGGCTCTCTTTCCCGGTCATGCTGCTATTGTCAGCCCCTGACTGTAGGTCTCTAGACTGGGGGTCTCAGAGGAACCTTCTGGAACCACGGTTGTGTGGGAGGCCTGGTCTCCCAAAAACTGTGTCTGGGGTCAGCTGCCCCTCGGTGGCCCAGACAAGGAAGCCCCACAAGGCTCCCAGCATGAGCTCGGGCCGCGGGGACCCCAGACACTGCTGGGCTCAGCCTTGCTGGAGGCTGGGTGACTCCAGACAACGCCCAGCGCAGCCGAGGGCTCGGGCATCGGCCTCTGGGTGGTGCCTACGGTGACCTGGCGCGTAACAGACGATGTCTGAGGTGCCACGAGATGACAAAGGGACAAAGACAAGAGCTGCACCCAGTGCCACCAACGGCTTCCTGCCCCGCAGATGCCTGTGCCGGACAGCCCCTGCTCTGCGGGTCCCTCCACCCCAAGGGGCCCCCGAGGAGCCCGGCCCGGCGTGTCTGGGCTGTGGGGACCCCCGGAGCCGCCCTCACTCACTCACCTGCTTTTCTGGGGCGCACCCTCCTCGCCGGGGCCGGCTTCAGGAAGCAGCCAACACACTTCCTTCTGCTTGTTTTTTTTGCAACGTGGGTCACCGCACTTCTGCAGCGTCACATGCCCCACCCCACCAGGGCTCCCGCCACCTGGTGTGTGACAACGCAGCGCGGCCTCGCGGAACGCTGTCCACCAGCGGCCTGAGTTGGAAAACCGAGAGACCCCACTGAAAATAGATTATTGCAGGGGTCGCTGGGATAGCTCAGCGGTTGGAGTATTGGTGTCACATTCGTGAGGTCCAGGGATCAAATCCCAGCCCCGGCTCCTGCAAACCCACATGTTGAACTGGGGGGCAACTGGTAACTGTCGGGATGGCAGGGAAGGTTCTCCCTTCCCGTGCGGGAGGCCCCCTGGTTCGATTCCCACCCTACACGGGAGTCACACGAATGAAACCGCGTCACAGCTAATGATGTACAACTACAGAGGCGGCTCTGGGCCCTCCCCCTTCTCTCTCTCTCTCACACCTTCTCTTGAACAATAAAATAAATCTTTAAACTAGGGTGACCAGACGTCCCACTTTTGGCGGGACAGTCCCGATTTTTAACAATCTGTCCCAAGTCCCCCGGCGTTTTAAAAAAAGTCCCGAGTTTTGGAAAGAATGCACAACAAGCTAGGGAACGGCGGGAGATAGACCCAATTTTTAATCAAGAACACCCCCCCTCCCCCAGTCAATGGTGTCCCGCTTTACCAATGTTAAAATCTGGTCACCTTATTCCTGTGTGAGCCTGGCGGGGAATTCCCTGGTTTCCCCCTAGGCCAGGGCTGCTGCTGATCTCCGGGGCCCCTTCTTGGCAAGGGGCGGGAGTCCAGGGAGTGAGGGTGGTGAGGGCAGCCCAGTGTCCGGCAGCTAAGCCCCGAGACGGCACGGCCCCTGGCTGGAGCCCCTGAGTGGCCCAGGATCAAGGCCTCTGGCCTCCCGGAGCGAACACTCCAGGACCAACCGTGCAAAGGGGAGCAAGCTGCAGCGCCCGGGAAAAAACGGAGCGAGACGAAGGGGTAGGAGGGGAGCCCAGGGCAGGGTGGGGGGCCAGGCCTCAGACTTGGCAGGGCCTGGGGGGCCATGGCCACAATTAGGCTTTGCCTTTGGGAGGGGGTTGTGGTCTGAAGGGTGTGCCCCCTCCACACACACATTCATACATTACACCCTAAGCCCCCAGCAGACGCTGTCAGGAGGGGGGGCCGGGATTAAGTCCCACAGGTAGAGCCCTGGAGGTGGGGTTAGTGACCCTAGGAAGCCCCCAGAGAGCTCCCTCACCCGCCCTGGCCTGTGGGGACAAGGCAAGAGGTGGGTTTTCAGTGGACGTGGAATCTCCTGGCACCAGAACCGCGGGACCCTCTGCTGGGGGCTCAGGATGGACTGTGGGAAAATGACTGTGATAGTCCAGGCGGGAGGGCAGGGGCTGGGGCCGTGGGGGGAGCCGGCATTGGGAGGGTGGGAGGCTGAGGCTGTGCCCACCCTCTTGCTGTCAGACCAAGAGCTCAATGAGGGGCGTGAGAAGTTGGAGGGTGACAGGGTTTTGCCCTGAGTCTATCTCCTTATCTGTCAAAGACAATAGCGCAGTCCCCACCTCTTGGGGCGTTGTGGGTCAGGCCTCGATTCCCGTAGGGGCACAGTCAGGACTCAGCCAAGGGTGACCCTGCTCCTCTTATCCTTGTCAGTCCCTGCAGCCGCCTGACTGACAGCTTCCTACTCAGGTGTTAATTTCTCAGGGCATCCGGCTCTGATGCCCCGCCCCTAAACTGTCACTCATCACGGCTCCTCCCTCATGGTTCCACCCATCATGGCCAGAGCCGCAGTCCCTCCCGGCCGATGGCAGTGATAGCTCCTCTGTCCTTAGCACCTAGGAAAGTCCCTGCCTGTCCCCCTTCTACCACCATCCGGCCCCCAAGTTCAAAGCTCCGTGGCCAATGCCTGCCCCCCATATTCTTACACCTTTCCCCTCTCCCTCCTCAGGCCAGCCCCCCGAGAAGGCATGGGGTCCCCAGTCTGGCCATCTTGAGTCAGAAGTGGGCATTGCCCCTGAGGCTGTGGGACCAGGGCCAAGCCAGGGATTGTTGGGGGTCAGCCCTTCATCCTTCTAACGTGGCTCAGACAAGGTTCATTCCTTTTCCCTTCCTTCCCCTGGGACCTCTCCCACTTAGGCTGAAAGGTGTGCCCACCCCTGAGAGTTCCCCAGGACTGGGCACCCTCAGGGCTGCAACCAGGACCGCCCCAGGCAAGCCAGGCGGGTTGGACATCCTCCTCCTACTGTGCACACCCTAATTTTTTTGTTTTTAATTTCACAAGTAAAATTGTGACACATTCTTCTCATTCAAAGGGAGCCACTGAAAGAGATCAGGGCTCCTGGGTGAAATTGATGCAGGAAACAGTTGTGAGCGGTGACGTCTGACGTTCATGGTCTCATGATCTCAAAGAAGAATGCGGACTCCACAGGAAAGGTGAAGCAGCAGTTTATTAAGAAGGAAAAACTCTCTGAGGGGGGCACCCAAAACTGGAATGCCCAGTTTGTACACGCAGGGGCTTTTCTTTTATATCTTCTATGTGCCTTGGAGCTATTGTTTGGTGCCTGCAGTTAATTTCTAACTCAGGAGGGGTCATAATCGGCTAGTCACATAGAAAAGGTTAAGGTTGAGCCAGGTGACGTTTCTTTATTCGGTCTTACTTGAGGGGCGATGGACAATGGGGCCTGGTGTTGTCCCCTCCTGTGGCCGTTTCCCAACCACCGGGTTTCTGTGCTACGTTCCCAAACATGGGTGTCATGACTACCAAGACTGACACTGCTGGTTGCTGGGATCCCCTCCCCTAATTGCCTAGGTTTCGCTAACTATTGTCTCATAATGACTGACGGCAGGTCTGGGACACAACACAAGACAGATCTGGGACAACGTGAGCTAGACAGTAAGGAAGTGCTCGGAAATGAGGACACCTTGGAAAGGGCAGGGGAGCGCGTTGGAGAAGCCTCCACGGGCTACCCTTGAGCATCTAAGTAAACCGAGTAGTGGACTGTAACTGGCTGAGTACAATAAGAGTCCAGTGGTCCATGCTGCTGCTGAATGACCCATCTTCTCTAGGCTGCGAAGCGAGTACGTGGAAGAAGAATGGTGGAACCAGAGAAGAAATTGTACGGTAGTGACTCCTTTGGGGAAACGTCTGAGGTGTGATGGGACATTTGCATATCATTTGCATAGTTCTCAAAGCGTCTTCTTCCCACGGGACAAAAAAGAACCACCCAGCGGCGACCCGCGTGACCTCGGCGGCACCTGGAGCTCTCCCCGCCCACGTGGGCGCGCGCCCCTGTCGGTGCAGCAGCTTCACTCGGGTCAAGGTCACAGAGGACGAGGCCGTGTGTCTCCCAGATGCAGGCGGCGTAAGGACCCGCGGCTGCGGAGGGCCGTCCCGGGCCGGCTCCCCGGGCCGCACGTCGGGGTGTGGGGCTCTCAAGACACGCGCCGGGCGCACTCCGCTGGCCGCCATCCATCCGCACTAGAAACCTCAGCCCGTGGGCCTGACGGCTTCTCCTGCTCCACACGTGCTGGGCTGCCGTCCGCACCGCGGGGGCAGCACGGACCCGACAGCAGCACCCCGCACGCCCGACACGGGCGCGTCCCCGACCCGGGCACCGGAAACCAGGTGTAATCCCGGATATGCGACGCCGGCCTCACCGGCCTATCACGACCTGGGACGGGTGGCGCGGGGCAGTGACAAGCCTGGCCGTGGGCGTGCAGACGGGACTACGTCACCCACAGTGCCCCGCGCGGCGTCGGCTTTGCGCTGGGTCCTGCCAATGACGGGCTGGAGCGTACGTGCGGGCCAGGGGGACTCTGGGACTTGTTGTCGCTCGCGGGCAGGACTGTCACCCACAATGCACCGTGCGCGACGTCGGCCGAGGCGACGACCTTGCGCGGAGTCCTGCCAATTACGGGCTGGAGCGGACTTGCGGGCTAGGGGCACTCTGGGACTTGTAGTCGCGCGCGGGTGAGACTATGCCACCCACAGTGCCCCGCGCGATGTCGGCCCAGGCGACGGCCTTGCGCGGAGTCCTGCCAATCACGAGCTGAGGCGGACGTCCGGTCCTCGTCGTCGCGCGCGGGCGGGACTACGTCCCCCACAGTGCCCCACACACGCACTGCGGCGGCGCGGCGGCCCAGGCGCCGTCGGGCTGGGCGGTGGCTAAGCGGATCGGAGACTGGCCTGAGCCCCGGTGGGAGCGACGCGAGCCGGGCCGCCGCCACCATGTCGGCGCCGTCCGAGGAGGAGGAGTACGCGCGGCTGGTGATGGAGGCGCAGCCCGAGTGGCTGCGCGCCGAGGTGAAGCGGCTGTCGCACGAGCTGGCCGAGACCACGCGCGAGAAGATCCAGGCGGCCGAGTATGGGCTGGCGGTGCTGGAGGAGAAGCACCAGCTCAAGCTGCAGTTCGAAGAGCTCGAGGTCGACTATGAGGCCGTGCGCAGCGAGATGGAGCAGCTCAAAGAGGTGTGAGGCCCCGGCGGCCCGGGCCAGGCAGCCCCAGGGCGCCCGGGGTCGCGGACGGGGCCGGCCCGGCCCCGGGGAGGGCGACGCGGGGCCCAGGTGTGGTGGCGGCCCGCGCGGGCCGGGCGGGGCGGCGGTCTCCGCCGTGTCTGGCTCCCCAGGAGGAGGGAGACGCTGGGATGGAGAAGCCAGGCTGGGTCTTGCAGATCAGTTCCCCTCTGTGGGCGCAGCCGCCTTCAGGGGGTCTCAGCTAGTGCCCCGAGGCCAGCAAAGGGTCGGCGGGGACAGGGGCGCACCTTGCATGTGGCTGTCGCTGCTCCGGGCTCAGCTCTCTGACCACATCCCAGCGTCCCGTTCCTTACCGGGGAGGTAGTGCTGTGTCCTCCCATTTCCTGCTCTGGCCTCGCTCCCCGGCCCGTCCTTGCGGACTGGTGACAGGTTTGTGGGTGTTTGTCGCAGAGGGGGCCTTGTGTCTCCTGTGTGACTTTCACCCCAGGGTGAGGAGGTGGGACCCCCTAGGCTTCCTGAGAGCCTAGCAGTGGGAGAACTGGAAAGTCCTTTGTGAAGCGGGCCTCAGGGATTTCAACAGCAGCGTCACCCCCAGTCACTCCTGACTCCCCAGCCTGGGGGTGGGGGACAGGGAGGCAGAGATAGCCTTCTGGGTGAAACACCCAGGTGTGGACCCAGGCCCCACCCCCTTGCAGGTGACGTGGCTGTGGGCACAGGCCTCCCTGTGCCCCTCTGCAGCACTGCCCGCCCACCCACAAGGGCTGTTCTGGGGACCCACTATGCTCACTGCTTCCCACCCTGCCCACCTGGCACCTGTACCCCCAGTGGCCTCAGGCAGGTTCCCGGACAGTTCAGAGCCTCCACGCCTCATGGGGGAGACCGGTGGGGTCCTCTTCTGAAGTTGGGGGGGGGGGACAGGATGGATGTATCCACACTAGTGCTTAAGCCTGCAGAGCCGGTGCTCAGTGTGAGCACCATAAAACCCACCTGTCACCTGTCACTAGGTATTGGCATCTCCTCTAAGCCAGCTCAGCTGGTACTGGATCTAAGAGGGGTGCCACGTGGCCACCCCTGCAAGGGCCCCCCCCATCTTGGTGGGGGGTGCACCCATAATGGAGGGAGGCCAGGGGGCTGTGAAGACAGAGTGGGAGCATCTTGGCTGCATTCTGGTCTCCCTGGGCGGGGCTCCTCCTGCCCCACGACCTTCCGGGTGTCAGCTCTTCACTGTCACGGAACAGCGTTTTGGGCAGTGCAGGAATCGGCTGTGTTTGGCGGGGTGTCCGGGGGAATGGAGAGGAAAGCCCGTCAGTCTTGACAGGTGTTCTTGTCACCTGCTCCTGCATACACTGGCCGGTGGCCCTGGGCACCTTGCCCACACTGTCCTGACCTTCAGTGGCCCCCCGGTAGCCGGGGAGACCCAGCAGAAGCTGGAGGTCCTGTCAGCTGCTTGGTTTGGCCGCTGTCTTACTTGAGAATATTAACTTTTATTTTAAGAGTCTAGGTTTAAATAAGTAATATTCGTTTGGGTTCTTTGTGTTTTCCTCCTGTAGAGAGGCGAATCATCCTCATTCTTTCAAGATTTTGTTTCTTGAACTGGAGTGGATTCAGTGACTGTGCTGTAAGTGCCTGTACTTCCACGCAGCACTGTGAATCCTACCGTCTTTGAAGGGTGGGGCACAGATTGGGGGTTCATGTCCAGAGCTGAGGGGGGCCCGCCCTGGGCCTGTGCTGGCCCTGCCCCTTTCTTACTTGATGAGTGTGTTCATGTGTGTCCTTGTCCTTGTGAATGGCTGTGGGACATCTTGCACTGTGTCCTCTGCAGCTTTTGGGGGGCAGGTGTGCTGGGGGCAGCTCCAGCTGGTGGGCTCAGACAGGGGCATCGTGGGTGGTCCTCATGGGTTGGGACATGTGGGTTGGAGGGTGTGCCTCAGGCTGGGTGGGGTCCTGAGCCCTTCTCAGCCCCCAGAGAGAAGGGTCTGTAGGCCTCTGGGCCACTCCCGGGCCTGGTCTGTGGGGGTGTGTACCTGGGGAAGCAGCAGCTGCCGCTCCGGAGCTGCGAGTGTGGGGCTGGCACGGTGCCGGATGCTCTGAGTGTCTGCTGGACGTGTCCTCAGCTCCTGTCTCCGCCTCTCAGGCTCGGGTCCCCTGCTGTCCCCAAAGCCACCGGGGCTCTGCTCCTGGTCCTGATGAGGCCTGGCTTAGTCCTGCTGCACCTCCCAGAGGACGCGCAGGTCTGCTGGGCCTGCAGCTGCTCTGTCTCCCGCTCTTACGATCTCTTCTCCCAGAGGAAGAGAAGACGGTGCTGGGGGTGGGTGGGGGTGGGGAGGACGGCCCAGCCGCTGAGGCAGTGAGGGAAGGGTCCTGGCACCAGGTCCCTGCCCACATGTGTGTGCGGGAGCCACAGCTGTGAGCCGCTGATCCCACTGAGGAAGGTGGGGTGAGGGCTGCCCTGGCCGCACCCCGTGGCTGAGCTGCTCCTGCTGGGGATCCCCACGCCCACCGAGGCCTCCACGCAGCCCTCAGGCACCTCCTTGTGCTCGTTGCACATCTGGGGAAGCTGAGGTGCAGAGCAGCTACGTTTTGCTGTGAGCCCGGGCAGCTGTCCCAAGAGGGCAGGGGCTGCCGAGGAGGGCAGGGCGCTTGGGGGCTTCTGCACGCGGTCCAGCCTCTCAGAGCACGTGCTTTGGGGCAGGGACACCCCTGACTTTGGCTGAAGCCTGTGGGAGTCTCCGCGTCTCAGATGCCACCCTAGACGTGGAGCGCAGACCCATGGGAGTGTGCTGTCTGCTTGGGTGGAGGCTGGGCTGGTGGGGGGGGGGGTGTAGGTGCTGAGGTGGCCCTGCCCCCCCAGGACACAGGCAGGAGAAGCAGCTATAGGCCATGACCCCAGGGTCCTCTGTTGGGCACCATCCGCTGACCCACAGGCATAGTGTGGGTCTGACAGGGGGTTGTGAATTGATCTTAAGGGCTCTGCCCGCCAGCCAGGGTGCTGGGAGGGTGGGTGCTCCGGAGTTCATGGTGGGTGGTGGCTGGGCCTCCCTGGCACTTACTGGTCTGTGGAAAAGGGGCTGGCTGGGACCACCGCCCGGGGCCTGCGTGGTCTGCTGTTGGGCACAGGGCCCCGCGTGACTGCCGGCTGCTGCCTGGGTGTGAAGCCCTGCCCCCAGCTGGGCTGAGGGATGGCGCGGAAGGGCAGGTGGGTCCTGGGCAGGAGGTGGTGTCCGGGAGGGTTAGGGCCCCACTTCTTTTCATACAGCTCAGTGTGCTTAGAAATCGCCCATTCATTCTAGGGACATCGGGGAGTGGAAAGGAGAGGTGTCCCTAGGAGTCACGACAGTGGTGACAAGCCTGGGGAACAGCTGGGTAGCTCTGCTTGCCGGCCTTTTCCTTCCTTTGTACGTGTGTGAGGTACACAAGCTGCTGTAAAAGACAGAGAGCCTGGAGAAGATGTCAGAGTTGTTTTCAACGAGACAGGGTGGTGGTGCGCTGGGTTGCAGACAAGCCGGGTCTGTTGAAGTGGATGGCGGTTTCTGAGGGTTTGGAGGGGCCGTGTGCCCCTGGTTTGCTGCTGTAGCTGTGAGGTAACTGGTGGTTTGTGGATCACATCTTTGCTTTTTTAAAGGCGGTGTTTGCACATTGTTCCCCTCCGAAAGGGCTTCCTTCCACCTTCTGTAGGGGAAGTTCTAAGCGTGTCCGGAGCATAGAGGGCGCGTGGCTGCCCTCCCTGGCCCGCCCAATGCCGTCTCTGCCTCACTTCCTGCACAAGTGCACTGGTGTGTCGAGCTGAGAAAGTGAGGTGCACCCGCGGTGCCTTCCGGGCTCAGGGCCCTGCCTCCACGTTCCGCCTCGATGTCACAGTGCGGTGCTGAGAGGCGCCTCCAGCCGGCTGTGTGTCTGCAGTGCCCGCTGTCCTGGGCTTGGTCACGGGGCCGCGTGCTGAGGGACGAGCGTGTTTCAGTGGTCTTGGTCGATGTCTGACACGTCGGTCCTGCTGCAACACTTGTTCTGAGAGCGCAGTTGTCCCCGAGTGGACGGCACTCGAGGGGACAGTGTGTGCGGCTGTGTCCCCGTCTTGTCCCCGTGCAGGGGGCTCAGCCTGAGGTAGAGGCTGCGGCATTTGCTGGCCTGAAGCTTGCCAGTGTCCCTTCCTCAAAGGGGGCTTGTAACTTGAGCTGCAATGAGCTGGGGAGGGAGCCAGCGCTCTGCCCCCTCAGGCGAGCCCAGGGGGCTGCGGGCAGCTGTCCCTCTTGCCCTGCAGCCCATGGAGTGGAGGTTTGTATCAGGCAGCGGCTGCTGTCCCCAGGCCTGGCCTCCGTGCCCCCTGGGCAGTGGAGCCACTGCCTATGGAGCCCCAGCCAGCCACGGGTTCAGCGGCTGAGCCTGCAGCCATGAGGCTGCCATCTTCTCTCAGTGGCGCCCAACTCTGGCTACGGTAATTCCCTCCTGCCCGGGAGCAGATCCACTTTCTAAAGGCAGCTTAGTGTTTGGACACTGCCCAGGGCAGCTGGGTGAGCAGCTGGCGGTGGGATGGACGCAGGGGGAGTTCATACCCTGTTTTTCTGACCTCCCACGGCCTGCTTGTAGGTACTCTGAGGGGAAATTGAGACTGGAAGCCGCTAGAGGGGGAGGGCGGGCTGTGGAGAGGTGCCACGCAGGTGCTCCTTTGGGGCCTGGGCAGGCTTGGTCCCCTGGCATGCCGTCTGATGGATGAGCGTGTGCAGGCGTGCCTACCCCCACCCCCAGGAGGGGCTGCCCCCGGTCCAGGGCCCAGCTCCACCCGCCTACTCTTTCCCCCGCACACCCACCTCCTGGAACACCCCAGCTCTGGGAACCGCTGTGTTATAGAGAGGAGAGGTGGTTTTGGGTGGGAGCAGCCCATGGCGCCAGGTGGACACGTCACCCGGGCTCTCTGAGCTGGGTGTGCTCCCCGGTGCCTTGGCGGTGATGACAGTGCCTGCCCTGCGGGGCTGCAGCCAAGGCCAGATGAGATCACAGCCACTCTGTCTCCTGGGGGTGGCAGCCAGGCCTTCCTGGTGCCCCGACATGCCAGGGTGGGGCGGGCCCAGCACCCCCTGCAGCACTGAGGGGGCTGGGCTGGGTGGGCCCTTCCTGGAGCCACGCCCCCAGTGGGAGCGGCTGGAGAACTGGGGGCGGGGCGAGGCTGGGTCCTTCCTGGAGCCCCACCCCCAGTGGGCGTGGCTGGAGAGCTGCATTGTGGGGTGGGGACAAATTTACACACCTCTCCTGTGTGCAGGTCCGGCCCAGCAGCAGCCCAGCTGCTGTCCACGTGCGGGTGGGAGGCCCGCGTCCCTCTGGCTCCCGAGAGGCATCAGAGCTTTACGAGCTGGCGTCTGTCACCCTCCCCTCCCTTCGGGGGGCCTCGGGGTCGCCCCATCTGGCTCTTGGGAGCACAGCCCCACATGTGGGGCTGTTGGACCTGCACTCCTACCTTTCTCGGCGATCCCATTGGGGTGCCTTTCCTCCTTGACTAGGATGGACACACAGACGGCTGCCTGGGCCCTGCCCCCTCAGTTACCCAGTGCCAGCAGGGAGGGCATTCCAGGAATTGTGGGCAGGTGGGCTGGGAAGTAGCCTGCCGCCTCAGCGGGTCGGGGGATTGGCAGGCAGGGCCCAGGAAGCCGGAGCTGAGGCTGGGCAGGGCCTGCTGGCAGGTGTGTTGGCACCTGGACGGGCATGGCTGCTCCCCGTGGGATCCGAGGCTCGGGCATCTGGGCAGTGGGGCCGTGGGTCCCCAGTCTGCCTTCAGCCCCCTCTGCCTCTTCCCTATCGTGTGATGGTGCCGGTGGGACATGACACGGGAACTGCAGCTTCCCACCTACGGAAGGAGCGCCTCTGGGCACGGCTTCGGCTCCCACAGGCGCGGGCTGAGAAGTGCACAGACCTGCCTGCGCTCCTGCCTCCCCCAGCGGCTCTACCTCCAGGACCTCGTCACAGCGGGGAGGGAGCAGAGGGCTGGGCGCAGGCCTCGGCCCTGGAGCCCGTTTCGGGCACGTGGGGCCTTCCTCAGGACCGTGGTCCCGGGCGCGTCCCCACTGGCTGCACACCCTGCTCCCCCACCCGTCTGTCCCTGCTCCCTCGTTGCCGGCAGGGCGGTGTTCCTGGGGGGCTCGGTGGCCCAGAGGGGACCCGCAGTCCATTTCCCGTACGCCTTCCGGGCTGGACTCTGCGTTGTCGGGTCAGGTTTCTGCTGAAGTACATTTATGGGCGTCGATCGTTCATCTTGTCTACACTTTCTGTCTCATCAGCAGCGGCTGTGCTCGCGGGGGCTGCTGGCTTGGGTTTCATTGATCTCAGCTATAAGGTCATGCGGAGGACACACTGAGTTCAGGCGCACGTGCACGTCTGCTGCCTGTCCTTCCCCGTTGCCAGGCTCAGTGGCTTGTCCCGGAGCCTTGTACGCGTGGGTGACATGTCAGATGCTGCGTCCTTTTTAATGGTTTGCTTCTGTGTCAGTGTTCAGTCTCAGAAATCGTTTTACTTGTTTGCCTTTTGCTGAGATAGAACTTACATTTTTCGTGAAGCCCTGTCACTAGTAATTTTGAAAACGTCATACTGCGTCACTTCTTTTTATTAACGTGAGCTCTTTGGAGCGTAAGGTTAACTGCAGGGACTACACAGGTCGTAGCTGTGCAGCTTGAGGGCCCCTGGCCCCGCAGAGGGTGCTGCGGCGTGCTGTCTCAGCGTCCGGCGATGGCCCGGCTTTGTCCAGCAGCGCTGCCTCTGGCTCTGCCCAGTGTGGTCTCCCTGTTGGGGGCGTTGTTAGTGTGTCAGGCAGGACACGTTCCCGTCTGGATGTGCAGGTTGTCTGCGGTTGTCGTGGGTGAGGGCTCTTGAGGACTTACCTCTGTGCCACTGTGAGCATGCGTGTGATGGCACCGCTGGGGTGGGGGGTGGGGGTCATTACACCAGCAGTGTTTCTGCCCCCCACCGCTGTCCCTGTTGGGTCCAGCCTCTCCCATCAGCGTGTCGCTGTCCGGTGCTGATTTGCGGTCCCCTCTTGTGAAGGGTCTGCTCCTGGCCGGGGTGGGTTTCTTCTCCTTTTCTGTGCTGGCCTGTTGGGGTTCTCTGTGCTCTGGCTGTGGGTCCTCTGGCCCCACACCCCCAGCAGCAGTCCTGACACTGCTGCAGTGGGAGGAGCTAACTGTGAGGGTCTGGATGGCCCAGAAGAGCCGTGGCGTCTCGAGGCCTCAGTTTCTTCATATAAAGTGGGGGTGGGATTCTCTGAGCAGTTGGACACATTAAGTGAAATAATGTACTTACAGGGAACTGTGAGTGTGGTGGCTGTTGTCACTGTTGCTTTTTAAATCGGCGACTTCACACCCACTGTGATGGCGAAAATCAAGACACAAAAACAAGGATGGGAGGGAGCAATACTGACTAACTCAGTTTGCTTTGGGAGTAGTTCAGCGGCTCCTCAAGCAGAGCGACCAGGAGGCCCCGCTCTGCCTTCTATGCATATGCCCAAGGGAACTGGAAACTGCGCACAGAGACTTACACAGAAGTGCCCAGGGCAGCAGCTTCACACACCCAGGTGCAAACTGCCCACCTGCCCACGAACAGATGAACGGATGAGCGAAGGACAGAAATCGTGGGTCTGGGAGGGGAGCTGGGGACAGGGCCATCTATCTGGGCGATGACAACGCGGGGTTAGTTGGGTGGTGATGGTGACACAGCCCTGTGAAGACACCGAGAAACAACCAAGGGTGAGTGAGGGTGTGTGGACTGCGGCCTCACATTTCTTCAGTGGTGGTGAGGTGGAGCCTTTGCTTGTGCTGCGGCCCCGTAAGTCTCACCGCTGCTCCGAGGGGCCCCCAGAGGACGCGGGCAACTTCCCTTGGTCACAGCTGCGGTGCCCGTGTCTCGGAGCTCCTGCACAACTCAGGCACCTCATGCCCTCTCCTTAGGTTCCGCCTTTCTCATTAGCATATTTACCGGTTCCTTTGAGTAAGTGTCTTGTTTCTAGTGACACTCAGGGCTTAATGTTTTTTGACATCGCAATTATCAGTGTCATTGCTACTTATTATCATGTATTCCTAACTTAACTATTTGGGAGAGTTGGTGAGCTCTGCATGGCCTTTCTGGAGGTGTTTCTTGGTGCACTTTCCAGAGGAAATCATCACTTAAAAATGTAGAATTTATCCTTCCTTCTGTTGCCTGGAGTCTGTGAAGTGGGTGCTTCCGTTGTGTCATCCTATTAAGGGAAGTGACGCCAGTCTTGTCCGTTGCGCACGGATGCATGTTGCTATCTGTGTGGAGGCAGATTCACTGTAGCTGACGTCAGAGAGGAAAGTGAGCACGTCTGCTTTCTGAAAGCTTCCGGTGGGAAGCGAGGCTGGGTCGGAGTGACTGCACCTCAGTGCAGGGGCATTCTGCCCGCCGTTCTGAATGTGACCTCTGCCGCCCGCTCCTCACACTACCACGTGGTCTGCTCCCTGCGCCCGCCTGTCCTGACCCTGGCAGGTGCTGAGCCAGTACTTGTTATTGGAAATGAGCAGGTGCTGCTGGTTTGTGTTCCTGGGCCTGTGAATGACCCAGGGGGGACTGCTGAGGTCTCACCTGAGGTTTTTGGGGGCACCGTCGGCATGAGTGCCTAGAGCCCCCTTTGAAGGGAGGGTCATGGAGCTCCCGCACTAGTTGGGCATGTCCGCTGGTGACCAACTTCTCCCCATCCCATCCTGTCTGTGGACAGAGAAGCTGTGGGTTCCAGCCCTGGTCGTGCCACATGCACAGCCCGGCAGCGGGTGGGGGCAGGCACAGGCGCCCGGATGAGCTGCTGTCAGGCTGCGAAGGCGCCGCTGCCGCTGCCTTGCTTTTGCGTCTGGGCTCGTGCGTGTCCCTTGGTGAGACTTGGGCTTCGTTACTTTGTTCGTCTCTGCGTGGTTTTTTATGGTTACTGTGTATTTTGGGGCAGGCCTCCAGCAACAGAGCAGCTTTGGCAGCATCCCCAGGTTATGATAGATGTTTCCATTTTTTGTGTACTCGACTTCCTGTTGTTTTGTTCTGGATGCCCTTACTGATACAGACAAGACATCGGTCCCCACGTGTCTGCGTTAATACTTTTTTAAGGACGATTTTAGATGTACAAGTGAAAGTGCGGCTTCTGTATACCTGAAGCCTGTATGACCCCTCTATTTGTGCACTGGGGACAGCACTCTGGTTAATGGGTTGTTCGTTTTGTTTTGTTTCAAGATGCTACTCCACTTTCCAGGCTTCTCAGAGAAATCCCTTGTCATCCTTATGTCTGTTTCCCTGTGTGAAGTGTGTCCTTTGTACTTTGGCTGATTTTAGTGTTTTCTCTGCATTGCTCGTCTTGAACAGTTTTGTGATGTGCCTTGGTGTAGTTTTCTTCATATTTCTTGTGCTTAGGGGTTGATGAATTGCTACTATTTATGGATTTATAGTTTTCATCACATTCAGAAATTTTTCAGCCACTACTTCTCATTTTCTATCCTTGTTCTTCTACACCAGCACCCCTGCCCTGGACCCTGGTTACCTGTGTATCAGGCTTCCTGAAGTCCCACGGCTCACTCACTGTTTGCTTTTTAGTGAGTTTTGTTTTTTCTTCAGTGTTTCTTTTCAGGTGGTCTCATGGCTGTTTCTTCGAGTTTATTCCCTTCTGCATCACGTCAGTTGCTGTCGGTCCCACCCAGTTCCTCTTTCATCTCACACGTGGCTCCATCTCCCGGCCTGCGGGTCCCTGAGCCGTCACCTGGCTCATGTCTCCGCGTGTGTTGGGGGCTGCTTCCCTGCCTTGTGGCAGCGCCGCTTGGCAGGGTCTGGGCGCTGTGTGAGTCCTCACACTGCATTCTGGAGTGTTCTGTTATCAGGACCCGGGAGAGGGAGCCTGTTCCCCCAAAGCCAGGGCCTGTGCGAGTGACGCGATGGCTCTGTCTTTCCGGTGGCCCTTTGCTCACAGGCTTGCCCTGACCGTCCACTGTGAAGGCTCAGCCCCTCTGCCTGCACTTCCTGCTGCGCTTCATACTCTACTCTGTGCTGGGAGCCCCTCCTGTGGAGCTCACCTGAGCCCTGTCTCACTGCCTGGCGTCCAGGACTTGAAGCCACTGCTCAACCCCATCAGCCTGCCCATGTGCGCAGGGTCCTGCAGGGGAGGCGGATCGGGATGTGCACCTTCACCTCCACTGCCTTTGAGAAGCTGCCCTGGGCCCGGGGCCCCAGCTAGGAGCTGGGCCAGGAGAGAGTCCGGCTGCAGCTGACAGGCCTGCATGTCACAGCATTCAGCTGTCCCGCCTCTGAGGGTGTTGCGAGGCCTCGTGAGATGTTTGCTCTGGTGCGGGTCATGGGTGCGTTCTGCTCTCTTAGCCCAGTTAGGCTTGTCTGCAGGTTTGGAGGGAAGCCGTGCGCTGGCCGATGCTCTGCTGAGTCTTCTGGGAGCCGGCAGGTTCTGGCAGGCCCGGGGCTGGGGGCCCAGGACGGGGCAGGCCCTGCGTAGACACGATGGTGCCTTGTGCACAAGGACGGCAACGGGAATCAGGCTGAGCTGACCCAGCGTCTTCCCAGGATGGCTGGGTGGGGGCCTGGCAGGGTGAGCGGCCCCCTGACCAGCACCGCTTTGTTTGGCCGGCCTTCCCCCCGTGGAGGGACAGGCTGCTTTGTGCATTTGGATTTTTAGGTTAGAAACATCCCTGCCTGGTAACATCCTTGTACACAGCTTTGCACGTTTTCCCAGTTGTCGTCTTGGACTGAATTCCGGGCTTGTTAGTTTTTGTAGCAATGAGTCATATCGGCATATTGGCCTAGGCGCTCACAGTGAGTGAGCGAAAGTGTTCATGTTCCTCTCAGGACATCACTTCCCTTCTGTAGCCCTGTCCTGGTTTTGTTTTCCTCCCGAGCCAGGAGCCCTGTGCAGAGACAGGGTCTGCGTGGGGCGGCCGGGGACCCTGGGGAGGACACAACACAGGCCTGGGGGGTTCCCATCCCGGCTACTGGGGTGTGCAGAGGGGGCCGGGCCTCGCCTGGGGGGACGTGACATGATGGGAGGCCTCAGCCCAGGCCTCTTGCCCAGTTGCTCTCATGTAGGCGGGTTCCTCCATGAGCCGTCCCAGCCCTCGCTGGGTCTGGGGTGGCTGCCCCGCTCCCGTCTGGCAGTTCCAGCTCTGCGCCGAGGTCCTGGGTGGGCAGGTAGGCGCTCCTCAATCAGGAGGCATGGTGACCTGTCAACCAGTTCTGAGTGTCCTGGTTCGTGCTCCATTCCCTTCACACGGGCCTAGGTGTCACCTAGCATGAGTGGGCACAGGGTGGGCTCAGGCAGCAGCAGGGCACCTCCAGGGGCCGCTCACCGATCTGGACTAGACCCCTGCCGGGTCCGGTCTGGTCTCCTCACCGAGCCTCTTCTGCACGCAGGCCTATGGGCAGGTGCACACGAACCACAGGAAGGTGGCTGCAGATGGCGAGAGCCGGGAGGAGAGTCTGATCCAGGAGTCGGCCTCCAAGGAGCAGTACTACGTGCGCAAGGTGCTGGAGCTGCAGACGGAGCTGAAGCAGATGCGCAACGTGCTGGCCAATGCGCAGTCCGAGAGCGAGCGCCTGGCCTCAGTGGCCCAGGAGCTGAAGGAGGTGCTGTGGGCTGGGGGGGGGGGCAATGTGGGTGAGGGGATAGCGCCCCATGGGGCATCCCACCCGTCCTGTCACAGCCTCACGTGTTGGTCCCAGGGGCACCTGCATCCACTTCCCAGCCTGTGGGGATGGTCGGAAGGGGGGACCGGCGCGGCATCTGGGGGGTGGGGGGTGCGTAAGGACAGCGGGTGCAGTGGGCTCTGTGTGAGCTGCAGTCCTAGCCGTGGCCTTGGGGCTGCTCATCGTTACAGCCCCAGGGTTCTCATCAGGGCGGGAGCAGAGCCTTGTTTGTTGCCGCAGTGAGACCCCCTCTGTCCTGTGTCCTGAGAGGGCAGTGACTTGTTACCACACAGGAAGAAGGGGCTGGAGGCGGCCAGCTCTGGGGGTCACCCCTCAGCTACAGGGTCGCACAGCACCGGGAGGGGACCTTGAGTCCAGGGCCAGCAGCGGTGGGAGCAGCCCCACACCTGGTGGCTGGGGTCGGAGGCCCTGGAGGCCTGTGAGCGGGGGAAGAGCGTGGCTGGGACCTGGGGGAGGGCCCCCCCCCCTCCCAGGCCTGGAGCCAGGGCGTCATCTCATCTCCTCCCACACGAGGGCAGGTGCTGGTTTTCTAACAGCTCACCCACAGAGAGGCCAGGTCAGGGTGGCAGGGTGGCAGTCACCCCACCCCGCCAGGCCCACAGCCGCCTGTGTGCCTGCGTGCTCTCGGAACTCGCCTGTTCTGGACACTTCTCACACGCGGGGCCGTGTAGTGCAGGACCGCCCCTGTCTCAGCCGGAACAAATTGGGGGTCAGAGTGAGTGGGGACCCTCCACTGTGCCCCCAGCCTGAGCCTGAGGGGGGTGGGGCCGCAGGGCGGGTGCTCACCCTGCGTCCCCCTGCAGATCAACCAGAATGTGGAGCTGCAGCGGGGCCGCCTGCGGGACGACATCAAGGAGTACAAGTTCCGGGAGGCGCGGCTGCTGCAGGACTACTCGGAGCTGGAGGAGGAGAACATAGGGCTGCAGAAGCAGGTGTCTGTGCTCAGGCAGAACCAGGTGCGTGTGGGTGCAGCAGGGCCTCTGGCCGGCTGGCGAGGATCTCCACCCGGGTGGGATGAGGAGGGTCACCTTCTCCTGTGATGGGGCGAGCAGGTGGTGCCTCTCCCGAGACACAGCCCTGCAGGGCGGAGACGGGCGGTTTCTGTCTAAATTCCGCCCTGGGGAGCGCGGGCCCCTGTTCATCCTGATGGCAGACGCTCTGTGTGCAGCCAGCAGCTGCACGCACTTGCCTGGGAAGCGGGCTCTGGAGCTTCGCCTCCGCGTCTGGCTGCAGACGCCGGCTGGGTCACTCGTGGGCCGTGGTCACACTCAAGGGCCTGAGGGGAGGCTGGGCCTGGACCTGGTGGCACGTGGTACCATCCAGCCCCACTGCTGGAACTCCCCTGCCCAGCGGCAGCCACAGATACTCTAGAATAATAAGAAACGCTTCTTAAAAGTGCCGCAGACCCCAAGTTCCACGCCGAGTGCAGGTGTCTGTCTGCTCCTTCCCTGCCGTCTGCAAACGCAGCCTCAGTGGCCGTGACTTGAGACCCTGTGTGTCCCCCTCTCCTGGTGTCTGTGACATGGTGGGAGCTCAGTGCCTTCATTTCCAAATATCCCTAGACGTCATGGTCGCAGCACACACCTAAATACGTATGCTGTGTACCAGAAAACACGTAGTCCATGGCGAATGCCACGTAGTCGTGTAGAAAGTCAGATCTGTGCATGTACCTGGTAACATGTTAAGTCTTTTCACAGGTTCACAGTGTGGCTGTGTGTTCTGGTTCCCAGGGTTTCCAGCTCTGAGCTCTAGCTGGTGCACACTGCTCACATCTGTGTGCTCACATCCATGCACACCTGTCCCATGTGCTAATGCCTGTGCACGTGTGTGTTCATACCTGTCCCGTGTACTCACACCTGTGTGCTCTCACCTGTCCTGTGTTCTCACACCTGGCCTGTGTGTTCATGCCTGTCCTGTGTTCACACCTGTGCTCACCTGTCCCATGTGCTTGCCCGTCCCGTGTGCTCGCCCGTCCCGTGTGCTCGCCTGTCCTGTGTGCTCGCCCTGCCCCGTGCGTCTGGCTCAGAAGGGTGCTGCCATCCCTCCAGGTGGAGTTTGAGGGCCTCAAGCATGAGATCAAACGCCTGGAGGAGGAGACCGAGTACCTGAACAGCCAGCTGGAGGACGCCATCCGGCTGAAGGAGATCTCAGAGCGGCAGCTGGAGGAGGCGCTGGAGACGCTGAAGACAGAGCGAGAGCAGAAGAGCAGCCTGCGCAAGGAGCTGGCGCACTACATGAGCATCAACGACTCGCTCTACTCCAGCCACCTTCATGTGTCCCTGGACGGCCTCAAGCTCGGCGACGAGGCCGAGACTGTGGCCAACGGCTTTGAGCGTGGGGGCCTGGCCAAGCTGCCGCTGGACAACAGGATGTCCACGCCCGCCAAGGACGGCCTGGCCCCGCCCTGCCCCAGCCTGGTGTCCGACCTGCTCAGCGAGCTCAACCTCTCTGAAATCCAGAAGCTGAAGCAGCAGCTGATGCAGGTGCTGAGCTGCTGTGAGGTGGGGGGCGGCATCTAGGGGACGCTGGTCACGTGACTGAAGTGGGGGCACAGTCCCAGGTTCCCTCTTTGGTGCCCAGCTGCGTCCTCCTCGCTGTCCTGTGGACGCGGCCCTTCGGGATTCCCTGTCCTGCGCTGAATGTAGCCCAGGTCTGTGCGGGGCCCTCAGGCTGCTGCCCATGTCTGAGGGCGGCCCACCTGCTTCCCACGCTCTGGTGGGCAGCACCGGCAGTGACCCCACGTGTACTCTCGCTTAGACACAGTCACTGACCTCCAGGGGTCGGCTGCTTGGAGCGTTCTACTCCAGAACGAGCCCTGGCTACTGTGAGGTCGTTTTATTTACTTGCAAGTAGAGGTTACATGTCGACTTCTCTGTTGTCAGCTAAACTCGCTGTGTGGTTGGTCAGCAGGGTGACAGGCGGGGCCCCTGCGGGACTGTCTGCGGGCTGGTGACAGTTCCTGTGCCTTTGCAGATGGAGCGGGACAAGGTGGGCCTCCTGGCGACCTTGCAGGACACGCAGAAGCAGCTGGAGCAGGCAAGGGGGGCCCTGTCAGAGCAGCGGGAGGAGGTGAGCCGGCTGACGGACAGCCTGAGCGCCCTGCGCCTGCAGGCCGGCAAGGAGCGGCGCACGGCCCTGGACAGCGAGAAGGAGCGCGACAGCCACGAGGATGGCGACTACTACGAGGTGGACATCCACGGGCCGGAGATCCTGGCCTGCAAGTACCGGGTTGCCCTGTCGGAGGCCGGCGACCTCCGCGAGCAGCTGAAGGCGCTGAGCAGCGCGCACGAGGCCCGCGAGGCCCAGCTCACGGAAGAGAAGGGCCGGCACGAGGCCGAGAGCCAGGCACTGGCCCAGAAGCTGAGTCAGCTGGAGAAGGCCAGCTGCCAGGACCGGGAGCGGCTGGCCCGGCTGCAGGCAGAGCTGAAGAAGGTCACCGACGTTGCGGGCGAGACGCAGGGCAGCCTGAGCGTCGCCCAGGACGAGCTGGTGACCTTCAGCGAGGAGCTGGCCAGCCTCTACCACCACGTGTGCATGTGCAACAATGAGACGCCCGCCCGCGTGGTGCTGGACTACTACCGGGAGGGCGCGGCGGGCGCCGGCCGCAGCAGCCCTGACGCCCGCGGGCGCCGCTCCCCAGGCCTGCCCAAGGGGCTGCCGGCGGCAGAGGGCGCGGCCAGCGACAGTAGCCCCTCCCCTGGCTCCGCGCTGCCGTCGCCTCTGAGTGACCCACGCCGGGAGCCCATGAACATCTACAACCTGATTGCCATCATCCGCGACCAGATCCGGCACCTGCAGGCGGCCGTGGACCGCACCACGGAGCTGTCGCGGCAGCGCCTGGCCTCGCAGGAGCTGGGCCCCGCCGCCGACAAGGACCGGGAGGTGCTCATGGAGGAGATCCTCAAGCTCAAGTCGCTGCTGAGCACCAAGCGGGAGCAGATCACCACTCTGCGCACGGTGCTCAAGGCCAACAAGCAGGTGCGCGTGCGCGTGCGCGCACATCTGGGGGAGGGGCCGTGCGGCTGGGGGCGGGGTCGGGGCTGTCCCACCCGCCTGAGCACCTCAGTGGCTGGGCTTTCCTGACCCGGTGCAGCGGGGACCCCTGGGCACCGAGAGGCCGGGCAGGTCGGGGTCCCACCTCTGCACCCCTGAGACAGGCGGGCCCTCATCCCCCTCCCCTGTGTGTCTCTGACCCCAGACGGCCGAGGTGGCCCTGGCCAACCTGAAGAGCAAGTACGAGAACGAGAAAGCCATGGTGACCGAGACCATGATGAAGCTGCGGAACGAGCTCAAGGCCCTCAAGGAGGACGCGGCCACCTTCTCCTCGCTGCGCGCCATGTTCGCCACCAGGTGACGCTGCGGCCAGGGCAGGCGGGCTGGCAGGGCCGCAGCTGCGGGGGGCGGGGCCGGGGCGTGGCCTCCCGTGTGGGGCACAGCGCCACCTGCTGGCCAGCACCTCACCCGTGGCTGCCGGGTGGGCGGGGCCGCAGCTGCAGGGGCGGGGCAGGGGCGGGGCCTCTGCGGCCTCCCGTGTGGGGCACAGCGCCACCTGCTGGCCAGCGCCTTGCCGGCTCCCAGCGCCCTGCAGGCTGGGGAGGCCTGGGCTCCCTGCTTCTCAGCCAGGAGGGGAGGTTCAGGGGACAAGCAGAGACCGTCCCGGGCGTCCCGGGAAGCTTCCTTCCCTCCTGGGCAGAGAGCTTGCAACGGCCCCCGCGCCGGCCCGCAGCCCCAGGCTCACTGCTCATGTCCCCGCAGGTGTGACGAGTACATCACGCAGCTGGACGAGATGCAGCGGCAGCTGGCCGCCGCCGAGGACGAGAAGAAGACGCTCAACTCGCTGCTGCGCATGGCCATCCAGCAGAAGCTGGCGCTGACCCAGCGGCTGGAGCTGCTGGAGCTGGACCACGAGCAGACCCGGCGGGGCCGCGCCAAGGCCGCCCCCAAGGCCAAGGCCAGCACCCCGAGTGTAAGTCACACCTGCGCCTGCGCCAGCGACAGGACCGAGGGCGCCGGGCTGGCCACCCCGGTGCTGTGCGGCGAGAAGTACAGCATCTGCTGGGACTAGGGCCGCGGGCCACACCCTGCAGCTAACCTGCCATGCGTCACCTCAACTAACCCGGCAGCAGCGGGACCGGTGCTGGCTGGCCTTAACCATGACTAACCGCAGGGAGGACAGAGCCACCGCACTCGGACGCCCCCTGCAGCAGGCGTGGGTGGGCTCAGGGCCGGCCTCCAGCTGAAACTTGCATGTCCACACCCGGGGGCAGCTGTCGCCTCAGGGTGGAGAGGGTGACTTTGTAGTTTGTGTAGATCTCACTGCAGATCCTACCTGGGACAGAAGGACAGAATTCCTCCCCAGCCCAGACACGCCCGGCCACACCCGGGCCCAGCACGAAGCCGCCGCTTCTCTTCCCAATATCTGTACACCGGCGGGTGGCCCACGAGGCCTGGGGTTTTTCAGTGAGAAAAACTTCCCAAGTGCCTGACCGGAATCCTGTCCTTGGGGGGAGCCTGTCCTTTAGTGTTGGGGTGCCCCCCAGCTTTGAGAGCAGACCTTCCTCCCAGGGCTGCTGGAGGACTCCCAGGAGGACCGGCCGCCTTGTCGCCTTGGCTGTGGGAGGTGCCACGCAGGAAAGGCCGCTGCGGGCTTTTGGTCCCCAGGGGCGTGTGTGTATCAGGCCCCCTGAGCTGACACGTTCGGAAGCAGAACCCCTCAGTATTCTCCCCGTCACCCCATGGGGGCCTCTCCCTGCAGGGCTCCTCCCCTGTGTCTCTGCGGCCCCCCGGGGGGGTGGGGCGCTGTGTTGACCCCTCACATGGCTCCCCCACCCCCACCCCCGTTCCCACAGCCTCTGGCGCTGCACAGACCCCCTGGGATTGAGAGAGGCGGGGCGTCTGTGCCCCCTGCGTGTCTGTCCCAGCTCCGGGCTGCTTTGCAGATGGGACACAGGTCTTGGATTCCCCGCCCACCTGTAGGGGTCAGGCTGGCGCCTGTGTGAGCAGGCCTTCTGGGGGCGCAGCTGCCTGCTGGCCCCGCACCCCGCTTCCTCCCTCACCGAGCCTGGCACGCAGCTTCTCGTCTGGGGAGGCGTCTTCACGAGGCACTCGGGGCTGGTGGCCTCCTAACATGCAGGTCTTCTCCGCTGCTAACGCACACACGCCTGCACCGCTTGGCGAGACCTCCTTTCTGACAGGTGACTGGTTCTAACACTGTCTTGTTTTCTCCCATTTTCAGCTGTAGATTAGCTGCCGGGAGAACTCAGGGGTCACACTGCAGCCCCTCCCCTCCCCTCCCATGGGCCCACGCCGAGGAAGGAAGGGCTGCCTAAAAGCCCACTTAGAAACGGTTCTGGATATGCCACTGCAGTTCTCAAAGTAGCAGTCCCGAGTTCTTAATGGCAGAGAAAAGCTGTAATGTTCAGAAAGCCGCCACCTGCTGCTTGGAAAGGCCCTTGTACACGTGCCGAAGAACCTGCTGGGACGGCGACCGCCCAGCCCGCTTAGGGACCCGCTAGACACGCTCTCCACGGGCTCTCCCGATTCCCAGTCCCGCTTCTTTACTAGGTCAGCGTGCACTTTTGATATTTTGGTATTAACCCCTCGCACAGAGACGGTCTCACGTACCGTGGTCTGTCTCCTCCTGTAGCTCCGCCTCAGCTCGCGACACGTTGACCTGACATCGGCGTGTGACACACGTGTCCCAGCGTGTAGCTCGAAACTTAGGATGAAGGCTTCAGCCCAGCGAGCGCCGCTGAACACGCACACGCTGGTGGTCCGCAGCCCCTCATGCCCCACGGCGTCGTGGGTCACGTGAGAGGCTGCAGGTTTTAAATGCCATGTTCATTAAGAAATCCAGGGTATTCTGATTCTGGGGATTTTCATATTGTATTATTATTATTCTTAGGAATAGTTCAACGTAACAAGAAGAAAACTTGACCTTTGCTCTGGTTAAACAGTTATAGGCACTTGAAAACAAAACGATAAATTATTGAATGAGTAGTATTATCTACAAATTCCAGAATTTTCTGGGCTCTAGGATGTTGTGAAGCATGACTGATTAACAGAATTTTATACAACTGTACCAGTGAAATTCCAAATTGGAATTGTTTTGTGACCTGGTTGTTGTGCCAAATTGTGGTACACTTAGAAAATTCTACAGCCGTCCATTTTTAGGGTGTTCTGTTTCAACACCTTTTTGCTAGTAATCATTGCCAGTAGTGCCTTCGTCAGTTAAGGGAGGTGTCCCAGCAAGACGGACAGCGAGCCGCTAGTTGGGAATCTTGAAGGCCAGTGTGGACCAACAGGTGTGCGTGGTGTGCTGACCATCACACCTGAACCCGGGCATCTTCATGGGAAGAAAACAGCAATTGTACAAAATTCTGTTAGTCAGTGATTCTTTCTGTGCAGCTCCTTGCAAATCCAGGGTGGAGAACGGGAGTGAGCACACAGCTGGCGTGTGCTTTGGGAACCGGGTGGGCTTCCTGGGGCACGCTGAGCCAGTGGTATGCGTCACAGGCCACGTCTGCGCAGAGCTGCCGGCCGGCCTGGAGCTGGGCCCTGGGCCCTGTGCGGTAGGGCGAGGGCCGGCCATGGCGTCCTTCAGACGTGAGAGGAAGACGCCGCGCACACTCCTGCTTGGTGTAACTAACCGCTGCTAATTTCAGGAAACAGAACTGCTGGAGTCCTTAGCACACAAGTCCGCATTCTGCCTGGTGTTCTGTGGGGGGTGTGGATGGGCTAATTGGCACTTGAAGGGGAAGGAGCAAGTGGCCTCCCTCCTCCAAAATAAAGGTCAAATTATAATCAGCAGCAAGAAGAAAGGAGTTCTGTTTCCTGGAATGAGCACTCCTTATACCTAGTTGTAGGGACCCCTGTCTTTACCTTCTATTACAGTGTTGATTCATAAGAAACGATGTCACGTGACGATAACTTCACCTGTACGGGGTATTTATTTGCAATGATGTCTGAGTACTGTATTTTTTTCCTGTGCATCGCCTTAGTGTCAGAATGTTGTCTTTATTTTAAGATCATATGCATGTTCTCCTGCCAAGGAACCTTTACACAGACCCAAACAAACAAAACTGCCTTCAGATTCTGCGAAACTGAGGCAGAGCACGGAAAAGGAATGGGAAGGAGACCAGTTGCGACTTGGGACCCACGTGGCACGCGCGTCTGCGGAGCCCGTGCACATAGGAACGGTGGGCCTGGGTGAAGGGTCACGTTGGCGGGACCAATAATAAAGAGTAATACGAAGACCAAGCCCAGGCCTGTTCTCTGTGGCCGCTCTCCCGCCCTGGGTGACTCCAGCCCCAAGACAGCGCAGCCAACCCTCGGACACCCTGGTGGGGAGCTTGGGAGGCGTGGGAGGGGGTGTCGGGTATGAGCACCCGCCACCTTGGCAGCTGCTTGTGGGTGTGAGTGCTGGGGACAGATCCGGGCTGAGGGAGCGGGAGTTCCCGGGGACACTGCCACCCTTTCTGTGACAGCCTCAGTCAGGACTGAGCGGCGTCGCCCGAGCCTCAGGCGACGGCCATCGAGGCCAGGGTCTCCCTCCACCCGGGTCCCCTCGCTCTTAGCAGTGGCCTGACCCTGGGCTCCCCCGCAGTGCTTCTTGGGACCCGTCAGTGGGTGGCCTGCATGCTGGCTCTGGCCAGGTGCTGGGCTGCCTCCTGGGAGGACAGACATGTCTGCACCCGGACATCACCCAGCTCGGGATTTGGGCAGGGATGCCGTGTCGGGTTTGCCTGTGTTCGCACCTTCCTGCTGGGGCCAAACAGCAGAGCTGTGAGGTCTGTGTTGTCAGCATGTCCGATTTCTTGTGGGCAAGTGTGTGGGCTCCTGTGAGCTCACCTTTTCCCATCCTTGAGCCAGCTTCTGTTAAGACCAGGCCCCGGGGTGAAGGCCCCTCAACGGAGCACCGCCCCCTAAGCAGGAAGAGGCAGCGCCACAATGCGGCCCCACCACCCCCACACACAGACAAAGCCTCCTGCGTGGATACCGGGAGCAAAGCACACCGCATGGCCGCCCAGGATGGGAGTCGGAGCCGATCGCACACACACACCAACACTCCTTTTGTTCATCTCCGTCTCAAGTGAAGACTTGTCAAGTACTGAGAACGCAAATGAGCGTCCCATACAAAACACATTGTGCAGCCACCACCCAAATGAGAAGCAACTGAGGGCAGCACCCCAGAGCCCTGAGACTCTGCACCCACCCCTCCTCCCCCAGGGGCAGCTCCCCGAGCCGGTCAGTGAAGGTCTCTGGACCCTGTATTGCACTTTGTAAAAATGGGCGCATCCAGTGGAGACCCAGAGCTTTGGTGGGCTCACTGACCCCACCTCACTGATCTCTACTGAACTGTGAATTTACAGGTGACTCACTAGATCCGAAGACAGAAGTCAGTTGAATGGAAAAAGAAATACCCTGCAAACAAGTGGAAAGAGAACAGGAGTGGATAAACTTAACAGGTAAAACATTTTGAGACACAAATTGGTATAAGAAAGGGCATTATACAAGGATAAAAGTGTCAGTTCACCAGGAAGTCAGCAGTTACAGATGCATGTGTGGCGGACAGCACAGTACAATAACCGAGATTGCCGGAGCTAAACGGGGAGAGCGCACCAGCAGCAGTTGGAGATGTCAGCACCCACTTGCAGTAACAGAACAAGACAAATGACCAGAAACGAAACGACGCCCCAACAGCACTGAGCAGAGCCTGAGACACCCACCGAGCAGCCCACAGCAGAATACCTATTAAATGCACATGGAACATTCTCCAGGATAGACCATGTGTCCAACCACAAGTCTTAACAAAGAACAGAAGACTGAAATTGTACAAACTATATTGTCCAATGACAAAGGAATATAATTAGAAATAACAAAATTGGGAAAGTTCACAGATACTTGTAAATGAAACACCTAATAGTGGGTCAAAAAAGCAAGAGGCGAGAAAGGTAGCCCTTCAATCAATAACACCCCACCCCCACCCCCCTGCACACACACACACCTTGAGAAACAAGAAAAAGAACAAGCCGAAAGCAACCAGAGGAAAGGAGGTAAAGATTATAGAGGAAGAATGAAATAGGAATAGGGGAAAACTGGAGAAAACCAATAAAACCAAAAGTTGCTTTTTTTTTTAGATTTATTTGTGTGTGTGTGTTTGACAGACAGCAAATGGGGAGGGCCCAGAGCAGACTCCACAGGTGGGTGCGGGGCTGCGCAAGGCAGGAACTGGGCCGGGAGCCTCCTGCATGGGCCCTGGCAAGCACCAAACTGGGGTCACACTCCAGCTCAGCATATGGGTCCACATGGGCCGGAGCTGGGATTCGATCCCTGGTCTCCAGGGCTGCAAAGCTAGCGCTGAACCCAGCTTCCCCCAAAAGTTGCTTTTGAAAGAGCAGAAATGGGATGGGCAGCTGAGCGCTTGCCTCTCAACCGTGAGGTCTGGGGATCGAATCCCTAGCCCGACCCATGCAAAACCAGTAGTACGTTGAACTGCAGCGCAAATGGTAAGTGCACATCCGGGTCCCAGAGGGAAGGTTCCCGCCTCCCATGCGGGAGGCCCCCGGTTCGGTTCCAGCCCCGCACGGCCCGACACCCACCTGTGTGGAATGAAACCACGTCACAACGAATGACGCACAACTATGGAGACGGCTCTGGGCCCTCCCACTTCTCTCTCCACACCTCTCGATGAAATAAATCTTTAAATAGTTTTTAAAAATTTATAAATCTGGGGAAGCCGGGATGGCTCAGTGGGTTAAGCGCTCACTTTGCAGCGCCAGGGACCAGGGATCGAATCCCGGCCCCGGCCCGTGCGGAACCATATGCTGAACTGGGAGCTCCCCCAGTTCAGTTCTCTCTGTCTCTGTCTCTGTATCTCGCTCTCTGTCAAAAATAAAAATAAATAAATAAAAATATATAAAAAAAAATAAAAAAATTTATAAATCTGAAGTAATCAGGCTGGTCGGTATTGGCAAAAGACTAGACAAACAGATCAATGGCACAGAATAGAGAATGTACCGGAACAAGTGGACATCCACACGTGAAAAGTGAATCCGGACACAGACCTGACTCGCCACCGGCCCGGACCCCATAACCCCAGGTTCGCCGGGGTCCCTACTCCGGGACCACCGGGACCACCAGTCCCAGGGTTCCTCACGCTCGCCTCACTTCCGGCGCGCAGGTCAGGGACCGTGCTTCCGGTTGTCAAGACCGCGCTCCGGATGTGAGTCGCCGTGCCAGCACCTAAGATGGCCGCCAGCCCTTCGGCCGCTGCCGTCCATGAGGAAACGCGCAGGAACCCAGGGGTTGCCCGCCTCCGCCATGGCGGCGGCCGGGGGGCGTGGCTTCCGGCGGCGCGCGCCTGCGAGCCCCGGCGGCCGGGACGTGCGCAAGCGGCGCTGACAGGCAGGCACTCCTCCCACGGCGGCGGCGGCGGCGGCGGCGGCGGCGGCGGCGGCCCGGGCGGACTGGCAGCCCCCAGCTCGCGGCCTCACGAGGCGCCGGCGCCGCGCCGGGGGATGGACGGCGGGAAGATGGACGAGAATGAATGGAGGTACCACGGCGAGGGCAACAAGAGCCTGGTTGTGGCCCACGCGCAGGTGAGCGGCCGCGGGGTCGGCGCGGCGCGTCCCCTCCGCCGGGTCCCCTCAGCACCCGCCGCACCCGGGCCGGCGCCGCGCCCTCCCGGGTCCCCTCGGGACGGTGCCCCGTTCCACCCGGGTCCCCGCAGGCCGGTTCTGCGTCTCCCCCGGGTCCCCCCCGGGCCGGTGCCCCGTTCTCCCTGCGTCTCCCCCGGGTCACCCCGGGCCGGTGCCCTGTTCTCCCGGGTCCCCGCGGGCCGGTTCTGCGTCTCCCCCGGGTCCCCCCCGGGCCGGTGCCCCGTTCTCCCCGGGTCCTCACGGGCCGGTTCCTCGTCCTCTTCGGATCCCCCCGGGCCGGTGCCCCGTTCTCCCCGCGTCTCCCCCGCGTCTCCCCCGGGTCACCCCGGGCCGGTGCCCCGTTCTCCCCGGGTCCTCACGGGCCGGTGCCGCGTCTCCCCCGGATCCCCTCGGGCTGGTGTCCCGTTCTCCCCGCGGCCCCCGGGGCCCGGTACCGCGTCTCCCCCGGGTCCCCTCGGGCCGGTGCCTCGTCCTCTTCGGATCCCCCTGGGCCGGTGCCCCGTTCTCCCCGCGGCCCCCCGGGCCCGGTACCGCGTCCCCCCCGGGTCCCCGGGAGGGAGTCCACTGTTCCCCGTGGGTCGGTCCCGCGCCTCCGCAGCCCCCGGCTCCTCGGCGGCCGGGGTGCGGAGGTCAGGGCAGCGCTGGGGGAAGCAACCGGGAGCCCGGATGCTGTCACCTCAGCGCCGGGCGGGTCCCGCCTCCCAGGTACCAGAATCGCTGCCCTGCTGCTGTTGCCCCCGGTGGGTCACTGCCCACCGGCTCTTCTGCAGGACGTTTCCGAGTTGAAAAAGTCTCCCTTCCTTAACCTTTCCTTCCCGAGTGACTTTCAGAAAGTGCGGGTGAGGATCCCCGGGGAGGTGAGTTCCAGGAAGGGAAGCCCAGGGACTGGTGAGAGGGCCCCACCGCTCTGCCACCCCGCAGCCTGACACAACCCGGCAGGGGCAGGGACACACGCTCACGCACACCCACCATCCCAGTGCTTCCCGGCATGTGCAACGTGAGCCAGGGACAGGACTGCTGGGAAGGTGAGGTGAGCGGGAGCTGGACACGGTGTGCCTGACCCAGGGCACCCGGCTCCCCCGGGACGGTGTGGCCCTGGTGGCATGCTTTCCGAGGTGGGGCGCCCTGGGGCGGCTGCAGGCCACGCTGCGCCCTTGCATTTTGTTGTACCTGTTAGCACAGCCAGGACACCCAAGAACTGAAACTACAGGCTTCGCTCAAGGTCTTTGGATGAATTAATAATGGACAAGGCTTTACCCAAGGCTGTTCTCTGCAGCCTCCCGGACCCCCTGCGATTCCTGGCAGGAGTCGCTCTTGTTAGTTATTGTAGTGATTCCTGAACTCTTTCACAAAACAAATACTTGTTTTCTGACGCCTGAGTGAGATTGGATGGTGTATCTTCACCTCCTGTAGAGCTAAGACGATGTCTAGTGGGGTTAATGTCCTGAGTTTCAAAAGCAGTGTAGGATGGAGGAGTAAGTTCAAACTCAGGATAAAAGGACTCAGGTTGACAGATCAGAGGCCTTGAGCCCTGGGATGCTTCTCCACCTCTGACAAGCAAATGTCCAACCTCAGCGCAGCTGGGCTCCTCCCCTAGCACAGCGCCTGTTATGGTTGTGTTTCTTTTTCCTCTTTTTTTTAAGATTTGTTTTATTGTTTTTTACAGAGAAAGAGAGAAGGGGGAGGACCCAGAGCGGTCTCCGTAGTTGTACACCATCCGTTTTCAATGTAGTTTTTGTTCCACACAGGTGGGCGGGGGCCGTGCAGTGTCGGAACTGGGCTGGGGGCCTCCCGCATGGGAAGCTCACCCCAGTTCAGCACACGGGTCCCCACGGGCCGGGGCCGGGATTTGATCCTCATCTCCTGGGGCTGCAAAGTGAATGCTTAACCCGCTGAGCCATCCCAGCTTCCCCACTTTTTTCCGTTTTAAACTTAGTCATGAGGCTTGTGTTCTTCATTTTAAATCTAAATTTGCTGTACCGTGTCATTCCTGCTTGTGTTGAGCTCATCACCTGAGCTTGAAGATTACCATCGCAAGTAGTCTTGTAAGGAAACCTTCCCGCCCAGTGAAGACAGAGTGAGGCGGGCACGGTGCCCTTTGGGTGTGGAGAAATTGGGGTGCCTGCCGGGGCTGTGGACTGCGGAGGAGGAGGGGTCCTGGAAGGCAGCCCTCCAGGTCTGTGACGTGCCCAAGAGGGGACAGCGAAACGGGAACACAAGCGTTCCCTCTCCCCCCTCACTCACTCTGAGGTGGGTGACCCCCGTCACCACATTTCTTGCAGATCGGAGACAGTCACTTTCTCAGAGCGGACATTGTCTGCTTTCAGAATTGAGAGGTCCCTAAACAGTGCTGTGTCTGTTCTCCTGTCCAGCTTGAGAGCCCGGCGTGCTGCAGGCCACCGGTTCCGGGCCAGCACCTGCGCTGAGTAGCCTGAGATGACGCGCCTGCCTTGGGGCCCAGGCCGGGGGCTTGGAGGAGCATGGGGCTGCTGCAGTGGGGTCTGCAGATGGGGTGGCCGAGCCCAGGCCCCGGGAGGGGGTGGGCTCAGGGCTGCGCCGCGGGGAAGGACGGTGCCTGGCAGGCCACAGCTCTTCTCCTGGGCCACTGGCATTCTGTGTCTCTGCTCTCAGTCAGGTGCTCAGCACCTTTGGGTCCAGCTGTGCCCTTGAACTCCTCCCCAGGCCCTGGCTCATGGCCCTGATGCCCCCTAGCCCCTCGTGGTGCTCCAAGGCTGTGGAGACTGGCCCCTGCCCTGTCCCCATGGGTGGACACGGGAAGGGCCCCTTGCCCTTGGACAGGCGAGGGTGTTGTCAGTGCTGTCTGTTGTGGGGGCCATGTCCCAATTCTGCTCACGCGGGGCCATGGCCAGCAAGGTCCCCTCACACACTGCTGGGATTTCTCTCCGGGGCCCTCTTTGCTCTCTCGTCTGCACTTGAGATTCTTCTTTGTCTTGTTGGCGCGGCTCAGCATCCTGTCCTGTGATGGTCCCTGTGCCTGGTTTGTCATTGGATCTCAGAATGTGTCCAGTGGTGGAGTCTGCTGGGGACGCAGGCCCTGCCCTGGCCCTGGGCTGCCCTGCAGGGTAGGTTGTGACAGACATAAGTGGAAGCTCACTTCTCAGAAGCACGTCTGCTCTTTCAGGTTTTACGGTGTTTTTAAGGCCCTGTGGGGGCGTTCTCGCCACCCTGGGCTATTTGCGTCATGAGGCAGGGGCCATCTGTGACCTTCCTGTCTTGGTTTCAGGGTCTCTGGCATGTAGATCATACTTTTCCTGGACGTGTTGAGAGCAGATAAGACTTGTTTCGTGCTGGGTGTTTTGGCCACTGCCTTCTCTCCTGAACCGGGTTGAAAGAGTCGTAGCCTTGTTACCGCTTGTGTTTTTCTAACAAGTGACGTACTCTGTGTGAGACTCCTAGTAGCACTCCTACAAGCTGACATGGCTGGCGTGGCTTCTTTCTCGCTGGGGTCCCAGTGCGTAGCCCCATCTGTGCCCTCCTGGGACAACCTGCAGCTGAGCGAGGAGGCTTGTTACCGCACCCCTGAGCCCTGCCTGCCTAGCGTGCAGGGATGGTGGAGGGTCTTCCGGCTCCATGCAGCCTCCGCGGCGACACAGGTGCGCCCCACTCCCTTGGTCTGAGCTCAGGATGGTGACGAAGCTTTCGGTGTCTGCTGCTGCAGGATGGGACCGCAGCGCCTTTCCCTCCCTGTGCTGGGTGTGCACGCCTGCACACGGGTGCTGTCCTCTCCGGCTCACCGTGCATGCCATGCAGTTGGTCTGTCCTTACAGATCTTCCTGCTCCCTCCCATCTGGTGTCGCATTGCACGTAAGGGACACCCAAGTGCCTCTCCTGCCGCAGCCCCCAGTGTCCAGCCCCCGTATCCCTGGGCCATTCCCCCTCACGGCTCCCATCTGCGTTCGCTTCAGCCCTGCAGCCAGGGAGTGAGGTACCCTCTTGCCTGGTCCAAGGGGGCACCGGGGGCCCCTCTGCCAGGCGACCTCCCTCCCCCCGTCTGTTCTGTCTGAGGCTGTTCCCCCAGCACCACATCCCACCCCTTGGCCCCCCAGTCCCACAGCGGGCCCTGGGGTGTTTCCAGTCGAGTCACCAGAAGTGAGTGACTTGGTGTTGTTTCACAGCTGTTGTGACAGGTGACCCTGGCCGGGGCCAGCAGGGTGTGAGCAGGGCCCTGAGCCCTGGGGACGTCTAGGGCGGCACCCACAGGGTCATCCCTGCTGCTGCTCTGTCTGTCTCTGTCCCTGCCCCTTAGGGGTGCCTGCTCTCCATGGCCTTGGGGTCTCCTTGGGGCCCTATCCTGGATCATCTCATCATGCCAATGGCAGACCCACCTGGGCGGGTCCTGTGGCCGAGAGGCTGCGGCCTGAGATGACTGGTCCAGGGATGCCCGCGGGTCACGCGGCCTTGCCCTTGGTCTTGGCTTGGAGGCCCCGGGTCCTTTGATGCCACCCACAGGTCCCTGCCTTTGGGCTTCAAGTGGGCAGATGTTCCTTTTAACACATTGTTTTTGAGGTCTTTTACTTTTGGTTAATACTGATCATCGTTTCCCTTCTCTGTCCCAGAAAATACAGATCAGAAGGAAGAAAGTAATGAGCGCTCAGCGCTTCCACACTGAGTATGGTTTGTTAGCACTCTGTGCACCTCCTCCTGTTACACCTGCTAGTGGGCAGCTGAGCGTCCGCTGTGGGTTTTGTGTCCTGCTTTTCCCCTCAGCCTCCAGCCTAAGTGTGTGGAATCCTCCACGCGTCCTCGGCTCCTGTGCTGTCAGGGCTGCACTGCACACCTGGGTGTTGTGACCACTCAGACGGGCTCTGAGGGGGACCCCGCGTGTCCCCAGGCTCTTCTGCACACGGCGTCCAGCCCATCCCCGGCCCTGCCACGCCTGGACCCGCGCAGCTCTGAGTGCTTTCTGCGCTTTTATAGGCGACCCTCTGCACACCAGCTCTGTATGTGCTGCTGTTTGCTGTGCCTGTATGTTTACATGGGTCATTCCTCTGATCAGACGGAGGCTTTTCCGGCTTGTAGAACTCATTGCTCCTCATCCAGGTTCCATGGCGTGCACAGCACGCCCCGTTTTCTGCCCTCAAGGACATGAAAGCTCCCTGTCCAGGAAAGAGCTGCTCAGGCCTGGACCCCCTCACCCTTCTCTGCACGTTCTTAGCATTTTCTCTGACATGAAGAAGTGCGTCCTAAACACCTGGTTTCAGGTGCTCGTTCTAAAAGGGGAGGTGTCTCCTCCACAGCAGCCCCGCCCCCACGGTGGGCCTGGGGACTCGTGTCTCTGCCAGCGAAGGCTGCTGAGGCAGATTCTCACACTTCTCTGCTGCAGACCCAAATGGATGCCGCCGGGGCTCACGGCCGGGGCTCACGGCCGGTGCTCACGTTGGGCAGGCCGCACTTGCCTGCCAGAGCAGGTGCTCGTGTGTGTGGGCCGGGCCCTGTAGTCCCTGGGGTGGGCCAGCGACTTTGGGTGACAGTTTCTGGGTGACAAATGGGTCAGTAGGGAGAGAGCTGTCCTTGAAGCACACACAACATGGCAGGTCCTTGGCGGGTCTGGCACATGGTGGTGGCGTTCCAGCGAGGAGCTCATGCTCTTGTGGGGGCTGAGTTTCGGGAAAGTTGCCTTGAGTAAGGTTTCTGCATATCGCCATCTGTTTCTCTGTGGCTGGTCGATGCCCACGATTGAGTGTTGACGTGCGACTGGACTTGGCAGGAGGGCACGTTGCTGATCTTGGCTTCCCCAAGTCTGGGCCCAAGCAGGTCACAGGTGTCCTGGTTTTGAGAGGATCGTGTGTTGTCTTGGCCGGAGGGGCTGGGGGCTGGGGAGAAGGATCTGGTCTCCTGGGGCCTTCCTTGGTCCCACCCTCCTCCTCCTGCTCAGCCGCTCTCGGGCACAGCCCATCTTCCCAACCCCAGTGCGTGTCTGCAGGAGTGGTCTCCCAGGTGGTCCCTGAGGCACCACGGAATCTCCAGGTTATTTCCTCCTTAAAGGCTGTCCTCGCTTAAAAAGTTATTTTTTTTACATTCTTGTATAATATACAAACATTGCAAAAACTTGGAAAACCCAAATAAGCAGAGCTTATAAGAATAGGTGTCCCAGTTGCTGCTACCTAGGATCACTGGGCTGAGGTTTCCAGACAAGCGGAGTATTCAGCTGCTTTACGTAAACGTTAAAGATAAAATGTAACAAGCCTACAGAAAAGTGCCAAGATCATGAGTATCTATAGCTATAGACTGATGGTTAACAAAGTTCGTGGGCCCATAATCCCATAACCAGCCCCTTCTGGAACCTTTCTCAGGGACCTGCCCACCTGCCTGAGGGGTGGTCACCAGATCTTCTTGTTACCTATTCCTGAATGTCACATAAATAGAACTGTACCTGCATATCATTTATATACATAGACAAAGGCTGTCCGGGAAGTATCCTGCCATGTAACCGTTCTCGTTACGTTGACAATGGCTGGATTTTGTCTGGACAGCCCTCATATATGTATACATGTGTGTGTGCAGACACATGCATATATGCACATATGTATACATATGTACACACATGCACATAGACACACACATAACTATATATTCACAAAACCGGTTCCTTCATTGAGCCCTTTTTTGTCGCCTTTCCGTTGACGAGTATAATGGCTGCAGCTACGTGCCTGCACCTGACAGGTCTCCCGCATGCTTGTCAGTGAGCTCTGGGATGTGCCCCACTGTATTCACCTGCTGTGTGGGACACTTGGGCCATTTCCATTTTATTTAGGATCATAAATAGCACTTTCACAGGTGGAAGCTCAAGTCTTTTGCACGATAGGCCAGGGCTGTGTATCGGGGTTCCAGCCCCTAGTGACCCTGGCTCCTCCTCCATAGCTCCCCACCCCTGCCCTTGGACAGGTGCTAATCAGACTTCGTTCTGTTTTCCAACAGCGCTGCGTGGTATTGCGTTTCCTGAAGTTTCCTCCAAACAGGGAGAAGGTAAGACGCTGGCTCTACCACCCAGACACTGAAGCAAGTACTGACGCAAACGGGTTCTCTGTGTGGCAGCGTTAGTGCCAGTTGCAGAAATGTACATGTGATGGTGCCCAGCGTAGAAAGGGGTGTGGCCCTGACCCTGCAGGACCAGGGTCACGGGGGTCCCTGCATGCCGAGCAGGAGCTGCCCCGGGCAGTTCAGAACCGCAGGCCCGGGTCTCCGCGTGGCTGTGCGGCTGTCTTCCATGCTGCTGCCTCGGCCTCCCCGCCTGCGGAGCTGTCTGTGTGGACGAGGTCTGCGTTACGGGTCCCAGCAGGCCTCTTGGTGGCGCACGGCTTCTGTTGGCCAAGTCACCCAAGCGCAGCAGTGGACACGCAGACACCCTCAGGACATCGTGGCCGCCACATGTGCCGGCTGAGCTGCCGTGTCTGTCCTTGGAGACGGGTGTCCTGAGGGTCACTGTGGACAGACCTGTGGAGCCCCCTCTTTTGTGGTCCTGGGGGGCAGAAGCTGGGGCCCGACGGGGGGTAATAGTCTAGAGACCCTGTGCTTTCGAGGTGGCAGAGGCTCTCAGTCCAATCCTCACGCGGCACACAGGCTGCTAGGGGCGGGGCAGGCAGAGCCGAGGGGACAGATGCTCTGGCAGGTCTGCAGGTCCCTGTGGGGAAGCCCACCTTCCTTCCTCCAGGGCTCGGGCCACGTCTTCTGTGTGGGGCGTGGCCATGGTGGCCGTGAGTGACAGGCTTGTGAGGGTGTCCGAGCCCCCCCTCCCCCAGCACGTCCCTGTGGATCCCAGTCACGGAGGACTTCCTGTGCTTGTCTTTTCCAGACCTCGGAAGAAGTGTTTCAGCACCTACAGCACATTGTGGACTTCAGCAGAAACGTCATGAAGGAGCTTCTGGGGGACAGCTACGTCCACTGTGGGGTACGTGACCCTGACTCTGGCCTCTCACGTGCACCTCGTGCACCTCGTGCTGACCCCCCTACCCCACCTGGTAGCTTGCTGATTCGCGAGGTCAGCAGAGCAACTAGCGCTGCTTCCACTGTCTGGCTGAAAAGGTGGGGTTCAGGGAGACCACATGAGACCCCACTTGCTGGAGGCCTGTCTGCACCACCTGCTGCCCCCGTGCACACCCAGCGCAGTGAGGGCTCCGGGGATGGTCCAGGCAGCACCGCGGGCTCCGCCTCTGGTCACGGTGACCACGGGGACTGCCTGCTGCAGGCGAGGCCGCTGTCTGCACCTGCGGGGAGGCAGCAGCGCAGGAAGCGCAGCGGCCGTGGTCCTGGCCACCCCGAGCCCACCTGGGACAGTTGCCCCCGCATCTGGGCTCCTGCAGCGGACGGGCAGGTGTGGTGCTGAGCACTCACTGGCGGCCATCCCGAGAAAAGCAGTGTAAGGAGGGCGAGGGGAGACGTCTTTGAAGCTTAGGGGTTGTCTGGCAAATTGGAATTTCAGTGCCTGTGACATCAAAGCATCTCCACACTAGGAGCCCCCTGGGCTGATGGGGCCTCAGGGCGGCCTGGCCCCGGCTCATCCAGTACAGCTGCTGGTCACCAGCAGCGTGGCCCTGCTGCCCTGAGGGGCCTGTGGCTCCTCATGCAGAGATGTTTGTGTCTGGACACGCCCTGGACAGTCCAGGAGCAGCCTGTGTCCTGAGGCTGAAATACACGTAATGCAAACTGACCACTTTAACCGTCGTCAAGTGTGGTTCTGAGGCACCGGGTATGCTGCTGTGCAACCCACACTGTGTTTTGTGCTTTTTCTTACAGGAAGTTGTTCAGCTGCCTTTAGATTTTGTGAAACAGCTTTGTTTAAAGATACAGTCTGAAAGACCAGGTAAGGGATTCTAACCTATAAACTGTTTGTAATTTAAAATACCGTTTGGAAAGTGTTTGACACTATCACTCATGCCAGGTCGATGCAGTTTTCAGCACTTGTTTGGCCAGAAACTTGATTGTCAGGGGTCGAAATCCTAGGAGCTCATGAATACAACTCTGGGTCTCAGCTACCCAGATACTGCAGAGAATATACAACCAGGAACCAATTCAAAGTTTGCGTCTGGGAGAGACAGACGGAGCTGGGGGGGGTTAGGGGACTTATGGAAGGGCAAGTGGGTCCTATGGGGCCTGGAGGGATCAGAGGGAAAACCAGAGGGTGGTCCAGGCTCTAGAGGGTCTGCGGCCTGAGGACCTCCTGGGGCTGGAATCCACTCAGCCACTTATCCTCCTGGGTGAGGATGAGACGTGAGTTTTGTGGGCAGTACCTCCCCATATCCCCTCACATAGCTCCCTTGAGCTTGGCCATGGCAGTAATGACAGAAAACGCGTTAGAGCCTCTCATAGTCACAGACAAAGATGTAGAGTCTGGTGCTGAGGGTGGAAGTGGCTCCTCTGAAAAAGCCCAGCCAGGCAGGCAGGGTGCGCGGCTGGCCGACATGGAAGCTGCCCTTACTGGGGAGGACGATGACGGTCGACAGGACGGCCCTGGAGCCTGAATCGGCTGACAGGAGGGGGAAGGCGGTAGCCATGCTGGAGCCAGGGCCGTGCTGACTGTTTCCTCATCTGGACCAGGACGGGCTGAGGCTGCCGTGTAGCTGCTCACGCTGCTCAGCGCCGTGACCTCGTGCCCTCACTGGTGGTCACGCTCACGTCACTCACAGTAGCCAGAGCTGCCTGCACTGTAGCGACGGCTCATTTCAGCCTGCTCTGTGGGAGGAGGGCTGCGGCCTCCGCCCCGAGCTCCGGGTTAAGGGACTCACGCCCTTGGGGGCCGTCCCTGAGGCCACCCTCACTTCTGTGACGGCTGCACGTTTGAGGGTCCCCAAGGCCAGCCTCAGGATCTGATGATTTGCTGGGAGGGCCCCTAGAACTCACGGTCAGGGCTCAGCGCATGAGGGGACACGGATTGAGGCGGCGCTGGGGCAGGTGCACCGTAAGGGCGACGTGTGACCCCACAGGGGTCAGGGTTCTCGGTGGCACTGGAGCGTGTACAGAGCTGATGGGAGGCCCTGTCCCGGCCCCTCTGGAGGTTGGGCTGATGCTGTGGGACACAGCGTTCCCCGTGTGGGCAGTATGCACTGTGGCTTAGATGCCGGGACCTGGAGGAGGAGGCCGCCCTTCCCCTGCAGGAAGCCGCCCCGTTGCCGTGGGACCACCCGTCTCTGGCACTGACTCTCAGGTGTCTTCCTCGCTGCTTTCCAGAGTCTCGCTGTGACAAGGACCTGGACACGCTCAGTGGCTATGCTCTGTGCCTTCCCAATTTAACCAGACTGCAGACCTACCACTTCGCCGAGCACCGGCCGATTCTGTGTGTGGAGATCAAGGTGAAGTTCTGTTGGGGGCACGTGGTGTGGGGGAAGGGAGGGGGTGGCCCAGGCTGTAGGCGTATGTCACCTGCCTGGAGCGCAGTCCCCGCAGAAGCCCGGGCCCCCCAGCCCCTCCTTGGGCCCCCAGCCAGGGAGCTCCCCAGACCTCCGGATTCAGGCCCGTTCGCCCGCTACAGCGGGGACCCAGCCAGGACGAGCCCTCGCAGGGCAGCTGGTTGGGCGTCGACTCTGTCCCCGCTGTGCCCGGGCCGCTGGGTGATGCTCTGTCCCTCTGCGTCTGTCCTGCTCAGGGAGACCCGCCCAGAGGCAGAGCCCGTGTGACTCTCACGGCCAGGAGTCCTGAAGGGCAGCCCATAGGCAGCCCATGGGCACCCCGTCTGGGGGCGCAGTGGCTGCCGGGTATGGGCAGAGCTTCCACGGGGCTTCCCGGACATCCCGCGCTGTTGGTCTCCCTCCTCCCAGGCTCCCGGCTGGTGACTCTGGGTGATGCCCGAGGCCCTGAGCGGTCAGCCCGGCGGCTCCCCTCCCCCGCCGGCGGGCGCATGTCCAGGACGAAGCCCCTTCCGCTTATTGTGGGCGTTTCAGAGGCCGCTGCGTTCCCGGCCTGGTGGGCGCCTCGCAGCCGTCGGGCCGGCCCTTCCTTCCCGAGTTCCTGTCGGAGCGGGTCCTGCGCGCCCGGCGCCCCTGCGGCCCCTCGTGCCAGGAACGCGGCTCCCGCGGGCTCGCATTCCTCGGGGAGGGCGCTGGCCTTGGCCGCCTTGGAGCTTAGGCTCCTGTGACGCAATGAGACGCATCACCCCCGGGGCTGGAGAGCAGCAGCCTGTGGGGCGTCTGTGACCCCGCGGCTCCTCGCTGCCGGTCCGCCGCGTGGTTACTGTGCGCGCCTGCAGGCCCGCGCGCCCCTAAGCACGACTCCTGGTTTCCTTTGCAGCCAAAATGCGGGTTCATCCCCTTCTCCAGGGATGTCACGCACGAGATGAAGCACAAGGTGTGCCGCTACTGCATGCACCAGCGCCTCAAGGTGAGGGCCGGGCCTCGCGCGTGCGCAGGGCGAACGGGAGCCCCCATGTGTGCGCATGAGTGAACGGGAGCCGCCACGCGCGTGTGCAGGGCAAACAGGAGCCCCTGTGCATGCGCATGAGCGAATGGGAACCGCCACGCACGTGCGCATGAGCGAACGGGAGCTGCCACGCATGCGCAGAGCGTCTGCCACCCGGCTTCACAGTTTGTCTCCTAAACAAGAACTTGAGGTTCACCTTTTCTTTTCGGTCCTAAATTGAGGCTGATGCACTTATGCTAAGACCCGCCCTCCTCGCTGCCTAGCTCGGCGTGGTTCAGTAGCGGCAGAGCCATGCCGCCGTCACCTCGTTCCGGGCTGGCGCGCTGTCATCTCAGAGACCGTGTGTCCCCAGGAGCCGTCCCTGACCTGCCCTGCCAGCCCGTCGGCCGCACGCCTGTCACGTGGCCTGTGCGGGGCGTGTGCGGCCCCTGCGCCCGGCTTCCCGCGCTGCCGCTTCTGAGGTCGGCACTCGGCTGAGCGGGGCCGGCTCGCCGCCCATCCCCCTGGGCGAGGACACGTGGCTGTGTCCTCGGTGGTTGTGTGCGCTGCTGCTGCTGCGAGCATGCGTGTCACGTGGCCGCCCTGGACTCAGACTGCGCAGCCCCTGGGGTTTGCTGTGGCTGCGTGTTGTGATTGTGCCGCCTCTTGGTGACTCTTCTGTGCGGTGATAGCTGAGGAGGCTGCGGTCTGGCCTCTGAAGTCTGCCAGGGGTCCCACGGGATTCCTTAAATGCCTGGAACCAGCCCGTCTCGCAGTCTGTGCGCAGAGGCTGCGTCCATCCCCAGCTCTGCCCTCGCCCTTCCAGATCTTTCTGGAGCCCTTGCCGGGCCTTCGTGCATCTAGACTCTAGATGCACAAGACATTCTGCAGGTTTTCAAGGCTCTGTGCGCGTCTCCCCGCTCAGCTCTCTCCTTTTAGCTCTAGGCTGAGCCTGCTGTTTGCCATAACTTGTCCCCTCTCGCAGGCAGCTCTGAAGGTACAGCGTTTTCCATGGTTGCTCCCTCTGTACCAGGTGAGCTCAGACAGGTCAGCGAAGACAGGAGCCCCTGGGACGGCCAGGTAGTGACGCGCTATGGGCACGGGGCCGTGCAGAAGCTCCTGCCTCTGCAGCCTCTGGGGCCCGTGGGCTGCATCTCCCGTGACGGGCTGTGTGGCTTAGGTCACCTGCCCTCCCCGAGGGGACTCCTGTATTGTCATTGAAGGAGTGAGGCCAGCATGTGTGCTCACTGGAGCAAGTGTGGGACCTGCCGTAAGTTGCTGTCCTGCTGAGAGCTTTTTCCAGTTAAGGAATCTTGTAGCTTGTCTGCCGTGTGCCCTTCCAGGCCTGCCCGTTGCATGTTTGGACACAGGCACAGACACATACATCCTTTTAAGTGTTTTTCAGCAAAGGTGACGTCATGTGCTTTGTCTGCTCATAGCTTTTTCCTTGCGTGCGTCTTGGTGGTTTCTAGCTGGCACGTTGTTAGCTGCTCCACATCACGTGTTCATCCCTTTGTTCCGCACGTGGACGGCTGTGCCCTGGCCCACAAGAGCCGTTTCCGGGTCTCACTGTCAGTGATTCGCCAGGTCAGGGGATGCCTATGCCCACATTTACATTCTGATGGAAACCAGCAAGCTGCCTTTCAAAAGATTGTGCCAAGTTTTCTTCTTGCCAGCAACGTGAAAGTACTTGTTAGCCACACCCTGCCCTTCCTGGATATTGTAATTAGAAAGATTGTTCCTCTGATTACTGGAGTTTAGCCATGTAGCGGGGGGGCGGGCAGCGGGCAGCCAGTGCGGCTCTCAGAGGTCAAAGTTTCCTGGTCTGCAGTCAAGCCCTACCCCCAGCTAGGGCTGTGTGCCCAGAGGTGGTAGCATCTGCTGGGACCTTCATCACCTTAGTCCCTATGGCTGTTCTGTGAGAGCCCAGTGCTGTCCCCAGTGCGGTCGCTGACACACGGGTGGTTTCTTAACAGGTGGCAACTGGGAAGTGGAAGCAGATAAGTAAATACTGTCCCCTCGATCTCTACTCAGGGTAAGAGCACACTTGAACTTTGTCCCTGGAGGTGGGGACAGTGAGGTGTGGGATGGGGCAGGTGTCCTGTGAGGTGGGGGGCTGCAGGGCCCTGGGTGGGGCCCCTCTGTGGGAAGGACTGGAGAATGTGACTCCTTAACCAGCCCAACTGAGGGGCTTGGAGCAGCGGCTCCCGGGCCCCAGGCAGGTGACCGGCAGGACTGCTTGTAGTCCCGTCCTAACCCTTTTCCCTTTTAGAAACAAACAGAGAATGCACTTTGCCTTGAAGAGCTTGTTGCAGGAGGCACAGAACAACTTAAAGATATTTAAGGTAAGACCTGCTTGTGTCTTGTGGCCCTTTTGGGCTCACCTAGCGAGCGTGTGCCTGGACCAGCCAGAGGACGTGGTGCCAAGGCCTGGGGGTCTCTGTAACATGTAGACGAGGCATCTGGACCGGGGCTGCTCAGCATGGCCGCTGGGTCCTTTGCCCGAGGCCCGTGCGCTGGGAGGAGGGCCCAGCTTCCCGCAGGATCCGGCAGCCCTGTGCCTCTTTGCTCCCGGAGATCCAGCTTCCGCTCACCCGCACACCCACGTCAGCTTCCCCTGGTGGCCCCCGGCCCTCACTGTGTCCCAGGCCCTTGACGCCCACGTTGTGAGCGCCATGCCAGCAGCGGCCCCCCAGGAAGCTGGCTGCCTGCAGACGTCACTCAGGTCTGGCTGGCAGTGTGTGTCACACAGCCTCTAGCAATGGGCTGCGTTTCAGGAGCTTGGGCTCCGGGCCGAGCGCGTGGCCGTGTGCTGTGTGCTCTGCCCTGAAGGTTGAACATCAGGCCAGGACTCTGGTCTTTAGATTTTCAAAACTTGTCTTTTCCACGTCCAGTGGGATCTGCGTCTTGGGCAGCGACTGGGTGTGGGAGGGCGGATCTCCCCCAGGGCCACCGTGAGCAGGGAACCCAGAGGGGCAGGTGGGTGGGGACCAAGGGGCTCCCTGCCCGCCTGTTGGGGGTGACGCTGCCGTCTTCCCCTGAAGAATGGGGAGCTGATCTATGGCTGTGGGGACGGCCGTGGCGCCGTGGCGGACTGGAGCGAGCTGGCCCACCACCTGAAGCCCTTCTTCTTCCCGTCCAACGGACTGGCCAGTGGGCCGCACTGCACGAGGGCCGTGATCCGGGAGCTGGTGCGCGTCATCACGCGGGTGCTGCTCAGTGGCGCCGACAAGGGCCGGCTCAGCACCCTGAGGCCAGGGCCCGGGCCGCGGGGCCCGTGCGTCTGTGAAGCCAGCCCTTTCCACAGGGGCCTGCGTCACCCAGGTACGCCGGGCGGGGCGCGCGGCAGGGCCCTTCCGTCTCATTGGGACTTCCGCGCGTCCTCTGCACGGAGCTGGTCCATGCTCTCCGGCCCCCGGGGCCTGGCTCTTCCATGCAGAGCAGAGGCTGCAGTTCCCTGTGGGGAGGCGGGCGGCGGGCAGGGGGCCCGTGTGTGGGGGCACCTTCCCAAGGCCTCAGTCCCCGCACACTCGCGGTGGTTGTGATGCGGTGGCTGGTGGGCCCGCCTCCCCCTTGTCAGCTTGTTCCGTGTGGCCAGGACGGCAAGCTCAGCCCCCTGTGACGAGGGACAGCGGCCCCGCCCCACGCGGCTCCCCCACTGTCCCTGCAGCTTGTGTGCCTGTCGACGGGGCCGCTTGCATTTGGTGCCTTGGGGGGCGTGGTGCTTGGCTGAGGGTCACCTGCCTGTGTAGACAGAGGATGGCGGGATGGGTCGCCTGCTGCCTGTGCCCACTGCCCTCTTCAGTCCTGCGCAGTGACCCCCGCCCCCTGCACGTCTTCGCAGGGAAGAGCGGCCTGGAGCCCGCGGGGCTGCCCAAGGGCTGCCTGCTGTACCGAGCCCTCCAGGTGCAGATGCTGGACCTGCTGGACATCGAAGGCCTCTACCCGCTGTACCGGCGGGTGGAGCGGTACCTGGAGGAGTTTCCTGAGCAGAGGTGGGCCCCCTGCAGCCTGAGAGGCCTCTCAGGAGGAGAACCCCCTTCCTAGCCTGGCCCTGAGGGTGGGGGTCCCCACAGGTCAGTGGGCTCCGGCCAGGTTCTGGGAGAGGCTGGTCCTGGGGATCCGGCTGGGCCTGCAGGGGGCGCTGCCGCCCCACCGCCCGAGCGGCTGCTCCCTGTCCTGCGGCCCATGGTCGAGGACACAGTTCCTGCTGGGGCCTCATGGGTGCAGGCCGGTCGCGTGCAGCCTCCGCCCCGGGCCGGCCTGGACACTCCAGGACCAAGTGCAGCGTCGGGAGAGGGCCCCTCAGGTGTTCTTGTTCCGTTAGCGGCTCAGGAAGCAGTTTCCGTTGCGCTTCCTCATCCTGTTTTGTGCCTTTTCCTTCAGAAAAGCATTGCAAATAGACGGGCCTTATGATGAAGCGTTTTACCAGAAGCTGCTTGATCTTTCCACCGAGGATGATGGGACAGTGGCCTTTGCGGTAACAAAGGTGGGCGGCTCCTTCGGCTCTTAGCACCACTCACTTGGGGTTTTACTGAGAATTGCTGTTTCCTGCTGCCCACCTCTGACGCTCAGGACAGGAAAACGGGGTTTAAAAAACGTGGCCCAAGTTCCACCTCAGCAGGTGCTCTGGGCTCCCGCCGCCCTGCGCCGGGATCCCTGCCTGTGCTGGGTCCTGCGGCCCTCACTGGGGGCGGGGCTTCCTTCCTCAGCACGCAGGCCCCACGGCCCAGTTCTGTCTGGTTCTGTCCCATCAGGGACTCAGGTCCAGGAACCTGCATGGAGAGAGAATGACCTCTCTCGCTGACCCGACTGAAACGAGGGTTTCCTTCATTACGGGTGTGGCAGCCACTGCCGTGGGGTCAGGACCCCGACTGCCCCTCGAGACACAGACATTTCACGGTGGCCTTGTGTTCGTGCTGTCTGTGTCACACTCTGCCTCTCGGGTTCATCACATCATGTGCGCTGTCCGTAGCCATGTGGGGTCTCCTGGGGTAGAGTGCAGGGTTGGTCTCTGCCTCGGGGGCTTAGGTTCCGGGGAAGCTGGGGGGCAGACAGACGTTGGGAAGCAGAAGGTGGGGGCAGGTCGAGAGCACCCCTTAGCCACAGGCTGCTGTTTGTCCGATGTCCCCGGTGGAGTGAATGGGGGCGGGACCCTGCAGCGCAGGGGGACCCCCCGCTTCCCGTCTGCCGCGCGGTGTGTGTAGCAGGAGCTGCAGACGCCTGTGAGGGCCAGGCCGCGAGCACTGGGGACCACAGGCCCCCGTCTCAGCTCCGCCGTCACAGTTAGAAGTGGCCACGGCAACACCAGCGAGCACAGCTTTTCCGGGAAAACCTGATGTGCAGAACGAGGGGCGGCTTGTCAGCGTTTATATTCCACCTGTTTCTGTTGGTGCAGGAGTTACGCGTCGTTCCTGTTACTTTAGCAGTTACTTGTCCAACTTGACCGTTCTTATTTAAAGCCTAAAATTCATCCATAATTTACCCCACGCACAGTGTAAGGAGAGGGGTACTTCATCGCAGTTCACATAGTGCAGCTGCTGTCTGTGACTCCAGATGTTGACGTTTGTGGTCATTCAACATGGGGTCCTCTGTGCGTGGCTTTTTCACGTAGCTTAACGTTTTCAGAGTTCACCTGTATTGTAGCAAGTCTTTCTACGAGTAATAACAGCCCGCTGTATATACAGACCACACACACAAGTTTATCCACCATCAGTTAGGGTGTGAACAGTGCAGGTGTAAACGTGTGCGAGTGTGTGTGTGGACATGTTCTTACTTCCCTGGGGCACATCCTCGGGAGTGAGAACACTGGGTCAATTAGAGACGTACGTTCCCACCAGTCTAGCTCTTCCATGTCTCTGACGCTGCCTGTTATCTGTCCTGATTTTAGCCGTCCCCGTGGGTGTGTAGCTTTTCTCATTGTGGTTCTGACGTGCAATTCCCCAAAGACCAAGAATGTCTCTTCATGTGCTTATTGCCCATTTGTATGTCTCGTTTGGAGATGTCTCAGGTCCACTGCCCACATTTTAATTATGTTCCTTGTTTGTGAGTGGTAAGGATTCCGTATATGTTGGTACTGGGCCCTTATCAGATACATGGTTGGCAGATATTTTTCTCCCATCCCTTCAGTTGTACTTTTGCTTTTCTGATGGTTGTTTGATGCAAAAATGTTTTTAATTTTAATGAGGTACAATTTATTTTTTTGTTGTTTATTTGTTTGGCTGCTAAGTCCAAGGTCATGAATATTTTCCCCATTTTCTTCTAACAGTTTTAGGTCTTATATTTAGTTCTGTGACCCACGTTTGAGTTAGTTTCTGTTTACGATTTGAGTAGACAGCCCACGTCTGTCTCTGCGTGTGGATGTCCAGTGTCACTTACTGAAGAGATGATGTCCCCCCTGAACAGTCTTGGTGCCCTTGTGTTGCACTGATCCACGTCCATCCTTTCGCTCATACGCTGTCCTGATTACTGTTGCTATTTAGTGAGGTTGAGCTGGGGAAGTACACGCTCTCCATCGGTGCTCCTCCTTTTCAAGATAGTTGTGGCTTTTTGGAGCCCCTTCTAGTTCCACGTGAATGTCAGAGTCAGCTTGCCAGCGTCTGCAGAGAAGGCAGCTGAGACTGCGCTGGAGACTGCGGTGAAGCCATAGTTGCTCTGGGCCCTGGGCTGTCCTCACAGTGGTGTCTTCCAGTGTCACAGGAAGTGCTTTTGCAGGTGTTGAGATCGTTTCCTGTGAACAGTCTCTTCTAGTTTTCAGAGCATACCTTTTGTTCTTTAAGCTTCTTAGTGGATGCCTTACGTGAGGCGGGTCCTAAGCCCAGGGTTTGGGGTCAGGGTCCACGGGCTGCCAGTCAGGGGGCTCGGGGGACTCTGAGGAGCCCTGGGGCCTGCAGCTCCCTCCCTGACCTCAGGTTCTGTGATGGGTGCCAACCTCCCCGGGAGGAACAGCAGTCGTGTGGTGGGGACGTGGTGGTCTGAGTGGCCCTCTCCTCCCCGCTCCCAGGTCCAGCAGTACCGGGTCGCCATGACTGCAAAGGACTGCTCCATCATGATTGCGCTGTCCCCGTGTCTGCAGGACTCGAGGTGAGGTGCCTGCCGTGTCCCGCTCTGGTCTGACAGGGTCCCCCGTATGTAGAGAGCCCCGGGCAGGAGCACATCTACGAGCAGACGGAGCCCTGAGGCCTGGGTGTGGCCTGCTATGAGCCCCCTGCTCTCTGGAAGCCTGTACCCCAGTCAGAGTGTCCTGTTATCTTCTAAGAAAATGCCCTGAGGACTCACTGGTGCAAGTGCTTTTCCCTCAGGAACCCCCGGCTCCTGTCGGTACCGTTCCCATAGGCCTTAGCTCCGCCCTCCGCCAGCTGACAGGCGGCCTTCAGCATCACTGGCATCGAGTGCTGCCCACCCCGCGGCCCCACCCTTCCCCGCCTTTTCTAGGAATTCAGGATGAACCTGGTAATCTCAGTAATTAGATGGCATCTTCAGCATTGCTCTGCAGGGTGCAAAACCTCACAGCATTTTTGGAATGTTCTCCATTCTTCTGTCAAGTGTTCCTGGGTCAAGATGACCTCATCACTGGCTGCCAGCCACCTGATTTCCTGATGCTTTTGAGCTAAACTGTCCCAGGGGCCCTGCTTCCTGGCAGACAGGAAGCGTGGAGGCAGTTTGATAGGGCACGAGGAACACAAGGTGTAGTTGAAGGCTCCTGTTCTCCCCAAAGACGGGCCCCGGGCTTACCTGTGAGGGTCTGCGAAGGCAGGGCCGCGGCCTGAAACTGCCCTCTCCCCTGCAGCTCCGACCGCAGGCCCGTGGTCCCTGCATCGCGGCGCCGCTTTGCCTTCTCGGTGTCGGTGCTGGACCTGGACCTCAAGCCCTATGAGAGCATCCCGCACCAGCACAGGCTGGACGGCAAGATAGTCAGCTTCTACTCCAAGACCGTGCGTGCCAGAGACGCCGCCCCGGGGCCCGCCCGGCTCACGGAGCGCGACGACTGCACCTTAGTCCTGCACCAGGTCTAACTTCCACCCTGCGTGTCGCTGAAACTTGAACATAGAATGTGAAGGCTGGGTGGCAGGCGTCGTCTCTCGTGCCGGGTGGCTTTGGGTGTGTGTGTGGTTCTGCACCACTGTTCAGGCGGGACCGCGTGTGTGAGAACAGAGGAGCGCGGGAGCCGCATTCCAGGACCGCGAGTCAGCGTGGGAGCCCTGCATTGCGTGCCTGGGAGGCCGCTGTGGGTGCTTCCCTCCCGCCCAGGCTCCCGCCTCATCTGTGATGCAGGCGCCGCAGTGCGAGACCCCCCCAGGCCCCTGACATAGAAAACTTGAATTGCTGTGTAGCTCAGTGTGGACTTACTACTGGAACGCCCCCAGCTGAGTCACTCGGTCACGTGTGTAGTCACACCGCCTGTCGGCTCAGGCTCGGTGGCCCCCACTGCAGAGAGTGGCCGGTGTTGGGGGCCGTGCCGGTTCTGCCAACGTGGACCGGGTCCCTGTAGGCGCCACGCCTGCCTTCTGCACAGGGTCCACAGGACTCAGGTCAGGGCGAACACCACTCATTCCAGCATTGACTTTCTCTGTCTTTGGTTTTGTTTCTTGCTGAACGATTTTATCTTTAACTTGAGGGGAGATATGCGTTCTTTCCCACCTGAAGTTGCTGCTGAGGAGGCTGGAGGTGGGGTGGGCCGTGGGGCCGTCCTGCCTGCCTGGCGTTCCTGGGTGCAGGGACCTCAGCCAGTTCTGCTGGAGCAGCGCTGAGTGAGCCCCTTGTGCACCTGCCCCCCCCCTGGTCTCCCCGAAACATGTGGTGGCTCCCCCCCCCCCCCCCGAGTGCCGCCGGGCTGCCCCCGGCCGTCCCGGCACGAGGCTCACGTCAGGGTCGCCAGAGGGGTGCCGGCTGCTATGAGAACTGCTGGGAGTCTTGGCTTCAGCTTTTACTCTGTGGCAGGTTGTACAGGTTGATTATTTATAGCATTTTGAGGGACAAATGAAGGTTTATTGTAATATATTGCTGAGACCATGGAATTATATGAAAATGCTACATGAAAAACGAGAATATTTTGCTGACTAAATTTTTGTGGGGAATTTTGCGATAACTTGAGAATTACACTTGTTTGAATGAAGCCAATTCTTGTAGGATTCATTCTTCAGTCGTGTCCCAACACTGACTCCTCACCGCAGTGCTCACAGGAGCGCCTCGCCTCTGTGCGGGGGGCGTGGCCTCACAGGCACGGGGGGTGGGGGTACGGACGCAGAGCGTGTGGGGGCGTGGTCTCATGGGCAGAGCGCGGGGGACGCAGAGCGCGGGGGACGCAGAGCGCGGGGGGCGTGGTCCCATGGGCAGCGCACGCAGAGCGCGGGGCACGCAGAGCGCGGAGGGCGTGGTCTCATGAGCAGAGTGCGGGGAACACTGTGTGGGGGCCGTGGCCGCATGGGCAGAGCGCGGGCACGCTGAGCGCGGGGGGGCGTGGTCTCATGGGCAGCACGCGCAGGGTGCGGGGCGCTGCTTGCCTGAGGCAGCTGCGTTCTGCTGGCTGGTGCGGGGTGGACACACGGGAGTGACAGGGACACGGGGTCCCTGTGCCTGAGCCCTGGAGCTCGCCGGGGGGTGGAGGCAGCCGGCGCAGCCCTCGCCTCGCGTGCCCCGCCACCTCTTGCTGTCCGCGGTGCTTGCGGACACAGCGCTTCACATGGGCGCCCCAGGGCCTGACGACGCCCAGCTGAGTGCATGGCGGCGAGTCCGTGCCGTCCGGCTATGCTTTTGAGCTCAGTCTCCTGATTCTGTGGAAAACCCGGGAGAGTGGCCGTCGGGGACCCCGGGTGCGGGCTTAGCGCCCCGTGTGCAGACACCGCAGCTGCGCCCGCTCGGCTGCTGAGCCTCGTTTAGAAGCGCGCGGCGCACACCACGGGCCGGCCTGTTGCGTTTAAACGGCTGTTTATTTTCCGGGTCTGACGGTTCACACACAACGCGACACGGCTGCACAGACACGTCCTCACTGCGTTGTCTCTAAGCGGGAAGCAGCGACTGCGCGTGTCGTGGGGACCGGGCGCCGCCGCCCGCGCACAGCGCCCGGATCAGGCCGTCCAGCGCCGCCTCGATGCCCAGCGCGCCCAGCAGCGCTCGGAAGCCGGTGGCCGCGTCTGCGAGCCCCTCGTGCCGCCCCTGGGCTGCAGAGAACACGGGCCGGTGAGACTCTCCCGCACCCGCCCGCAGGGCCCTACGCTCGGCTGAGGACTGAGAAGGGGGTCGCCGCCTGGCTCCCGAGCACGACCCGCCGGCGCGGGCCCCGCTACCTGCGCGCGGCACTTGGGGGAGCAGATCCAGCGTCGGCAGCACCGCCCCGCCTTCGTCCACCTGTATCCGCCACACGACCAGCACCTGCAACCTGGACGGAAGCGCCGTCACCGCGCGGCGGGAAGAGGCCCCGCGGGGCAGGGGCCGGGGCCGAGCGGTGGGGCCGGCGGTGGTGCTGACGCCACGGCCCCGGAGGCCCCTCAGATGCCCACGCGCCCGGCGGCTCCGACATCAGTGTCGGTGCAGCGCCTCCCGTCCCGGGACCCACGGGGTCTGCACTCACCCTGGCCGCCTGGCGCTCTGGACCTCCATGTAGCTGGAAACGGGCCCCTCCGGGAGACGCACGGCCGCCGGGTACTTGTCCTGTGGGGAGAGGGCAGGGTCACAGGGACGCTCTTCCCGCTGAGAGAGCGGGGGTCCTGCCCGGGGTGCCGCTTCGCGCCCCAGCCATGCCAGCCGGGCCCGCCCCCATCATGCCGCATGCGCGCCCCCGACATGCCAGCCACGCCCCATGCGCGCTGGTGCGGCCCCGCCCACGCCGTCCCCGCCCCTGGCCACGCCCCGTGCGCGCTGGTGCTGCCGCGCGAGCCGGGTCTCCAGCCCACGCGGCCGCCACTCCGCTGACGTCTGCTCTCGATGCCGGGTCAGGGGTGTCCCCAGAACGCCCCGAAGTCACCGGCTTCCCCTGTCACTGGTGTTTTCTGAGGGGACGTCCCGGGACCAGGCCTGGCTCCCTCATCCCTGCCCCGTCAGTTTGTGACTTGGCACCAGGAGTACGAGCGTCACCAAGCTCTTCACGTGAATCGGCGTCTCTCCGGAGCCACATTCGGACGCTGCGCTCGGGGCTTCCAAGCCCGAGGCGCGTTACACGGCGGATGTTCTACCGCGTAAGTAATTGTAACGGTCGTGACACACCGGCCACGTGTCCCGTCCGTTCGCAGCGCGCAGCCGCACTGGCTGGGGGCTGTGCCAGCAGCACAAGGACAGTTTTGTTGGGAAACAGAATTGTCTCCTGTGTTCCCCACTCGGTGCCCGACACCCCGGGCACACGGGGCCCCTGAGGCGGCTGAGGAGCCCTCCGCACTCGGTCCTGGAGGGGCGGCCGCGCGCCCAGACCCTTCCCGGCGGCTCCGGTCTTTCTCAGAGGGGCCGTCTGTCAGGGTGGGTTCCGCTCGTTCTGCTTCTACCTGCGGGCGTCCGTCCTTCCAGAGGCCGGACAGACCCGCCTTCTGAGGCCGGGGGCCTCCACTCTCCCCGGCCTTCGTCACACGCCGTCCTCCTCCCGCCCGCCCTGCGTTCTGTCCTGTCAGAAGGGCCTCAGGGCCCCTGACGGCCGTGTGTCTCCATCGCGCACCGTGCAGGCCTTGCCTGTTTAATGTTTAAAACCTCCTCTCTCACGTGATGAAGAGTAGGGTGTAGAAGTTAAGGTTTACACAACGTGTAAAGTACGCTTTATTTGTAGCGCTCGTGACACGTGTCCAAACGTGTACGCTAGAGTCGTCCTACGTGAAACGGCTTCAGTGTTTTAGGTTTTGGGAAGAAAATAAATGATCCGTGAGATCAGCACACGCCCTTAGTGATGGAGCTGATGAACATTCTACCGCACAGCATCCTAGATTCAAATACAGGTCACGTGTGATCACAGTGTTATCGCCCCACCTCTGGGGCAAAACAAAACAGGGCATAAAAAGCTTACGTAAATGAATGTTAAATGGTTAAAACTTTGTACGACATGAGAAGCGGATGGTTAAGAAAAAACGGGAGGCCAGGATAGCTCAGCGGGTTGAGCGCTTACCTTGCAACCTCGAGGTCCAGGGATCGAATCTGGACCCCGGCCTGTGCCAACCCACACGCTGACATGAGGCACAAGCAGTAACCGCCAGGATGACGGGGATGGTTCTCGCCCCCTGTGCGGGAGCCCCCAGTTCAGTTCCTGCCCCAGGTGACCCCATGTCCACCTGTGTGGATGAAACCACGTCACAGATAATGATGTACAGCTATGAGGACGGCTCTGGGCCCTCCCCCTTCTCTCTCTCAGCTTCTCTCAAACAATAAAACACAAAAAGAAAAACGAAAAGAAAATGAACATTGGATGAGAGAATTAAAATGTGAGGGAACACAATCCTCGGTGAAATAGTCCGAAGGACAGTAATAATTTATTTGCAAAATAGTTCTACTTTGCCAGACCTTTATGTATCAAATCACAGGACACCTTTATGAGGAGGGAACACAAAATTATGCCCATTTAAAAAAAAAGAAAGACTAGGTCAGAGGCGAGCAAGGCTGCCCGCGGAGCCGCCCAACCCAGACACCTTCCTTCCTGGAGGGAACCAGGTGCCGCTGGCCTGGCGGTGCTGATCTGAGGGGAGGGGTCAGAGGGGCATCCTGGCACCAGCACAGCTTCAGCTGCCGGGACCCTCTGTGCCCAGCTCCCTCCAAGGAACCGACATCACAACTTAAAAGACGTAGATAGACTGTAGTTTTTGGAACAGCTTTGGATTGGCAGGAAAACCGGGAGGTTGGCCCAGAACTCCCGTTCTGTTACCGCCTAGCACTGGTGTGTATTTGTCACCACCGATGAACCAATACCCGTGCGTCCCTCTTAGGACCAAAGTGAATCCTTCATTCCACTTTCCTTAGTTTCTACGTAATGTCCCCTTTCTGCCTCCGGATTCGCTCCCTGGGTCCCACGCGACAGCTGCAACTAGTGAGAGGCAGGAAAACGGACCTGCAGGCCCCGGCGCTGGCCCTGCCTCAGGCTCAGCATGAGGCTCGGTCATCTTACAGGGGGGCCCTGTCTCTCCTTACAGAAAATGCTCGGCTGTTCTTTGTGTCCGAGAATAGCACTCGCCTGGCTGTCTGGCCACAAACCACATCGCAGCCTCTCCCGCTTCCCCTGCTGCCTGGGCAGGAGGGAGGGGCTCAGGTTCAGATTCAACACAGACCAGGGCACGGGGGCAAACGCCGAGAACGCGCCTTCGTTCTTTCTCTGCAGACCACCCGCGACCTGGCAAAGTGGGTCCTGTAGTGACTTCTCAGCGTGGCCTGGCTCCTGGGTCAGAGGAAATGGGGGCTGAACTCTTACTCTCACAGGATGAACTGGGACTTGGTCGCTCATGCGCTCAGAACGGTGGCGGGAACAGCTGCTGTGTGGAGTTTCTATGAACCGTCAGACCAGGTTGTCTTTGACACCCGGCCTGGTGCTGCTCACAGGACGGGCTCAGGTCACCTCACGCCCGTGGGAGGCCCAGCCTGGACCTCCTGACAGGTGGGCACTGGGGGGCGGGAGCCTTCTGCTGCAGGGTCACTGGGCTGGGAAGATGCCCCCGTGACCCTGCGGAGATGAGGGGCTCACGGGGTGACCCCGACGTGTGCAGCCCTTTCTGTGAGTGTTGGAGCTCCTCCAGCCCCCCGCGGCTTCCGGCCCACGAACGCTCGTCCTCTGCTAAAGCCACTGAGTTGGATTTCTGTCCCGGCCTCTGTCACTCGTGTTGAAAGAACTCTAATGACAACACTGGGCGCCCTGCTAAATGCCAGATGCGCCTTGTGAACAAAGTGACGCTGGTCCATCAGGGAAACGCCCACAGAAACCACAGGACACATCAGCACAGCCCGTATGCGTCGTCGGGACCCTCACAGTCACTTTGCAAGATGTGTTGGCCTGACCCTGAGCCCACCACTGGGCACAGCCGCGTCCACGTGTGACCACAAGACGGGCACACGGCGGCTGCACCATCACTGAGCCCGGGGGACCCGGGGGCAGAGGACTGGGACGGGGGCCATGCCGCGGGAAGGCAGGTGTCACACAGCCCACAGACACAGTGCGGTGACAGGCGCCCACCCACACTGTCCCTGAAGGTCCAGGGCGGCGGGTGGGGAAGTGGCCACAGAGGATGCAGCCCTGCTTGTCCTGCCGCCTCATCTGGCTTGTGGTTCTACAGGCTAACGTTGTGGCAAGTACCCGGCTGCTGCGTAATTATGTGCACCCTCCTCTGTGTATATTCCCACAAAAAATTAAAACACAAGATGGCACCCCCGAGCCACACAGCACACGGTCTAGATAAACAGGCGAACACGTGAGCGCCTCCTCTCTGCTCTTCCCCTTTACCATGCGGGGGCCCTGTGCCCACCGCACTCTCTCCGTGGGCCCCTCCCAGGCCGTTTTTGGATATTTTTTTCCCTGAAGGTTTTATCTGATGCCTGATGGTTTTTTGATTACTTTCCCGTGTGACCTGAACAGTGTTTTCAGTGCACTCCCAGCCTCCCGGTGTTTCAACGTGTGGAAAGGCGTCAAGTTGTCTGAAAACATGGAGATTTTACTGCTGACTCCCTCTGGGCTCATTTACACAAAAGTTCCATCGCCCGCAAACACGTCCACACGAGTGCGCACAACCAGAATGAGCTGCGGAAGTAAATGGGACAAGAGCCAGTGTCTCAGTCCTTGTTATGTACAGATTTCAGCTGTTGAGGTATCTGTGTGTTTGTGATTTTTCTGCTTCTCTTTCATAATCTCCTCATAAGGATTCAGCTAACCTGCACATTCACATCATATTTGAAGAAACACTATTTTCCAGAGGCCGGTGCTGACCCAGGGGATGGAAGAGGCCTCACAGCTTGGCTTTATTTGGGAACAGAGAGGCGCTGCTCAGCGTGGAGGGGCCCACGGATCCCGGCACCCTGGAGGCTGGCACCACAGTGTCAAGGCGGCTCAGCAACAGGAGGAAATGGGCACGAAGGGTGTGGCCAACAAACTGCTTTTTTTTTTTTTTTTTTTTAAAGAGACAAAATAGCTGGAGGACAGATTCCAACTCCCTCAAACTCCACGTCCCGCCTCAGACAAATACAAACTGCACGCTGTTTTTAAAATCAAACAGCTGTAAGCACACTGCTCACACATTTGTAACAGAAAGAAGTTTCGTTTTTTTTCTGTAAGTGCCATAAGCGCGGACTACAAACCAGATGTCTTTTACCGCCTCTTACGAAGCAGAAAATGCAGAGAAGAACTGCAGTTCGAGTCTGAAAAAGTCTTCTGGGAGGAGCTAAGTTGTCCTAACAGAACACGAGGAGCCGGAAGCCCGTGGCCCCGCTGACAGCCTGCGACCAACTCAGACGGCCCTGCTGTGACCCCCTAGAACTCAGCCTTTCTGGTCACAGCTTTAAAGATTTATTTTTATTGTTTTTGACAGAGAGACAGAGATACAGAGACAGAGAGAAGGGGGAGGGCCCAGAGCAGTCTCCATAGTTGCACATCATTGGTTTTTCCACATAGTTTCATTCCACAGGTGGGCGGGGCTGCACAGGGCAGGAACTGGGCTGGGGTCTAACCCCGGTGAGAACTGAACTGGGGGCACTCCCCAGTTCAGTATATGAGTCCACACGGGCCCGGGCCGGGATTTGATCCACAGTCCCCAGGGCTGCAAAGTGAGTGCTCCACCCGCTGAGCCATCCCGGCTTTCCCTGGTCACAGCGTTAGATCCGGGCATCTCAGCAACTGCCTGAGGACCCTGACCGAAGGCAGACATGGCTGTGGCCTTGGGGAGTCCCCTTTGCCTTCTTTCTGATGATTTTTACATGTTTCCTTCGCACCCCCTCTCCCCCTATTATTCGGATGTCGGGTTTGAGAGGATTCTTAGACATTCAGACATGTCAAGAGAGCAGCTGAAAATACCAGCGCGGAGACGGCATGCAGACGGTCAGCCTCACCTTGTGGACATAGTGGGTTAGGATGGAGCCTCCAGGTCTGATCAGGAGGAGGAGGAGCCACAAGGGCTACTGAGTGATACGGAGTGGGGGCTGCAGCGACTAGATGACCAAGTGTGGAACGGGGGCCCCCTGGGAAGAGGTTCCCACCCCTGGCTCTGGCAGCTCCCACTGCTTCCGTCACAGTCTCACCCCGGCCATGGGGACAGTCACGCTGTGCGATGCCCGGGTGGCCACGTGTCTGCGCTGACGCTGACCTTAGCGGGAAGGTCGTTGACCTTCTCTGCTGTCATAGATCTCAGCAAAGAGCTCAGGACTCACTCAATAAAAACTTGCTGAGTGACTTAGTCACCAGCATACATGTGTGGAAGTCCTCAGGAATTTACATCCTGTTTGGGGAAAACAGATGGAAACCACTACTCACGACCCAATCTGCAGCCGGTGACACTGGTGCTGGCAGCGGGCTGGAGCTGCGGGGGCTGCAGAGCCCCTGGGGAGGCACCTCCGTCAGGGGCTGGAGAGGGGAGGCTGCCAGGGGCGGCTAGTGGCCTGAGAGAACCGTACGTGTTTGCTGTCAACATGCCCCGTGTGGCAAGACGCCTTGTACACAGTGAGCCGAACGCCAAGTCTTCCCTCTAGCAGGGAACCGCAGGGTGCGGATGAGGGCTGGATTTTAAAACACTGTTATTTGTGCACGGTGCGTCTCAACCGTGGTACGATTACAGGTGACTTTAGTCTTGTTTGCATTTTCTAGCGATTTCTGAACTTTCTATTCCGCTGTCTCACTTGGCAGGGGCATCGTTTTACTTACTGTTCTTTTGAAAATCAGTCTCATTTGGGCAGAAATGAGGAAAGGATGTAATTCTAAAACAGCATCCTTGCATGTATACAGAAAAGTCCGTCGTTTCCAGAACGCTGCTCTTACAAATCCCCGAGAGCAGTCTGAGAACTGCCTTCGCGGATCTGGCAGAATTTACATCAAATGTCTCTGTAAAAATGGAAATACGGCACAATAAGTGAGGTGGACGTGAACTCCGTCCTCTTGGATGCGAGGAGGCTCATGGAAACAAGAAGCATGACCTCACCCGGCAGCAATGTGAGCAGGAGGCCGCGCACAAACATGGCGCTGATTTATGAAGCCTCCGTGAGCCTCACCCCTCGAGCGAAAGGCCACACGGCGCCAACACTGTCGTCTCCACCAGATGCCTGTGTAAACGTTGTGGTCACTCGGGCTGGAGCCTTCGGCTTTAGACCGTGTATCAGTGGGAAAGAATCCCCACCCGCAAATGTCAGGACCGCCCGGAGCAGTCTCTCCACCAGCCTCGCGCTAACCACGGGCTGCAGGGTTTGCAGAGGGAAGACAACAGGAAGAGCCCGGTTCTGGTGCTGTGACTGTGTCCCCAGCAGTGTGTGCTCCCATGAGGACTCAGGCCCTCATCCCAGGGGCCGTGGGCCGGGCCCGCAGTTTGCGGAGTGGACTTCTGCCCGTCCTCTGTGTCCGGTTGCGGGGAACACGCACTGGCGGGCTGACCTGTGACTCCACTTGAGTGTTGTGGGAAAAAGAGATCAGAGCGGCTGGGAGGCCCTCCCGTTCTGTCATCGCTCGGGAAGCCGGGCCAGTGACTCAGCTCCGGGAGGCTTCTTTCTCCTCATCCGGCCCCTGAAGGGCTTCAGCTGTCCTCCTCGCAAACCGGAGAATAAAAATGCACAGGAGCTGCTGACAGACACGAGTCCTGTGTGGAGCAGGGGCCAGGCACCGGGCTCACAGTGGGATGTGTCCCTGTGGTTCCCTCGTTTCTCTCCCCTCCCGTCACGGACAGGGTGTGTAGGGACAGGCGAGGAGCCAATTCTGCCAGTGAAGTCACTGAAATTGTCTATTCTAGGTTATTTTAAAACTGCAAAATTATTTAAGTGTTGATAACATATTCTTTTCATTTGAAAGCACACTCTTAAGGCAAAATAATGACTTACTATCGTTTTTAAGATGAGAAGCTAAAGGGGACGCCAGGATAGCTCAGTGGTTGAGCACCTGCCTTGCAGTCACGAGGTCCGGGGATCAAGTCCCCGCCCCGGCTTGTGCAAACCCACATGCTGAGCTGTGACGCATCTGGTAGCCTCAGGGATGACTCAGCGGTGAAGGTTCTCGCCTCCCACATGGGAGCCCCCCAGTTTGGTTCCCACCCCACGTGCCCCCACATCCACCTGCGTGGAATGAAACCACGTCACAGTGAATGATGTGCAACTGTGGAGACGGCTCTGGGCCCTCCCCCTGCATTTCTCTCTCCTCTCAAAAAGAAAAAATCCAGGTTGGTTGAATAAGCAAAAACAATATACTAGCTGTAGGGACATGATATTAAATTCACATCTCCATCCAAACCTAAACTTAAATAATCAGCTATAAAAAGCAGAGATGAAACCACGTCTTAAAACCCCTCTAATCAGTAAAGCTCGTGGTTAGGGAGACCTTGCGTTTCTGGGTTTCCATGAATTGTCTACAACAAGGAATCCAGGGGGAACAAGTCGGGGGCAGACAGTGCGTCTCGTCCTGACGTGCTGAAGCGGAGCCTGGGGGAGATCCAAACCAAACCGACCAAATGCAAGCTGGCAATTTGAGTGAAGCTCAGGGAGCAGTTTAGAACTTAGAATAGATGTGTCCTCACTGGCATATGTTAAAGCAACGGGATTAGTGCTTCACTGGTGTTTGCTTAATGAACGAACAAGATGGTGAGGAGAAATGGGATGGGAACATGAATAGTTACAATGTGAACAGGGGAAAAGAGGGAGGGAGGGAGGAAGGAGGAAGGGAGGGAGGAAGGAAGGAAGGAAGGAAGGAAGGAAGGAAGGAAGGGCAGACTGGCTTCCAAGAACATGGCAGCCAAAACTGCGGAGGCAGAACTGCAAGAGGACAAGGAACAAAGGGAGGAGAATACATGGAGCCATTTCCTGTTTCCTGTGGATTTTCTTTTTCAAGAAATCGAGTGGAGAAGGGGAAGAGTCCTTCTGGCTGACAGACGCTTGAGTATATTAGTTGGCAAAGAAGAACAAGTGAAGACGCAAAACCGCCAGGCTCCTGAGTCGATGCTGTGGGTGGCGTCTACTCCGACCCCCGCAAGGCGCAGTCACGGCCGCCATTTAACACATGGGTTCGAGTGTCACACTCTTGACGCAGTTGAGTCATTCAGGTTTAGGTCCTGAGTCCAAAACGATGGAGACCTGGGAGGTGTTTTAAATTCATGCCCAAGACCAGACTGGCCAACGTAAGGGTCTCCTGACTCACAGGCATGTTCAGGAAGTTGCTCTTCAGTCCCGTATGAGGACCTACTTGCTCCTCACACCTTATATCCCCCAAACCAGATCATTGCAGAGTAGTTCCCTTGACCTGTGTTACTTCCCTTATCTTGAGCGATATTTAGAAACGGATGACGTCACGTCGGGTGTCCTCTGGGGGAGCTAACTGCTGCATCGTGATCACATCACCAACCAAGTCCTCACCACAGTCCTCAGCACCCGGAGCACTTTCTGGGAAACCATGCTCGCCACGCAGCCACTACTGGGCTTCCAACCCGAGTATCGCCCTCGGATCCGGGCGGGGGGCTCTCTGGGGGATTCTCAGCTGGGTCCCCACTAAGCAAAGTGCCCATGAGCTCTCTCCCAGGAAACACCTCCCCTTCGCGGTCATGCTCTGGGCACAGACACCCCAGAGCTGCCCCCATTTCCACGGCCCATGAGGCCTCCTCCCCAGCCTCGTCACCCTGAGGATCTACCGCTGGGCTAGGTGAGCACACCCGAGGCCCAAAGCTTGTGCTTGCAGGGTGCTGAGGAGGGACGTGGGAGCAGAGTGCTCCCTGAGCCACAACGCTCTGCTGTGGGTGCATTCCGAGGGGTTCCGGGTCTACGTGTGACCCCGGACCTCCAGGTCATCACAAAGCACACGTGTCACCGTGAGAGAGTGGAGCCCCCTGGCCCCCCAAGGTAACTGAGTTCACCGCCTGCTGGTTTGATTTATAACTTGTGTGCATGTAGAATATCGTGGGTGACCCTTCATGTGTACTCCCCCATCAGTCACTTCTCCTTCCCAGCCCCTCGGATGGGACATCTCCACAGCGAGACAGAAAATCAGACGAAGCCGAAACAAAGAAAGGACAGGCCCCAGGAGCGTCTGTGACATCAAATGTCATCTCTTACACTTAATTCTCGAGAACGAGGGACTGGAATCCTTCACGAGATGCCAGCCCCTTGACACTCTTGGGTTGGAACCGTTGGCGGCTGGAGTTTGTCTCCCCACCTTGACGCAATGCGGGAGAAGCCGTCGGCGTGTCGTCCGCCTGACACGCTCGGCATGGAGCGACACGTCTGTGCCAGAGGCCTGTGACCTCCAGAGAAGCTGACCTTGAACCCACCCTTTTCCTAAGCCTGGGCCCTGGTTCTCTGCCCACGGGGTGAGGGGAGCCCCAGGCAAGGGTGGGCCTGACACCACCGTCTTGAGGAGGCAAACTCACAACACAACCGGACCACAGTGCCGTGTCTGCTGTCTCTGAGCAGCTCCTCTGCAACGTTCTGATAGAACAGCATCTGGTTTCGACTGGGGTCCTTCCGCAGACTGTGAGGAGCCACGTTTCAGGACACACTTATGGATAATACCAGGAGAACGCTAATACCAGCATTTTCCATGCACTGCTGTGGTTAAAATAGTTTCTGCAGAAGGACTCATGTAACAGCCCATTAAACCACAAAATTCTAGAGCAGGGACCACAGACGCGATACCATCTGGTTCTCAGCAACCCTGTCAGTCTTGGTGTGGTGACTACTGTTCCTCCACGCTGCTCCTTGAAGTTACTTCTTTTCCTGATTGTTGAAATCCTCTTTAAAAAATTGTGTCCATTTTCTGAACTGCTTATAGAAAGCTCAAAACATATGACAATTGCAGAATTAGAGAGTGAAGTTCCCCCATAATTCCATCACCAAGATAACCACTCCTCACAGTGTGTTGTTTGTTCCTTCCACCTGACCTAGTAAAGATGCTCAATTGTAAACATTAAATGGAGACGATCAGATAAGGAATTTATCCTTACTGTTGTTTTGGAATTCCTTTTTTCCTTCTTGGTGTTCTGTGGATGACTTTCCATGCCTGTAAGGCAGTTACTTCAGTCTATCAATATACAGCCGGGCCAGTTCCTTCTTTATTTTATTCATGGTTACAGTGCTGCAAAGTGCTTTGCTAGAGGCACAACTGTGCAGAGAAAGATGTGTTTCTGTAATGGATTCCTAATAGCGAAAGGCGGGGACAGAGTATAGCTATTAAGCGATCAAGCTATTCTTTGACATGTGTCTAAACTATTAAAACACGTGTCAAAGAACATAAGACTTCCTACCTGCCCTGAACACTATGTTCAACACGGCATATCAACACTTTTTTCCTTCCCAAGCAATATATGTTTTTCAAACCAGGCCACATTTTTAAAGAGTATTTTTTTTTTAATGCAGTGTCAGAATAACAGCAAAATAAAGAGGAAGGTACACAGGTTTCCCAACTATCCCTAGTGCCCCCGGGGAGCCTCCCCCCGCTATGGACAGCTCCGACTACAATGGTGCATTATTATCACCAACCAACCTGCACTGACTTGTCATTGTCACCCACGCTCCGTACCTCTTGTATGGAACATTCTGGGTTTAGACAATCCTGTGACACATGTACATCATTGTAGTATCATAAAGAATATTTTCACCGCCCTAAAAATTCTCTATGCTCCACCTTTTCTTCCTCCCTTTCCCCCAACCCTGGCAACCTCTGACCTTTCTAGTGTCTCCACGGTTTTGCCTTTTCCAGAATGTAAGGCCGTGAGAATCACACAGGATGAAGCCTTTTCTGACTGGCTTATGTCACTTAGTGACACGCACGTAAGGTGGCTCCATGGTTCTTCGTGGCTGTTAGCTCACTTCCTCTTGGCATTAAATGTTATTCCTCTGTCTGTATTTATCCATCACTCGCTGAAGGACACCGTGGGTGTTTTATGTTTTGGCAATTGTGAATAAAACTACACCACTGGTGGACTGCAGGGTAAAACCATGTTCAGTTTTATACGCAACCACCAAACTGACTTCCGAAGTGGCCGCACCATTTGCGTTCCCACCGAGACAAGCGAGAGTTCCTGTTGCTCCACGTCCTCGTCAGCACCTGGTGGTGTCATGTCCACGACGTCTGCCATTCCGACAGGTGTGCAGTGGTACCTCATTGTTACTCAGTCTCCAGAAGCTCTTTGTATGTATGTATTTTCTGGGAAGAGGTGAGGGGAGACGCCCCTCTCTACCGCTGGGTGACCGGTATGCTGGGTGACCCTGTGCTGCCTACTTGTGGCTGAGAACACAGGGTGCAGCTCTGAGCATGTGGGTGCAGATCATCAGCTGAGTGCTTGTGCTGGGTTGTGCTGAGCCTGGGGGCTCCCTGCTCCACCCGCCCCCCAAGGCCAAGTGGGTGAGCACAGGAGCTCAATGAAGGGCAGACCTGCCACCTGGAACGAACCACGGCGACCTCGGAAGCTGGGGGTCGTCTGCCGTCCTGCACGGCAGTGCGTTTCCCACGGACCCCACCACGTCTAGGACCTCGAGTTCCTGAGCCCGGAACCACCTGAGCCGTCTGCTCCTCGCCTTCTGGGCCGTAATGCATCTGTCAGACGGAGCCCAAGCGCTAAGTCGTTAAGGAGTTTCTCAGACTTCCTAGGCTTCTCACAGCACTCATCATTTTGCAGTGCAGCGTTCCATTTTTAAAAACAAATGATTTAACAATAAAAATAAAAAAAATAAAAAATAATAAAATAAATAAACTATTGACTATGAAAACAAAACAAAACTAAACACAAATGCAGTTTTCATTACTTTTAGGCGTCTGGGTGGCCCTTCGTCTACCATCTGGATTTGATCTACGCAGGTCATTTGAAGACGCGGGGAAAACAAGAATGTAGCTCCTCTCTGAAACCATTTACCCCCTGACACAGAATAAGTAAGAATTTAAAAGGTAGTTATTATACCGCGACCTAGTCTATGACAGACACTTTTATAGACGGTATTCATTTTATTTGCACAGACATTTGAAAGGTAGGGACCATCATCCCCGTTACACAAAAGGACAAACTTGAGTCAGAAGCAGCAACTCCCCCCAAGGTCACCGGTAACTGTGCTGTGGGCCTAGAGCCCAGACCTGCTCAGGTGCCGACGAGGAAACTGAGGCCCAAGCACACAACCAACTTAACAGAGTGACCACGACCAGGGGCCTCCAGCTCCCTTGCACATTTTCTTTTTATTGCTTCAAGGTTGCACGTTACATAATTTTAATAACATTAATATGTTACAGCTCCTTGTTTTTGTAACACTCCGTGTGAGGTTGAAATGAGCAGAATTCGAGGATTAATTAACTTTACCTCAACGAAAGGCATCCCAGGAACGCTACTCCCCTACACAGGCACGCAACTCTGAAATCTGATAAAACTCAAGTGGTATTTACTTATCAAGCTTCCAACTCCGCCTTCTCAGCCTACAGACTAATGTTTTTCTCTGCTGCTGCTTTCCACTCTTCCTGTGATGTAGGAGAAATATTTCCCTTGGTAACCATTTCTCCTGGTTCCTCCCTTGGCTGATTTCCTGCACGAAGAACTGAAAGGCATTTGTCCCTGGGGGAAGCAGTTATTTTAGATTTGACTAAGAAGTCAGTTAACATTTTTCAACATTCCCTTCTGTTCTTTGTTTTAAAGAAAGCCCCGATTTTTGTTTCATTTTCAGCTGGAGACTTTAATGACACCAAGCAAAGCCTACTTAGTTTAGATTTCCAGGTAAAAAAGTTTTAAATTTTAAGTTTCTACTGCAGCATGTGGAATGGTTTTAATATGTGGGTGTGTTATGTTGTGAATATGTTTAACACTTGAGGAAATGAGCTCTTACTGATAGACTTTTAAAGTTTAAAATGTGCATTATTGTGTTTACTTGTTTTTCTCAGGATGACTACTACCCAACTATTTCAAACTTTATGAAAATAGGATTAAATATATTTTTATACAGTATGTTTAAATAGAATTACATGCTCAATAGAAGTATAAGTGGGTTTGAAAATTTCGTTCTTTCTCTGCTTTTAAGTCCTAAAAGAACATAAAGAATTAATTAAAACTGTTTTTCATGGTAAGCCTTTTGAGTGAAGTTAAAAGGAATAACAGACATCACAAGGCTTTGTGTAGACGTTTAAAAGTCTAAATTAAATATTTTAAAAGCTTACTTCAGACAGTTGATGAAAAACTTTAAATGGAGAGAAACAGTAAGTTAAAACCAAGGTTTACAGATGATATTTCATGTTGGGATAAACACAGTGAGTGTTAGAAAGAAGAATTTACTGGATCAAAATGATACCTACTGTGATTAAAACGCCATAAAATTTGTTAACATTAAGATAGCTCTGCAAATACATTTCTGTAGATATCTATTTAGATTTCTAGGGAAGTAAAAGTGAGCCGCTTTGGGGGCGGGGAGGAGAAAGACTGAGGGAGACAGTTTCCAGGATGATGAAACTGGGGGTGGGGCGTTGGGCACCCTGGTAAGGGGGGGGCCCAGGGACAGCACACGTCTGGGGAGCCCCCACTCCACTACCCCCATGGGCATCTGCCTCCACAGCCCCAGTCCAGGGTCCAGCCCTTCATAACTCCTGCCCACCACGGATGGAGCGTCTACACACACGACTGTCCAAGGAAGACCATTTCCGTGCACCTGTTGTACGGGAAGCACAGATTTACGCTCCATCAGAGCCACGTCCCCGCCTCTCAGCCAATTCTACTTCCATCTACCTCACAGTCCAACTTTCCACACTGCTCCCCACCGCTGCCACTGCTGTGTCTTTCCAACATAAGCTGGCTCTCTGAATGACTCCTACAATTTTAGCTGCCAGTCAGCTAAGGGGGTTGCTCCTTCCTTATGTTTTGCATGTTTTCCTAAAAGTGGCTACAAAAAGTTGCTGTAACATAGGTCCATTGCAAAGACCTAGATAGCAAGGGCTTGAAAATAATGGACATGTATGCACATATTGAACAGAATTTTTGCATGCTGAGGTGAGCTGGCAATTTGTTGAGCTAAGATAAAGTGGTGAAAAGTCAGAATATGATCCCAGAGGAGGAGGATTCTGGTGCAAGAAGTTATAAAAAGAACTCCCTGGATCAAGTAGAGCAAAATGAGGCTATCACACCCTCTCCTCCTCTCACCAGATCCCTAGAAATAACACAAGATATAGTACCAACAAATACACACATGAATCTATAGCTGCACTAGAAAATAAAAAGTGGAACTCCTGGTGAGACAGAAACCGTGAGGGAAGAAGATGGAGATGAATTTAAAGAGGGAAAACGCTGCCTTTGTATGAGAGGTAACTGAGTAAAAGAGCCTGTGTGGGAAAAAAGGTCATTAGACTGACAGATCCCAAGAAGGAGAAATTAAAAACACACTATACATTATAGTAAAACTTCTGAATATTAAAGATGAGTTGAAAATATGAAAATAAAAACCTATAGAAAGAGGGAAAATAAGCTTTCTTAGGAAGACATGAGAGTCAGATTCAATTTAAACTTCTCACCAGTAACACCAGTTATAAGAAACTAATGGAACAATATCTGTAAATTAAGAAAGAATGATTTTGAAATAATTCTACTTCCAACTAAACAGAATATTTTCTGACATATAAGAATTCAAAATTTTTTCTTCAAGAAACAGGATGTATTTCAGCAGGAATTAAAATAAATCTGAGGGAATTTCTGCTCCTAATAATGACGGGCTTGGCAATTCAGACAGATCAACCTGCTGAGAATAATTAGACAAAACAGGAAAATAATGGGGCCAATACATGGAGTAGAATTGAAGCCCAAAGGCATGCGGAACAGCTTTTCTTCTGGATGCATCTGTGGACCCAGCAGAGGCAGCTGAGGAGCTGGGTGCAGCTTTAAAACAGCCTCATGGGGCAAGAGAGCAACAAAAGTCAAGGGCCAGGCAAGAGCGGCAACAGGGAAATGCAATGCTGGTGAAATCGCCAGGCTTTGGTTTGGGGCCAAAAGTGTAAATATTAATTGGATATAGTGGAACTCAGCTTCAAAATTACTCAATCCACGATTGGTAGTGTCCTTATTAGCCTCATGCCCAAAGCATATGTAAGTCTTTTTATTATAGAATAAAGAATACATTATTCTAGGCGTCAAAGTACTATCATAATTCTTCATATACAATGTCCAGCACTAAATCAAAAGCCATCAGGCATAAGAAGAAATGGAACAATATGGCTAAAAACGAAATAGAAATAGACATGCAGAGGGTCCAGAAAAGGGAGTCTTCAGATACAGACTTTTAAGAAATCTGATGAATATGTTCAAAAAGTAAAAGAAGAGATTGTAAATTCCAGTAGTCAGAAACTAAGAACCCATTGAAAACTAAAAAAAAGAAACAAGGAAGTCAATGAGTGGATACAATAGCAGATAAACCAAGTCGAAGAGATAGTGAACTGGAAGACAGATGGATCAGAGCAACAGAAGTATGAAGAATACAAGAGAAGAAAAGAAATGTTAAAGATCAGGAAACTAACAAAGCATAAAAACTCACAGATACAGAGAACAAACGGATGGCTGCCAGAAGGGACTGGGGTTGGGGAGTTAAAGAGGTAAAGGGATTAAGAAGCACAAATGGGCAGTTAATGAAATAGTCACAGGCCTGTAACATACAGCACAGAGAATACAGTCAGTAATACTGTAATAATTATTTATGATGTCAGGTGGTACTAGACTTATCAGGGGAATCACTTTGTAAATGTACTGTACACCTGAAATATTGTCAACTGTAATTGAAAAACATTTTTTACAAGATTTATTTTATTGTTTTGAGAGGAGAGAAAGAGAGAGAGAAGGGGGAGGGCCCAGAGTCATCTCCATAGTTGTACATCATCAGTTGTGGCGTGGTTTCACTCCACACAGGTGGACGGGGGGCCACACGGGGTGGGACCTGAACCAGGGGCCTCCTGCATGGGAGGCGGGAAACTTCACCACTGAGCCATCAGCTGTGCCCCAGTTCAGCATATGGATTTGCATGAGCCAGGGATGGGAGCCGAACCCTGGACCTCACAATTGCAAGGCAAGGGCCCAACTGCAGAGCTATCCCAGCATCCCCAGGAAAAAAAAAAAATTTTTTTTTTTTTAACAAAACAATAAAACAAAAGACATCATAAGGCTATCGTACATATAATTGTAGTTCTAAAATGGAAGAGAAGAGAGAAGCAAGACAGTATTATTTAAAGGGATAAAGGCTTAGAATTTTACAAATTTGATGAATTATCAGGCTATAGATTTAAGATGTACTATGATCCCAAATAGCATAAAAACAAGAAAATCACATATACAACAAAGTAAAACTCCTGGAAACAAACACCAAAGAGAACATCTTAAAAGCAGCTGGGGAAAAACAAACAGACAAAAAACCCCAATAATTGGATTGACAGATATGGAAACAAGAAGACATTGGAATGAAATCTTCATAATGCTGAACAGAAACACTTGTCAACCTAGAATCCCATATAGAGAGAATACACCCCAAACCTTTCAGGATGAACATAAAATATAAAAATTTTCAGATAAAAAGAGGATTGTTCATCAGTCATCATGCACTAACAGAATTACAAAAATAAAATAAGCCTAATAGAAGATTGGAGATCAAAAAGGAATAAAGAGAAACAAAAAGGAGAATCTGTGTGAGCACAGCTTTTATCTTTAAATCTCTTATGGGCTATCATGTGGACAACAAATTATAGCTCAACTTAAGGAAGACCTTTTGGGCAGAGCTGTCTGAACATGGGAGATAAAAAAAACAAACCCATTACTGGAAAAGTACACGACTTCAAAGATTCATTCAACATCTGAGTTCTATACAGTGACGCACGGTTGTAAACGATGTAGATGCTGGAAAACGACAGCAACACCCGAGGACAACAGAAATACAACCTGAAAGGATCGTAACTCAAGGAATATCAGATTAAGGGTCACTGCAAGTTAAAATTGATGAACCTGCAGAGACATCGTTATAACCAAGTCCATACTTCACACAGTTCACACATGGTGGTGTACGCTGCATGGGTTTGGATAAATCTGCAACGGCACGTATACATCATGACAGCACCATGGAACATTTCCACAAGCTACCTGTCTTCACAGGGCCCGCATCATCCTGTCTGACCCCAGCGCATGCTACTCCCACACTTAGTCTTTCTCACCAAGAATTACTGAAATAGTCGCTTCTCACACGTTCCCCAGCTTTGCCACGTGGAGGCCCTCATGCTGCTCCGAGACCAGTGGATTAAGGGCTGCTCTTTGTCTCTCTCACCTCTTTATAATGATGCTGGTTTACTGTTATTTTCATATAGTCAGTCATGCCCCTTCCCCAACAAAGAGAATTATAAAGCTAGAGAATAAAAGAACAAAATCGAGGAGCTGGGAAAATGGGCTCTGGGGGGATGTCAGTCACAAAACGACTTTGTGAGACAGGGAGAGAAGTCTCCTGGGTCACAGCCGACAGTATAGGGGTCCGCAGGGGCCGCCTGGCCTGCAACCCGTCTCGGGCGGAGTTCTGGCACAGCCGCACCTGTGCATTCTGTTCTCTTGGAAGCGGCACAGGCAGAATGGGCTAGTTATGACAGGAAACTACGGTCTGCAAAGCCTAACATGTTAACTATCCGGCCCTTTATAAAACACGTCTTTGCGCGCCTGGTGCAGAGGTAAAGGTATCAGAAGCTCTTTGATTCTGATAGAGAATCTCTGAATTCTGATTGGCAGTGACTCTGAAGCCCAGAGCCCACCTGCCCTGTTAGTTCCCAAAGACTCGCAGCTGAGGGCACAGGTCATAGTTGTAAGCTGGTTTTCAGAGGTAAAATTCAGTCACGGCTCGCTCTGAAATTCTGTTTCCTGCTCATTCTAGGCCCTGGATGGTGAGAACGTAAGCATGAAGTTGGCAGGTTTCTTTTGTTTCCTTCTGCTCATTTTTCAAACGGACTTTGGACAAAATGAAAAAGCTGCTAGGAAGCAAAAAAGGAAGATGTCTTACAGAAGGCTGAGGAAAAGTTCCCTGCCTGGGAGCCCACAGACGATGGCAGGGGCGGCGGCAGTGCACCTTCCCGTGAGGAACCTGGATCTCAGCACCGAGGAGGAGTTTGAAACCTTTCTGAGGTTTCCTGGAGTAGAATCAAGCTATAATGTGCTACCAGGTAAGAAAACAGTACTACACAGAGAGCGAGACCGTCCATGAAGATAATTAACACAAAAAAAATCAACTTATATTATCTTCTGGTTTAATCTACAAAGATACATTTTTAGCTAATTTTAAAACTGATTTACAGAACGTATGTATCATATGAAATTGGAAAACAGGAAAAAAAAAGTAGTTATCCTACAACTACGAGGGTTATTTGGAAAAAATCCAGCCACAAACACCTCTATTTTTCATGTTATGTGGCTGGATACTCTCTGGACAGCCTCGTATACTTAATAAAAGCATAGTTACTCTTTTGTGTTACTTATTTCTAGTCAGTTTACTATGCCATGTATTTTAAATAGCTGTAATCATAGTATAGATACTATACACATAAATTAGTGAACTGTCTTTTCACTTATAATGACATATCATCTAGGATATAGTAATAAATTACTCAGATGATTTAGTGAACACATGGCCATTAAATATTTTCAATCAAAATGTTTCAACCAAAAAATGGAGTTAAGCCACTGATTTTATTTTATATAGACTAAACTACTGAATTTTTAAAGTTTAAAGGGATTGGAAATTCTGCCAAAGATTTCAACTAGGCATTCAAAAAAGCCAGCACTTAATGGTCCACATTTTGCAGGTTTGGAAGAAAAACGTAATGACATGACACATATGTTACCATTACACAGAACTTCCTAAACGAAAGAGAATATCACCACATAATAGTCTGTGGCCAATTCTTCACAGATTGCCTCAAGAAAACCAAATGCCTCTAAATGATGTTACTGCCATGAAGGTAACAGAAATAACATGTCATTACCATGAAAATATACAATTTAGGTCACATTGACAGCATGAGAAGAGTCAGAGGCAGGGAAATGTGGACGACCTGAGAGGAAGCGTGTGTCCACAGCCACTAGGGATGGGAGGGCACAGAAGATGCTACTGAACACCCCTCAGCTGTCCTCGTGTTTCCCTGCGGTCTGGCTCACGGTGCCTTTTTTTTTGACAGAGAGAGAGAGAGAGACAGAGACAGAGAGAAGGGGGAGGGTCCAGAACAGTCTCCATAGTTGCACATCATTGGTTTTTCCACATAGTTTCATTCCACAGGTGGACGGAGCTGCACAGGGCAGGAACTGGGCCGGGGTCTCACCCCAGTGAGAACTGAACTGGGGGCACTCCCCAGCTCAGCACATGGGTCCACACGGGCCGGGGCCGGGGCCGGGATTCGATCCTCAGTTCCTGGGGCTGCAAAATGAGCGCTTAACCCACTGAGCCATCCCGGCTTCCCCATGGTGCTGAAATGCGCATAACGTAACACTTTCTGGTCTAACATTCTGAAGTGTGTGGCTCGGTGGCGTTTAGGATACTCACTGTGTTGTGCAACCATCTCCACTACAGTTTCTTCACCCCAAAAGCAAACGCCGTACCTGTGAAGCAGGTACTCCCCATTGTCCTCCCAGCCCCTGGCAACCACTGATTTTTCTGTCTGTGGAATTTGCCTCATCTGGCTATGTCACTGAAAAGCAGTCACAGAATCTGCCACCTTTTGTGCCTGGCTTCCTTCACGCACGTGACAGGCGTTCTGGGGCCCCATTGACACGCGTCTAAGCCGTGTGGTTCTTTCTGTCTGACTTCTGTGTGCTCACGTCCATTCACAACTGAAACGCTGGTGACCGCACAAGGGACCTAAATGCCTCCTGCTCTCTTCCAGGAAGGAAGGGGCGCTGTGTGGTGAGCGGGCTCACCCTGTACAACAGAGCCGTGTGGTCTCCGGAGCCCTGTGTCACCTGCCTCTGCTCGAATGGGAGAGTGCTGTGTGACGAAGCCATGTGCACCCCGGCCACGTGTCCCCACACGGTTACCCCTGAAGGACAGTGCTGCCCGGTCTGCTCTGACACCGGTACAAATATTTATCCCAAACAACTCAGTGCTTAACTACCACTTGTCTTTATTTTGTCACTGACCTTAGCTTTTAAACTATAAGCAGGTAGCCAGAGTATTTAAAGTGCCAGCTCAACTATGAGATGCACAGGAGTTTCTCAGGGAAGCGTACGGCAGGGGCTGAAATAAAAGCAGGTGGCTTTATAGTTCTGTCACCGTGAGTCCAGTTGGACCAGATCACACCCCCCATCTGACTCTCAGCTTTTTATGTAGTGACAGGGAGCGCACAGCCAACAGTCCCCGAGTTCTCGGTACACGGGAAGAGCTCGGCGTGGTTCTTTCCATGCGTTTAGCTCACGTGCTGCAACTCCATGTGCACCTGTTACTGCACATGGAGATGAAGACTCATGGAAACAGAGGGAGAAGGGGTTCGTGACCAGGGAGGCCAGAGCCCAGCTCGGTGGCGTATCTGCAGCAGAGACGTGCCGAGTGCAGGGAGGTCCTGCCACGGCGCTCGGCTGGCGGCTCACTGTGCCCTTGTCCTATGAGGCTCGGGCCTCACAGAATGGAGATGCCTCGGGAGGGAGGCCCAGCCAAGGCCTCACGAGACAAACACCTGTGATGTGACAGGACAGGACGGGGGCTTCTCTTCTCCATGATCAAGGGACAGTGTTTCCATATACAAGATGATTACAGGGTAGACACCTACAGGTCTCCTGCCAGAACTGTACTTAGGTGCCTAATGCCACTTACTCTACTGAGGGATGATGGCTTTTAAAATGGTTAGAAAATAAGTGTTTAATACGTACTCCTTGGCGGGGGCGGGGGGCAGGGAGAGGGTGAAACACAAGGTTTATAAAGGCAAGATTCAGAAATTCTTAAACATTTTTCAAAGGATGTGGACTACTCCTGAAATGTTATGGTTATTTTGGAAAAATAAACTTGGATCCATAGGATGGGTTTTAAATGGTTCAATATGATAGCTTTAGTTCCCTTCTGCTTTTTGATTCCTGTTTGCCTTTTTGTATTTTCTGCCAGAGATGTGAAAAAAAACCCACAGACTTTATAATGCATACTGAATTGAAATCTCAAATGGCTCTCTGAAATAATTATCTTTTCTGAGTTCTTTTTTGTGGTGGTTCATGTATAGTATTGAATAAAAGCAGGGAGATGATTAAGTGAGTATATACTCTCTGACGGATGAAAATCCAGCGCTGAGCTCACCCCTCCCTAGAACTCTATGCAGAGGGTGAGTCTGAAGTCTGGTCTCGGTCACGTTGTCCCACTTTAGCTGAAGGTATCAGCAGCTAAATACAAATGCAGAGGAACTCTCTACTGTCATCGTCACGGAAGAGTGAAAAGCACTCTCATGCACATGTCGAGGCTAAAACAACATCACTACGTCCAGGGCATCATCTATGAGGCTCAGGAAGTAAAAATGATCTAAGTAGAGTCTGGGAAGGAAGTTACAAGAGAACTCCTGTCAGAGGATGCTTTTAGACCCATGGCGCTGAATGTTGGACAAAAATAATAAATCTATACACAAAAGCCAATTTCTCTACCTAAAGCAAGTAAAATATACATGCTTCACTTTTTAATATCTGAGAGCATACAAATTCTTACATTATCGATAACCTTAATTCACCCAACAGTATGTATTATAAAGCTCTCACGTCTGTACTGCAATCTCACACCGGGACTGTGTACCACTGTGCATCGTGTGCACTGTTATTCCCTCTGCAGTCACCAGGTAGTACGATACATTAGTAAAAATAAACAGTGAGACCACAGGCAAAGCAAAAATCGTTTGCCACCCATCGTACAAAAATGGAGTTACTACTGTGTTTCCCCTAAAGTAAGACCTCCCCCGAAAATAAGACCTAGCGCATCATTGGGAACAAAAATTAATATAAGACACTGTCTTATTTTTGGGGAAACAGGGTAGTAGAAGTATCCAAGTAAAAATCTGAAGCTGCATTTCATGTTTACACTGTTCTCCAATACCTGGCGGGAATAATACGTACTAACCTCATTTTCACTGTGCTTCCTCCTTTTATAAACACCGCTACCTGCGCCTGCGGCCCCCTCGGCGTGTGGCCAGGAGCCTCCTCGCTACTCAATGGCATGGCACGAAGTGACAGTACTGAATTTTCTGGTGATTCTTCAGAGCAAAGAGAACCCACTAGTGTCCTTCCCGAGCAACTGCCACCTGCTGAGGTGGAAATGGGTCAAACCCTGAGAAGAGAGGACCTTCCGTCTGAGGAGGACGAAGAGGAGATGGAAGAAAATGAAGACATGGAACACGGGGAACAGGTTCCTGGACCTGGAGAAGTGGGGAGACCGCCCAGCGAGGGGCAGAGCAGAGAAGAGGAAGAGCAGAGACCTGGAGAGGTGGGTGAGGAGGACGAGGAGGAGGACGAGGAGGACAAGGAGGAGGAGGCGGCCCTCAGAGGGGACGTGTTCAGGACGCCCTCTCCGCCCAGAGGCCGGCCACCTGTGCCTCTCAGGTGCTCGCTGGTCTACAGGACCATCAGCTGCCTCGGTGCTGACCTCACACAGATTCCACCGCTATCAGCACCGGAGATAACCAGCCTGGAGCTTGCCGGTAAGACACGTTCGCTGTTTCACCGTGTGCTTTAAAAGTGACTGACTCTCATGGCCCTGTGAATGTTCTGTTTTAATATCGTCATGTTAGCTGGCTCCACCGAGGCCAACCCCATACAATCTGCAAACAGAGACGCTTTGCAGAGGAGACAGGTGTGTCCTATAGAATAACATAGTCGGGTAGAAAGCACATTCCTCCAGAGCGAGTCATGATTTCCCAACGGACGTTTTCCTGAACGTCAGCTTTACCGAGCGTGACGTATCTGCAGTGAAACTCAGCCTCGGCGCATTGTTGCTTTAGACACAGGTTCCCCTCACCTCCCGAGTCCCCTCTGGCCCGGTCACCGGTCCTGGTCCCACCTGTGGATCTCTCCACAGCACTGCCGTCTCCAGGATGTCCCAGAAATGGAATTGCTCAGTGCACAACCCTCCCCGCAGGGCTTCCCTCACTGGCCATGCTGTTGGGGGCCCCATTTATCAGCATCCTGCTCCTTTTTACAGCCGAGTGTGGTGTTCCGTAGTTTGGAGGAACCACAGGTACCCGCTGACACACATGGGACACCTTCTGGTCTGGGTTGAGCGTGTGTACAGCTGACAGCTGCCATGGACGTCCACATACAGATGGGTGTGGTTGTCTTTAGAGGACACGCCCAGACACAGCAAATGCATCTGTAGCCGTAAGGAGCTGCCAGCCAGCCCCACAGCGGCCGTGATGTTCCTGTCAGCGATGCTGGATGGGGCCCACCGCCCTGCATCCCGTCAGCCGCCTTCCCTGCTCACATTAGCGTTACGATGGACGCGGAGCTGTCCAGACCTGCTCGTGTTTTCAGAGGCCCCGCTGGACCGGTTCTGAGGGAGGACCAGGCATGTGTGAGGCGTGTGTGAGGCAGGGGCAGGTTGCGGGGAACGGGCCAGCTGGCGAGCCTCAGAGTGTGTGTGGGTGACAAGGCCATGCCAGGGGTGCAGATTCAGGGGCGACAGGTCGGAATGGGGTTTCAGATGCGTCTTGAGGGAAATCACAGACGCTATCATCAAAACAATAAAGGACCACAGGAACAAAAAGGCAACGGAAACGTCCAACACCTGTGTCCAGGACGGCAGTTCCTGGTCATGCCAGGTGTGCGGCCGTGAGAAAGCTCCGACTGTGAGAATCTGGTCTCACGGAAGGCGAGTAGCCTGTGCTCAGTCACAAGACCGTGTTTTCACAAGGTTGCCGTGTGGTTTTTATGGTCCTCACCACGTCTGGTAAGCTCGTTTTCTGGGTTTAAAGTCACTGACTACGGCACTGAACTAAATGTCAAAACAAAACCCCATACATGTAAGGCATGTAGGGACTTCTATAGATTCAAGTCATGAAAGTAAAACCGGAGGCCTGGAGGTAAGCTGGGAGGTTATGTCCCCAAGCTGCTCATTTAGAAAAGGAAGGTGACGCTCAGAGAAAGTACGTGATGTGCCCAAGGTTTTAATGATTAAAACCTATGTCATATTCCTGCTTCGGGGTCTAGGAAATATCAGTGAGAAAATACGAAGAACTATAAAAATCAGTTCCTATATAACCTTCCAGAAGCACATCTCTGTTGTGAAACATTTAACGGTAACAGGATGTCGGGCAAACCTTTCTGGATATTTTAAGCAGCCATATGTGAAACGGGACGTACCGGGCACCACCGGTCCTCGGAGTGAAGTCTGACTATGCGAACAGTCTAGACCCAGTTTATTTTCCTAAACGTGCATTTGTTTATAGAACATAGATTCTTCCTGTCATGAGTACTGCTTTCTCCTCCAGATAAATGTGTGCACGTGCACCTGCACGCATGTGTACACACATGTGCATGTATGTGCACACACACACGTGTGTGTGTGTGTGTGTGTGTACAGACACACAGGCCTACAACACCACTGCCGTGTCTCCTAGGCAATTACATCACCTCTGTTCCGGATGCAGCGTTTAATGGATTACCGAATCTGGAAAGGCTTGATCTGAGCAGAAACAACATCACCTCTTCGGGCATCGGTCCAAAAGCGTTCAAGGTAAATACCACTCTGATCCGTGAGTAGCCAGTCATTTCAGTGGCTTTCCTATGACTTGGACCAGCAGAGGGTGGAGTGGGAGGAAAGGTGAAATGTTTTCCCTGGTGACTGCACTGTTTCCCATGTTTCTGGCTGGTTTTTCTGTGCTTTCCCCTAAGAACACCAACACCCACATCAATGACAAACTAATGTGAATTTATAGAGTCGTTTTCCCCCAAGTAGCCAAAAGCATGGTGAAATATGGTCTCTTGGTCCAGAAGGTATTTCTGGGAAGAAAGGATAGCTTTATCTGGAAACGCTATTAACATTTCCAGCAAGTCTGAGCTTCCCCTTTTGTGTGAACATGAAACTTCATGGGAGGCGGCGCGCTTCTGGGAAAACAAATGGACTCCAATGGAAACTGGCCCGGGGACAGGTCGGAGAGAGAAGAGAGAAGACAGCACGGAAGGAACTTCTTGTTTTTTTTATTTATTTTATTTTATTTTTTATTTTTTTTAAAGATTTATTTATTGTTTTTGACAGAGAGAGAGACAGAGACAGAGAGAAGGAGGAGGGCCCAGGACAGTCTCCATAGTTGCACATCATTGGTTTTTCCACATAGTTTCATTCCACAGGTGGGC
>PVKE010000063.1:61754-235827 GCA_004027555.1 Craseonycteris thonglongyai | reverse complement strand
CCAGAGCTGGGAGACCCGGAGCTGGGTGAATGGAGCTGGGAGACTGGAGCTGGGAGACCCGGAGCTGGGAGACCCAGAGCTGGGAGACCCGGAGCTGGGTGAATGGAGCTGGGAGACTGGAGCTGGGAGACCAGAGCTGGGAGACCCGGAGCTGGGTGAATGGAGTTGGGAGACCCGGAGCTGGGAGACCTGAGCAGCACAAGAGCTCACCTGCACAATGCAATGCAGCAGGCAGCATTAAGGTGTTCCCACCAGGTGACAACTGCCATTTATTGGGGGCTTCCTGGGCCAGGCCCTGCGATAAGTATCTTATAAACATACTCCTGACCTGTCCCATGAACCTGGAACTCAGATGTTCTGGCAGATGAAGAAATGGAGCGCGGGGGAGGTCTCTCAGACATGCTCAAGGTTGCAGGTAGAGGTGAAGATGGGAACTGGGTGCAGTCACTTTGCCTATGAATCCTGAACTCTTCCCCACCGCGTCTGCCATGTGGGTGTGTGGTGGGCACGGGGTGGGGGACGGAAGGGGGAAGGGGCCCGAAATAAGAGTTCTGATCCTGCCTGGGCTGGGATCTCGCTGACCAGCTCCCTCCTGTCCTTTCCTTTCCTCTCTGCCTTTCACTTCTCCCCTTTCTCTCCTACCTTCTTTCTGCCCACTGCATGCCTCTGTCTATTGGCGGCCTCATGAGTAGCTTTAGACCAGTCTGGACCACGTTGAGCAAAGCCTTTGCCTACTTCTCTTTACAGTTGATGCTCGCCAGCGATCCACAGGCTGTGATCTCCACTCTCCTGCCCCAAAGCTTGCAGAGAGGGGACATGTAGTCCTGCTCCCCATTCATAAATTGGGAGCCCAGACAAATGAAGGAACAGGGCCCTAGAGTCAGGCAATTTGGGGCTGAGACTCGTCTCTTCTTCGGTACCCTGTGAGACCTTGAGAAGTCATTTTCTCCGAGCTGAGCCTCGATGTGCTCATCTGAAAAGTGAGGCTGAACCTTGGGCTGGGTGATGAATAAAGTTCCTCCCCACAGTACCAGACCATAGGCATCCTATACATGTCATTGATAGACAGGCCACTCAGCCTTGGAAGCGGAATGCGTTCCTCAGGCCCGGCCCTTGTCTATTAGCCTGTCATCTGCCGGGGACCTGAAGGTCTGAGAGGAATGGGTTCCATATTCCCTCTGGGTGCAGAGCTCTGGCTGGCAGTGGGGCATTGCCTACTTCCACCTTCTGAGGGTAGATGCTCCTGGCTAACAACTCCTTCAAGCAAAGGCCCGCCAGGCCCCAGAAAGCCTGCAGCCTCGGTGCCGCGTGCTCTCCTGTTTGCTGAGTTAACCGCACAGTCATCGGGATCTGTCCACCAAGGTTCTCCAGGGTGGAGGTGGATCTGTGAGGAGGGGCTCCCATGTCTGCTGGGTGCTCGGAGCTGGAGCAAATGGGCCCAAGGGGTCATCCTCACCACACCTGCCATCGGGCCAAGTGATTAGGGCCACCGATCCTCAGCCTATGGGGAGGAGGGGCGAGAAAACACAATGTTCTTAGGTGCGAATGAGCAAGAAGAGCGCTTTCCCGGTGGCCTCACCCTGCCTCAATCCTCTATTTGCCATTCACAAAGTGGTAGAGTATCCAGGGTGGGCACACGAACTGTGGGACACCAGGGTTTAACTGCCATGATTATCTTTCACTATCAGTGTGATTTTAGGCAAGTTAGTTAATAGACCAAAGCCTCAGCTTCCACATCTAAACATTGGGGTAGAAGGTGTATTGATATTTACTTCCCAGGATTGTTTAAGGATTTAATGATGTCGTACTTATAAAATACGTAGCATAGAGCCTGCCACATAGTTCATAGTGTAGAATGTGTATTATTTGATTAAGGAATGAATGTATCTGTGTCTGTCTTCCCCTGATAGAATTAGGAGGCTCGCTCATTGAGAGCAGGGGTCTTCTTGTCAGAGCGACTGCTATCCCAGCCCTTAGAATAGAGCCAGGCAATGTCATTGAACAAAGAAATAGGGGCCTCCAGGGACAGAGTGGTTCCCTGGAATGAAGGGCTTTCCATGCTGAATCCAGGGAAGTCCAGGGGAAAGGGGGTGAATCCGTCACCCTAGAGAGAAAAGAAGAGTGGGAGGGAGGGAGGAAGAGAGGGAGGGAGGAAGGAAGAGGGAGAGAGGGATTCCCAACTTTACAAATGAGAAAACTAAGGCTAAGGGAGTTTATTAAAATTGTCTGAGACCAAATATAATAATAGAGGAATAATTTAATACTAGTTTTAGCCATTAAGCTATAATGGAACTATGGGCATTAGCTCCATTAACCACCTTGCTGTGTGACATTGGCCAAGTTCCTGCCTATCCCAGCCTCAGTTTCCCCCCTGTGAGAGACCTGGTGTGTTCAGATGCTAGCTGAGGACATGAAAGCCTGTCCTTCTCTAGGGAGCTCGATGAGGCAAGAACATGGTGCAGGGCGGCCCTGAAGTGACCAGGGCGGATGCCCGAGAATGTTGCTAGACCATCAGCGGCTGTGGGCAAACCCTGAGCCGTAGCCATTTCCCTTTGTCGCTTTCAGCATTGCTCCTGGGCCGTGGGAGGCAGAGAAAGGCTGCTTCGTGCGAGATGGGGACAGAACTTCGGGGAACATTCGCGCCCCCCTCTCTCCTGTGAAAGTTCCCCGTAATTAGCTTGGCTTGAGCCATTTCTCTTGCTGACTTTCCATTTTGTCAGAGATATATGCCAGGCCATCAGGATAGATCACGCTGTGACAATAATTCCCCTCCAAACTCCAAAGCCCATTTCGCACAAGGGTCTTTAGGATAATTAAAAGCAGCTCCATCATCTTTCCTGCTTAAATACTGGAGTGTTTCCCAAATGAGCCAGCTCCAGGCTCTCTGCTGGGAATTTTCCACATGCGACCTTCCTCCACACCACTGCCCCGTATCTACCCACACCCCTCTCTCCAGGAAGCCTTGCCTGCCTCTGCCCACTCCCCTCCCCCAGCTCCGCCTGCCCCAAAACCCCTTGAGCACGGGTAGTCTGCACCACTGATTTGTGTTCTTGTACATTGTCTCATCCCCTACCATATTGTGTCTCATGCAGTGATACTACTGAACACAGTGATTGATGTTTTAACATTATCATCAATATCATTTATCATTCAGTAGGTACTAAGTATCATGCTAGACCATTGCTTGAGTTATTTTGTTTCATCTTCCCATCAATATATCTAGGTAGACACTAATACATGCCTTTTGCAGATGAGGCAAGAGAAGTTAAGAAACTTGCCCAAAGTCACGTAGCTAGTAGGTAGAAGAGTCTGGGCTCAAACCCAGGTCTTTCTGACTTCATGTTCTCAACTACACTACGACACTCCCCTAGGCTCTGAGGGAGGGTCATTGTATGTCACAGCACAGTGAACACAGGATGTGGCTAACTAAACAAGTAATAAATGCACAAATAACATAAGCTATCATTCCCTGAGGTTTTGCATTAGGCCAGACCTTGCAATATGAGTTCACTGAATCATCCCCTAAACTTTATGAGCTGGGAACACAGTCCCCTGACTATCAAAGGCTGCACATCTAGAGTTAGGGCAAAAGCTGGTGATTGGGTATCCTTCGGGGCTCCTGGCAACGTGTGAGATGACAGAGACTGCGGTGATGGTGTGTGGTATGGGCCCCTAGAGATTCCAGGACATCCCTTTGCATCAGTGCCTGTACCAGGGCAGCTGAGACAACACCAGCTCAGAGCACAGGTTTTCATGAGTGGTGAGCAGCTGTGTGAGCCGGGGCTTCACAGCTGCCCTCTTGCATCCCGATCTGCTCATCACCTTGCTAGGCCCAGGCAGGAACCCCAATTCCAGGAAAAGCAAAGGCCAGGCTGATGCCTTCCTGAGACCCCCTGGGCCCAAATCTGTACCTTATGTGTAGCCTGGAAGGACGCTGGGGTCTTGGCTGAAGGTCCAAAATGGCCTGCTATTTCTTCTTCTTCCACCTTCTGCACTCATGTGACGCAGAAACCCAGGTGAGCGACCCCCAGCCGCAGCCCACTCAGGAATTCTGGTCATCATGGCCCATCTCCACCCCAGTTCATGCCATCACAAAACAGCAAGGACAGACTGTCCCTCAGTCCCCTGGCAGACAACCCGGGACTCTTCAGCAACCCCAGGAAGAGCCAAGTCCCCTCCCGCAGGACTCGTGCCTATGTGTGCTTGTGTGCGTGTGTGCGCATGCATGTGTGTATGCGTGTGCCCGCGCGTGCATGTGTGTGTGTGATAGCAGCTTCCTGAGTATTCTCCCACAATGCCAGCTTCTCCAAGTCAAGCTCTCGTTTCTAGTACAGGCCGTGGAGCTGAAACGCCTTCATCCGGTGCAGATCTCTCTTCTCCTGTGTGGGAAACCACTCATGGGCAGTGGTTGCTAACAATTTCACGTTTCTGTTTGTTTGTTTGATTTCTCTCAATCCACACTTCTCCTCTAGGCTAACAGTTGATAATCCACAAGCAAATTAAAATGAGCCTGAAGATTTATTGAAATAACCCGTGGGAAATCTTTTTTAAATTTTTCTTTAGGTGAAGAATTCTTTAGTGTATAAAAGCTGGCCTTAAATGGTGCATGCGCTTTGCATAGATAAATGCCTACTTAGCACTCATTGAGAAATACTTCTAGTGGTTGGGGATGCAAAGATAAATAAAAGCCTCTACCCTTAAAGAATTTGCAGTCTCATTGGGCAGATGTTACTTACATAAATGTTTTTGGTTTTTTTTTTTAATGGAAAATGCAAGTTGGAGGTTTATGTAAGGTGCTTTGGGAGATGAGAGAAGGAAGATTAGAGCTGACGAGGGTCATCAGCCAAAGATTTATGGGAGGCTATCACTTGAGTAAGGCCAAAAAAGATACACAAGGTTTGGTCAGGCAGAGTGGAGGGAAGGATATTCCCAGGAAGGAAGCTGCGTAAGCCAAGTCAGGAAGAGGCAGGACGTGGAGGAAACACGTTTAGTTCAACATGGCTTGTGGAGAAGGCATGAGAAAGTGACTTAAATAGGAAAGATGGATCAGTGGTGAGTGCAACAAGCTCCCATTATTCAGCACTTCGGGAGAGGGAAGGAAGGAGAGAGGGACAGGGACAGGGAGAGAGAGAGAGAGAGAGAGAGAGAATATGAGCATGTGTGTATGTGCACACACACCAGCTATGTGGTCTGTTCACCTAAACCACTAGGTAGTAAGGCTTCAGGGACTATGTGAATTTTACTTTTGTCTTCCTCCCAACGCCTAGTACAGTACCTGACAGAGAGGAGACACTGTAAGTAATGTTTGTCAAATTGTGTTTATTGTATTCAAAAGGTAATGGGTGACTTGTGGAAGTTTTTTGGGGAGAGGAGGTTAATAATGAGGGCCTTGATATTAAGAAGATTCATTAATTCAGTTACTGAGGTCTGAAAGACCTCTAAGGGACCACACAGTAGGCTATTGGGATGCCCCCTCACCCCCATCCTCTCTCCCAGGGGTGGCAGAAACTGAAGGGTTAGCCTGTAGAAGAGGAACAAAATAGGGGATCCATTCAAAGATATGAAAGACAGAGGCCACTGACAGCTATTCGATTTCTGTATCAATCAGGACTCTTTCTATTGCAAGTAACATCAATTCCAGCAAATTGGCTTAAGCAAAATGGCTCGGTTAACTGAAAGGGCCAGCAGATAGGGACGTCAGGAGTGACATGATTCAAGGATTCAAATGATGCTGCAATTCATCCTTCATCAGTGAGGGCCATTTCCAACCAGGCTGTCCCAGTGTGATGGCAAATAGTTCCTAGCCACGCGAGACCTTCACTCTCTCGGGTTTAAATTCAAGGGCGAAGAGAAAGGAACACCCACTCAGCAGTCTCAGACAGGCTCTCAGGTGCCCACCCCTGAACAAAGCACGAACTGGTTGAAGGTCAAGGTCATATGCTTCACCCTTGAGTTACATGTGCAGACAGGGCCAATCTCAGAGGTTGGGACTGGGAAAGGAAGTAGTTGTCTAGTGTCAGCACTGGGGTGTGGTTAGAAAGGGGAAAGTGGACAGTGACAAAAGCAGATGTGAACTATAGTGAACTTTGAGAAAGCATTTCAGCTGAGTGGCGAGAGGAAAGCCAGCACTGAAACAGTTACGAATCGAGTGTGTGCTTAAGATTCAATAGAAGATCATTTGAGAAATGTGAGAAGCAAAAAAAAAAAAACAACGGTAATGTTGTCTGGAATATGGGTAAATCTGTAGTGGAGAAGAAGACCCCTAAGTGAGGGGAAGACACGGGATAAGAGAGATGCCTGGACGACAGACAGGTAAAGGGGCTGTATTGTCCAGGAGAAGGCAGGAGCGCGTAGAGGGCGGGGTGGGAGCCAGCAGGGATGGCCCTGAGGGAGCCGGGGCCCTTCCTGCTTCTGAGAGGGGAGCGGGGAGACGAGTGCAGGAGAGCACAGGGAGGCCGGTGCACGCGGGCTTCCGGAACACAGGGCACGCCTGGACAAGTCCGCGCTTCTCACAGGGGTCTGGTCTGGTACAGCCCTCGGTCCTCGTGGCTTGGATTGTTCGTCTTGTTTGTCCCCAGAAATTCCTTCAAACCGCTTCCTAAGCAACGTGGGGCAGCTCTCCTAACCTGCAAGGAAGTGAACTGGCTTGATTTCATAGCTGATGCCCTTGACATCTGGTGGAGGTGAGGGCAGAACCTGGCCACTCGTGTGTGGCCTTCACACACCAGCTGTCCTGGTGCTAACCCTTTGGGTAGAGTTAAGGCAGCCACAGCAGATCACAGGGAAAATTCTAGCCGTGATGGCTCCTGCCCTCTGAAAGTATACTCCTGGCACACAGAGAAGGACAACACAAGCCTACAGGCATCCTTGCTGACGGATCAGCTACGACTCCTTGATAAGCATGTATCTGTCTGTGGCCATGAGCCAGACACCTCCCACTCCTCGCTTGCTTGGTCTCCGCCTTGCACGTCATCTCGGTGTCTGTCACAAGTGTTTGCGGTCAGCCTGGCCCGGGTGTGAGTGCTTGCACTGCCATGTCTGTGGAACCGTGGGCATGTCACTTCAGCTCTCAGGGTATACCAGAGGGAGGACATTTGTATGCTACTCCACATTCATGTTGCCACAGATGTCCATTGTTCTCAGTTACTTGCTTTTCTTCCAACTCAACTGGATCCACGGAGGCTCTGGCCTCACCACTGGCTGCCCAGAGAGGTTGGATACATGACAGGGAAGGATGGGGGCTTTAACGCCCCCTGGGGCCGACTTCCATACATGCTTCCCTGGGATTGTTCTCCCTACCCGGTAAGGTGTTAGCTCGGGATGTTTTCTAGAGAACTCAACCCAGTCTCTGAGCTTGTCTCCTTGTAGATCCATCTCATGATGTCTCACAGGATTATGGCAGGATGAATTAAACATTAGGGCACATTGTAGGTACTCAACAAATATGAAAGGTACCATTATCACTATTACAACAGAATGGTGAGAGTTACCGTTTTGGGGGTCTGATCTATGCCTGACATTTAATTATTTTATTTATCTCATTGTTGACAGCAAGAACATCTTAAGGACGGGAACTGAGACTAAGTGCACTTTTTATGACAAATATGAAGAGGGATCTACATGTAGCTTATTTGGGAATGTAGTCCAGTAATTAAGAAGGAAGGAGATGATGTTTCAGATTTGTTATTAGGTAGAATTAGGAAATGGGGTTGATGATAATAATGTCCTAGAATTCAGTTTATCATAGAAAAAAATTCAGGAGGATCAGCATGGGTAAAGGGGAAGTCTGCCCCTTTGGATGCCATAGTAAACAGAATAGCAGGAGGTACGAATCAAGAAAAGTCCCTTGGTGAAGAATTTAACTTAAAAACAAGTTGTATTTTGAGTCACAAAGTGGGGCTTACCTGGCATAAGCACAACAATTTTGTCATTAAGCTATTTTGGTTAAAAAAAAAATGTGTTAAAGTTTCATTGTTACCTAAGCACAATGCATGTTGAGAAAATGTTAATAATAGTTAATATTTATTGAGAACTTAATACTGCCAGGTGAAGCTCTTCACATGCTATCTCATTTCATTCTTCTAAAGCCTTTCAGGTGCCCAGTTGGCTCCTCACAAGTCCAAATAAAAGAGCTCAGGAACCTGTGTGAATTGACCAAAACTGGGGGCGAGACTTTAGCTTCGGAAAGTGATAAGCTAGACCCACAACTGAAAGACAGAGCAGGCAGAACATAACTTAGAAGTCCCACGGGCCATCTAGTTTCTCTGGGCAGGTGTAGCTGACAGTTGCCTTAAGCAGAAACTCCCACATTGTCCAAGCGCCTGGAAGAGGGACCGCAGTTCAAGAGGGTGTGGTGGGTGGTCCAGATTCCCCACCTCTGATTTCAGTGCAGAAATATGGGTCCAAGCATTTAGCACAGTGGAATTTCATATAAAGTGTTATTGGAACAGGTTGCACAGCTTTCAACATTTGAATGATGAGCATGGCATGGTATTCTGATGAACATAGATATCGATTAGCCTGAGAATACATTAATCCCTGGTCCAGGTGGGGGTTTCACTGTACAGGCCAAGGGCAAGGTGACATCAGCAAAGGGCTGGATCTGCTTTGGGCAGACACTGTGCTGGTAGCCACATCAGTGATTGTTTTAGTTCTCTCTATGGCCTCTGGGTTTTAGCAGAGCACATGATTGCCTGCATACATTAAGACCCCATTTCTCAGCCACCCTTTGTCCACAGGTATGCCCATGTGCCTGGGTCTGGCCAATGGGATTTCAGCAGAAGGGCCCCAGGAGCAACTCTGCTCCCTTACCCCGTTACCCTGCTTCTTGGGACACTAGAATCATGGCCAGAGCACATCCTAGACCATGAGGACGAGAGGGTACCATAAGGATGGTAAAGCAGGAAGCCACAGGCCGTCTGGTCCCCGAGGCTTGATGGCCCAGTACTGTTGACCCCATAGCTCGGACAGGAGAGAGCCACTATCCATCCTATTTCGACTTCCATGAGAGTGGGATTTTTTGCTTCTTTTAGCCAACTAAGTTCTAACTGGAATGCTCATTTGTGGATTAGACAGCAGTTCCTAATCAAAGTGTTATCCTCTCTCTGGATGGTGAAGAAGAAGGTATCTTTCTTCTTTCACTCTCTCTCTAAGGGATCCTCAAAGGGGGGTTTGCAGGATGAAAACCCGGCCTCTCATGAGGAATGCATTATGACCGTGTAACAGGCACTCGCTCTGGGTACTGGAGGGCAACAGGCCCAGGAGGCACGCATGCCAAGACCCTCTGCCATGTGTTCTCCTCTCAGCCGGGCTGTCTTTGTGCTTGTGCCCAAGGACATGCTTCAGCACGTGCTTGAAATAGTCCTGCTCCCTCTGCTCTTGACACACTGCCCCACCTCTCCCTAGATCTCGTTTCTGTGTCGCCTACTAAGAGGAGCCTTCCCCGATGCCCTGAAGTAAAACCCCCTATGTTTCTTCATATTCTTATTATAACACGTAGGAAAACAGCAGCGTTTTCTGTTTACGTTCAGGGAAACAGTCTACCATAGTTGATTATCCAGTGGTATTTGCTGAGTGCCTACTACATGTCAGGCCATGTGCTACTTGCTCAGTAGGCAATGGTGACCTAAATAGATGATCCATTCCTTGCTCTCATAGAGTTTACAGTCTGGAGAGAAAGACAGCCAATAAAAATACAATTTAAAATTATGATCAAATTTTGGGAATGCCAGGATAGCTCAGTGGTTGAGTGCTTGCCTCTCAGAGGCCGGGGGTTTGATTCCTGGCCCTGGCCCGTGCAAACCCATATGCTGAACTGTGGTGCAACTGGTGACTGTCAGGATGGTGGCGAAGGTTCTCACCTCCCATGCAGGAGGCCCCTGGTTAGGTCCCTACCCCATGTGGCCTCACATCCACCTGTGTAGAATGAAACTGAAACTGTGTCATAACTAATGTTGTACAACGATGGAGACTGCTCTGGGCCATTCCCATTCTCTCTCTCTCTAGCCTTCTCTCAAAAACCAAAACAAATCTTAAGAATAATCAAATTATGATCAATTTTCTGAGGCCACAGAGAATGGAGTTCTGTGAGAAAGAAGAACATCTTGGGGAGGGATGTTTGTATCATCTTGATGGAAGGTCTCCCTAGTGAAGTAATGAGCACACTAAGAATCAGCAATTAAGAGGGCAGGTGGTGGTATCAGGCAGGTTGGGGTTTAAACCCTTGCGATGGCACACTTTCCAAGTGGTGTGACTGTGGGCCAATTGCTTCACCTCTCTCAGCCTGATAGATAGTAGCACACCTGTTTCATTAAGCCCAACGCATAGTGCCAGGGCAAGTACTCGGTAAATGTGGTCTCTTGTCATTTTTGAGTGTCTGTCATTCATCTAGAACATGGATGTTCTGAGGGCAGATTCTTCTCTTTATTCCCCTTTACATCCTGGACCTAGGATCTGTTGTTGGCATCCCCAAATATTGTTTGAATAATAATAGCCAACATTATTGGACCCTACTATGTGACAAGCACAGTTCTTAACACTTCATAGGCATTGATTCAGTCAACACTCACAGCACATCTATAAGGGCTTGTACTCCTCTTACCTCTAGTTGACTAATGAAGAATCAGGGACCCAGAGATTGAGCAACTTGCTCGGGGACACGTGATCAGCAAGTGGAGAAACCAGGGTCAATCCTAAGCAGCCTGATTCTAGAACCACTACATGCTGTTGCCTCTGTAGCAAATGAAAGAAACCTCTCCATCCTCACACAAAAAAAAAAAAAAAAAAAGGCAACTTCCTTTGGCCCACACCCTTATGAGGGTGTAGACTCTCAAATGATGTACTAATTTGGGAAATGCATCTCCCCAAATTATATAATGATCATTTCCATACTCATTAAGTGTGGGTGAATGAAGAAGTGAAATAAATAGAATGAAATTCGTTAACTCTCAGTTGTCATTAATGGGGCTCTCCTGGGGACCTAAATGACACAGCATGTGTGTCTGCTCACGCAGCAAGACATCTGTCCCCCATGCTCATCTACCCACACTCTCTCCTGTCCCTCTCATGCAGCCCCCACCCCCGGCCCGAAGCCTGCGGGCTCCATACCCCGGGCTCTGTGGTTCCTCCTTGCCTCTGGCGCGCTCTGCTACCTTCTTCCCACTTTCTCTCTTATTAAAACACCTTCACCCGAAGGCATCTGTGAGATGAGAAGTGTGCCTGCCAACTCGCCCTGAAAAGCTTTGCAAAATGCTTAAATTACTTCTTTTATTTTCCAAAAAGTATGTGTTATTTGAAATGGAGAATGGCCTTACCTTGTCCTTGTAGGCCTGCTGTTCTAGAATATTTTGTTAGAAACTACAGGAGAGGATAATGCCCTATGTACCCACAGTTCCTCTTGTTACAGAAATTGTAATAAGCTGCCAAGCGTGCAAGCACCACTGCTGTTCTCTTGATTAATGTTTTCCACGGTGTGGGGATACATCTGTCTTTAGCTGCCCGTCCCAATTATTCCGTTATGTAAGGAGAGTATCGTGCAAAATTGTCAATGAGGCAAAGTATAGGCAGCCTCCAAATGGCACTGTTAAAATGGTGACGTGCTCTCCAGGCTCCCATTCAACGCCTGATGGGTGTGCTATTTCCTGTGACTCAGAGCTGATCCTGAGCTGAGGAACTAACTAAAGAAACAGACAAGGGACATCAGGTAAGCAGTGGGAACAAGGAAGGAAGGAAGGATCGTGGGGCTAGGACTAAAATGACCAAGAACATTTCACTAGAGATTTCCACAACCTAATAAATGAATAAGTATTAATGGAGGTCCTACTAGGTGTTAATTCTGGGTTAGGTTTTTAGCATTGGACAGTATATTAAGATTCAAAGGCCTAGTTTCCATTTCAATTTCCAACCATTTGCTAAAGACAGTGGGACTTTCTGAGACTTGGTTATTTATTCTGTGAAATGGAAAGATAATGTTTCTTATAGTGCGTCTTAGTGAGGTGTATGTGACTTCTAATAACCGTTACCCATTGAAGCCAACTGCATTAAATCTGAAACTGTTTAAAGGATACAGTGGTACGTATTTCAAGGAACACAAGGACACGAGGTTCTGCCAGTCTCACGGGGACTTGGAGTCAGGAACTGAGATGATAAGAGGAATGGAGTTTGCTACAGTTTCTCAACCTTCTCATCCTTTTATCTCTCTCTCCTGGCTGTTTTTCTCTGTGTATTTGCTTAATTCATATCTTTCTGCCTCTCTCTCTGTCTGTGTCTTTGTTTTTTCTTTTCTATACACATTGCAGAAAATAGACATTCCAACACTGTGCCCTTGACCCCTAAGTCTATATCATAAGGCCAACAGTCACTGGAATTTATTAGTCCAAATTACAAATACCAAAAGAAAGAGAATCTGGTTGGCCTAGCTTTGGTCAGGGGATTGGACAAGACCACGTGGCCTGCTGACCACCCGCTGTAACTGTAGAGTCGGTAGCTATGAGAAGGGGGCATGGGTAGGCTTTCCAAGGGCGATGCCAGGGCAGAGGGTGATGGAAGACAGCTCTGTACTCTGGGCCACTGTGAGGAGTAAACAGAAGAATGGGATGGGCATTTCTCAGCATTGTCTGTGAGAACTCAGTGCTCAGTGAGCACTCGCAAAATCTACTGCAGAAGAAGCTGAAATTTCAACGTGAGGGGCAAAACTGATGCACGCATACGGCGTCTAACACAGTTCCCTGTGCTGAGTAGGTGTTATTTTCATGTTTTATACTGAAGTCTCCAGTGCAATGTGTTGAGCCAATTGTCAGTGTTCTGTAAGTGCTTGTTGAATTGAGCAGAATGAGAAGGATGACATTGAACAAGAACCTGCAATTAAAGACAGCGATGAATTAAACTTTGGATTAGGGCATACTTTGCAGACACTGGAGTCTTCAGAGATACCATGAAGTGGTTAGTTGACTGTAGTAGTTGGTAGAGGGTTCATGAAGGAGAGAGCTTTCCACAGTATCTTGAAAATATGCAATGTGGGAAGGCATTCAAAAAAGAGAAAAGAACTCATGACAAACAAATAATATGAATGGGGACTTAGAACAGAGCTGAGATGAGTCTGGTATGTTCCTGGTAGAGAGGAGTGACAAAGGGGAACAAATGAGAGAATGAGTGACAGCTCACAGTGAGAAACAAAATTGGATGGTGAGGTCATTTTCAGAGACTTGAGAGGGAGGCAGAGCTGATCAAATGGGAGGTGCGAGGGAGCCCTCGAAGGCAGGTGTACAGTGAGGCTGCTAGCCCCTGCCTCCTCCTGCTTAGCTGCAGCAATAGCCATGCCCAGCCCCTGTGTCAGTGAAAACCAGAGCTTAAGAATGCCCAGTCCCGGCAGGAAGAGGGGCTGGAGGCAGTCTTGCTACCCGAGCCTCAGTGTCCTGGTGCCCACTCAGCTCGAACCTCATCTAATCAGTCTTTTTGCAGCAGGGGCAGCAAACAGGGCTTCTGCTTCTGGGGCTCTTCACTTCCCCTCGTTTCCACATTCTGATTCTTAGCCTGTTGGGTTGAGACCCTGATTCCCTGCCTCCTCTTAGCCAGCTACCTCCCCCAAGGACAAACTCTTAGCTGTAGGCACCCCATCTTTGATAGGGGCTGACTATGTCCTAGACAGAACGTAAAGCCAAAACAGCACCTTCCATTTGATTGAACAGAGACTCTGTCCAAGAAATCACACACCCCTGAACATCAGTCAGGCCAGCAATGCCCCACCTGAGGCGGCCTCATGGACTGTGACATTTAGAATGGGGGTCTCCAGCCAGGGTTGTTACCCTATCCATGGCTGATCTGTGCCAAATGACCTTCCTATCCTCAGCAGCCTCTAGCGTGCCTTGAAGCCAGGGCCACAGAGCTGATGACAGACCCATGTCCATCTAAATGATGAAAAATCCTAGAGAAATGGGGAATGCCCTATAGGAGAGCTATGTTCCCAAAGCCTGTAGGACAGGATAAATGAAACCAGTAGCCTCAAGGGAGACTGAGTGGTGTCCTGTTTTTCCAATAGCATGTCCCCAAAAACTCCCAGGGGTTTTTGGAACACGTGGTGAGAAAGTTGGTGTGCCTCCACCTTGAACCTATTAAAATACCAACAGGTTTCACACAAGTAAAGAAGGACACAGGTTCAGCTTCAGAACAGGTGTATTTCCAGCATGTCGAGCCGCCCCTGGGTAGCCTAGGATGTGAGAGAAGAAATAGTTGATCAGTGTTGATGGGAGGCTCCAACTTTACTGGGCGAACTTCTCAGGATACTGTAGGTCTCCTGGTTGGGAAGGGATCCCAAGCCCCTGATAACAGGGTAGATGTCAGCCAAGTGTCAGCTTCTTTTATGAACAGGAGCTGTGACCACCCTGCCAGACGCGTCCTGAGCCTTTCCCCCGTTTGTCTAGCTTCTGCCCCAGGTAAGGACTGGCTTCAGAATACATCAGTGACAACCGCTTGTCTCCTATTTACTATCGCAGGTGATGCGTGGCTGACTGCATCCCGCATCTCCGAGTTCAACCCCCACCTTAGCGTTCCGCTCTCTCCAGTCTCCCGACTCTACATATTCTCTGTCCTCACGCCGCACTCTGCTGGAGTAGATGCACGAGCACTCCTTATCTATGTCAGCACGCGTCTCTGCAGCAAGCTGCGAGGGTGAGCTCTGATGCAAGGGACCACATTACAGGGCTGAAGGGTAGCTCTCGCCTCTGATCAAGGAAAATTTTGTCATTTCTGGTAGCAGGATTTCTAGTGGGACAGGTCATCAGTCCTGGCTGCCCTGCGTCTGAACGGGTCCTGACCTAAGTGTCTGTTAGGGACAGAGCCTTCTGAATGCCCTAGTCAGTGGTGGAGTGATAAGATCATGGCCTTTAGAGCAGGGGTCCCCAACCCTGGGGACACAGACTGGTACTGGTTCGCGGCCAGTTAGGAACTGGGCTGCACAGCAGAAGGTGAACGGTGGGCAATCCAGCAAGGCTTTGCCTGTATTTACAGCCACTCCCCATCACTCACATCACTGCCTGAGCTCCGCCTCCTGTCAGTTCGATTCTCATAGGACCGTGAACCCTGTTGTGAACTGCACATGCGAGGGATCTAGGGTGTGTCCTCTTTATGAGAATCTAATGGCTGATGATCTGAGGGGAGCTGAGGTGGTGATGCTAGTTCTGGGGCGCGGCTATAAACACAGATGAACATGCGCAGAGAGGTTTGACTGCACAGAGACCATCATAAATCAACTGCCTGCAGACTCATATCAAAGCCCTATCAGCGAGTGGCAAGTGACAATTAAGCTGCATCTGGTGGCAGGCTTTATAGTGGCAAGTGAGTTGATGTACTTCACTAGTACAGCTGCATCTGGTGGCAGGCTTGAAGTCAGAATCTGACACTTATTTTAGTCTGCACACAGCCCACCCATTATTTTATTGACCTCTTGGTCCATGCTTCTTTCCTGCACTGCACACTTGTCTCAGATGGGACCGTCTAGTTGCAGGAAAACAAACTCAGGACTCCCACTGGTTCTGCATTATGGTGAGCTGTATAATTACTTCATTGCATATTACAGTGTGATAATAGAAATCAAGTGCACAATAGATGTAATGCACTTGAATCATCTTGAAATCACCTCCCACCCCCACCCCGCCCCATTCATGGACATATTATCTTCCACGAAACCAGTCCCTGGTGCCAAAATCATTGGGGACCACTGCTCTAGGGTCATCCCCACATGAGTTCCAGTGCCAGCTCCACTCCAAGTTAGGAAATCATTTACCTTCTGGGAGTCTTGGTTTCCACTCCTAAAGTGAAGAATGCTAATCATTACCTCCTGGTGAAAAAACAATCTCTGAAACTAGACAGCTCAAGCGAATTGCCTGGTGCTGGAGCTACTTGGTTTAGGTAACTGTTTTCATCGCCACAAGAAACATCTGTGCCCAGGGGTGGGGCTCTAAGCCTGTGCTTGCACATTTGGGGCAATTCCTCTTAAGTTCTCAAGCCAACTGAAGATGCAAAGGTGGCTTCAGCCAGCTCCCTGGGAAGCAGGTCCACAGGGATGAGCACTCCCTCACACTTCCCAGGCATCCTGCCTGTGAGCATGCTGTTCTGAACAGTGGTGCCGTTCCTAGATCCCCCGGAGAGGGAGTCACCGCAGTAACTGAGTCCGGAAGGGCAGTGCAGCCTTGACCTCTGACAGCACCTGTGCTGAGGCCTCCCTGAAGGCTGTGGCATGTCCTTCAGGGGCCCTAACTCATTGTAGGGAACCACGTCCAGGTTCCAAAGGCCCCACTCATCAGTCCCGATGTGAGTAGGTGTGGGAGAGGCTGCCTGTGGGGGTCCTTGATGTGCCTCCTGTTGCTCCAGAGCAGGCTGTCACCACCCACAGCACTCCTCTGGGTCACACAGTGGTTCCCAATGGCTGCACAGTAGGACAGTCTAGAAAATGCTGGTGCTATTGCTCTGCCTCTGAACAGAATCAGGATCCCAGGAATCGATAGTATTTTTAGTGCTTCCCAGATGATTCCAAAGTGTGGGCAGGTTAGGGAACCACACTAAACAGGAGGGCTTCTCATGGGCTAATGTCCACACAGTTTGCTTAGAGATCTCATTAAGCTGCAAATCCTGACTGAGTAGGTCTGGGGCGGGGCCTGAGACGCTGGACTTCTAGTGATGCTGAGGCTGCTAGTTGAGTAGTGAGCGTCTGCAGCCTTCCTGTCTCGGCAGCCAAACCTGCTTAAGCCCACCTGAAAACTCAACCCCATCCTCCTTTCTCAGGACCAGTGGTGTGCCGGAAACACCTACTGGGCTCGAGCCCCCTCCTAAGCTCAGCATCCAGCCCCCTGGCTCTCTCACCCATCAGCAGCAGGTGATTTGGACACGGGATGCTCATCTCATGTCCAAACCCCTGATTATATAAGGCAACTTTCTATTCCCAAACCTATCAGTTACCCAAACTGATACTCACAGAATGCTAGGAAGCAAATGCAAAACCCTCCATGGTGAAACAAATGGGGCAATTCTGGTCTAACCGAATTTGAAATTTGAATGGGCTCCTTTACCATAAGATTTATCAGATACTCAAAGATGTGCTCTGATTTCAAAAGCCTGCAGCTCTTTCCAACCTTAGTTGACTACAAAATACTTTATTTGTGGCATACCTCATAACATTTTGTAGACCCAGTGAGATATAAAATCCATTTTGGAAAATGCTACTTTAGATTTATTTCTACAGATTCAAGATAAGCATAGGGATAGATTAGTATGGAGACAGCTGGTTGGAATTTTCCATTAGCATGCAAGAAAGAAGAACCCTCATGGACCATCATAAATGGTCCCTGTGTTTGCAATCATGAGAGAGAAAGACAGGGCCTGGGAAAGGGACAGTCAAAGGTGCCAATTTTCCATGAGTTTGAGAAATACAGGGGATAATTTTTATGGCTGCTGGAAAGAAGTACATTGTTGCTACTGTGTGTGTAACACCAAGGAGAATGGTTGAAACTAAAATATTCTTGAACCATCAAAGGTCTCAAGAGACGGGCCAATGGAATGGATGCTGCTCTGTTGAGGACGTAATTTCTTCTCCATATTTATTATTTTTGAAATAGAAAGGATTCCTGGACTAGGGGTGGTGCAAACAGGGAAGGCAGTGTGTGAGCAAACATCCCATGCTGAAGGTGGCAGGCTGCTTCTGTGATATTTGTTTCTTCATATGGACTTGAATATCCTGGAAATTGGTGAAATGGGGAGAAATGGCAGCATTTTAACAGGTCCCGATGAATTTCTGCTCTTATATTCTGTTCCTTGAATAATTGGGGGTCTTAATCCCCCCCTAAAAAAAAACATGGGTTCCTAGTGTACTCTGGTCTGTGGTTGGGAACCTGTTACCCATGGATAGAAAGCCGGTTGCTGATGACCGCGTGTCAACTGCTGGAGCCTTTCTCACTAGCCTGAGGCTGGGTGACGCTGACACCTGCCCTAGCCCTGCTTGGGGTGCTCATGGCTGGGCCCAGCCATACCTGCTGGCATGGAGCCATGAGGTCAGGGACAGGTGTGTCATCTCTGTCCACCAGGCTGAAATGGTCATTCCTCTTTGTAACTTTGATATCGACTGGAGAGCAGAGACAGCTTCTAAATTAGGAGCCTCTGGGATTAGCCAAATGGGAAGGCATGCATTTCAGCACGCACCCTGATTTACTTGAGCATAAAGTAGATTCTGTACTGTTATGCTGGATTTCTTTGCCTTTCAGGTGCTGTGTTGGTTCACGCTTAGTTGCACTCAATAGAAACAACTCTGGGTAGTTGAAGGGAAAGTGATTTATTACTAGGTCGTAGGTGGCTTACAAAATAATTGATAGGGTGAAGGAATGCCATAAGCTCTCAGTAAAGATCCATGCCTCCTGCTGCAGTAGATCGGCCCTGCCTCTCCCAGGATCTGCCCTGCCTCTCCCAGGATCTGCCCCGCCCCTCCCAGAGTCTGCCCTGCCCCTCCCAAGGCCGGCCCCGCCCCTCCCAAGGTCGGGGGGGGGGGGCCCTCTCAAGGTCTGCCCCGCCCATCCCAGGGTCTGCCCCGCCCCCCCTCAGGGTCTGCCCCGCCTCCCTCTCAGGGTCTGCCCCGCCTCTCCCCACAAAACTCAGATTCCAATTTAGGTCTTTTAACAGTGCATCTGGTTGAGTGAGCCTAGATCACAGCCATATCCTCGGCACAAGACAGGCAGGGAAATGTAGTTGGAGCTTTCCTAGTTTCGATAGCCCTGAAATAGCCATGAAAAGGAAGTGGGAACAGTTGCAATCTGAGCATATCGGCTGTACCCATCACTGGAGTGCTAGCACAGTCGCAATATCATTGCCCCTTCCTTTAGTAATGGGTACTGCTGAAACCCATTAGTCATTATAACCAGGAGGCAACACAGTACTACTTACTGATTGGAAATGCAGTGTCTGATTAAGACAAAGCTGCTGAGATGATCTTGCAAAGTCCCAGAAGCCAGGTCAGTATCAGCACACCTCCCTTTTCCACTATCAATATTTGCCTCACTATCAACGTTCTATCCCATTAGACTTCTGGGATTTAAAGGGATTCTGGGGATGAGCCAGTTCAGGCCCTCATTCCAAACAGCTTATCACATAGTTTGCTAACTTTTCATCTTTCTAAGCTGCCTTCCCAGCTGAAATGTGGGTTTGCAGGAACTGCGTCTTAGTCATCTTTACATCCCAGTGCTGAGTGTGATTCCAGGGGTATGGCAGGTGCTCCCCAATTGAAGGAGGGAGGGCAAGGCAAGAATAGAGGGAGGAAATGGGGGCTCGTGTAGGAGGAAGTGCCTGCCCCCAGCCTGCCCCATAGACTTCAGGGAGAAACAGGGTGAAAAGCCCAGACACCCCACTCCATGTAACGTCTTCCCTTCCCAGGCTCAGGATCAACAGCCCCAGTGATGTGGCGCTTCTAGAGCCTTCTGTGGCTACTGTTGCTGGTGCAATCCCCAAAGCATGCCAAGTTTAGAGGGAGGCTAGGCAGGGTCATGAGTGAGCCAGGAGTCAATGGTGAAAAAGAGACACCCCCCCTTCAAAAAAAATAAAAGAAACCAAATTGCAGAGACTTCCACCTCACTGGGCACAAATAAACTGTCTAGTAGTGAGTCTTGTACTTCTGTAAGAAGATTGTATGAAAATAGACCAGGCACTGCTGTTCTGAGGGTAAATACTTTTCACCAGGCTGATGGATAACCCAATAAGGATTTATTTATTTATTTATTTTTTACTTGTCATGAGTCAAAATAATACAGTTAGTATTTAGCATTTTATTCCCACCCCAGCCTTAACCAGTATTGCACAGTAGGGCATTTATTTTAATGAACATGCGCAGACCATGTTGGGAGGGATTTGCTAGATTTCTAGTCTTACAGCGACTTGCTCTGTGGGGGCGTGGGCGTCTCAGGAGGGAGCGTTTGGAATGATGTGCAAAACAAGGAAGCAAAACCACTAATAAGTTCCCTTCACTGGTCGGTCCCAGGAGACTCCCTCTGGGGGTGATGGCTGCCTTCCTGCTCATGCCTGAGGAATGCACGTGGGCACTTGTTCATGTGGGATGCGTGTGCAGGGGAGAGGAGAGGGCTCGCTGGGCTAGCTATGTGCTGAGCACCCTGTGTTATCTGGGCTAACCTTTTGAAACACAGGCTGACTCTGGGAGAAAGCGATGGCCCTGCTTGTATGAGCCGTGAAGTAATTAGGCTCCCAGCAGTTAAGCTGGGATAGCTGTCATGCATGCATTCACCGGTGAAGACCGCCTTGCACAGTTGTATAGCTTGTGCATGGCACAACTCCCAAGGACTCAGTTCACACTCTGAAAATTGGAGGTTCTTAACCTGCACAGTTTTATGAAATACATTTATACTGGGAGCAGGGAACCAGGAAGATGCAATCTTATATACATAACACGAAGGCGTCCGTATACAAAGTGCCTATTATAGGAGATAATGACGAGTGAGTTTTAAACTCAAGTTTCCGGATTTGAAGTTTAAGTGGCACAGTTCTCTTACATATCTGCATGTGGTCTCCTGGGCCCTTTGGGAGAGGAGGGACACAGCCTTCTTCCCCAGAGAGAATTCATACACCACACCCCAAGTCTTGCCCCTTTGACTTCTGGCTTTTTCCTGCAGGCCCTGAGTTTCTCTCATGTGTCACTCATTTGTGGTGTCAGCAGGTTAAGCACTTACTTTGCAGCCCCGGGGTCTGAGAATTGAGTCCTGGCCCTGGCCCATGCGGATCCATATGCTGAACTGGGTGTGCTTCCCATGTGGGAGGCCCCTGCCCCAGTTCCTGCCCTGCGTAGCCTCCTGCCCTGCGCAGCCCCCTGCCCACCTCTGTGGAATGAAACCCAAGTCGAAAATTGATGACATGCAACTATGGAGGCTGCTCCCCCTTCTCTCTCTCTGTCTGTCAAAAACAATAAAATAAATCTTAAAAAAAAAAAAAGCAAAACAAAAAACAACCAAACAATCAAAAAACAAAGGAAGTATAGGCAGGGCAGTCCACTTGGGGAGAAAATGAAATTAAATGTCATCTTATTTGAAATCCCTTTGCCTGCGGGTATCCTGTAAATTTGCAGGGAATATATATCATCCTTTTGCTAATCCAGAGCACTTTTCTATCACTGACTTCTGCAGTTTACGGATAACTAGTCCACAGTATTATAACAGTCCCACTAACATAGTCATCATCCATTTGCTGTTTCCATCATAATGCCCGTGATGTAAATCCACTTCCAGCTTCCCAGGCTCACCCTCAGATTTGTTGTCACAGTTGCTATGATCATTCACCTAACAGACCCCTTCCCTCCTGGAGCCTCCCACAACTGCACCTGCAAGGGCTGGCTTCCATCCCAAGGGCTCCAGCCCAGCTGGACTTCAGCCCAGCCCTTCAGCTAGAAGACAACAGCTTTGAAACTAGAATTGCAGATGCATTTGAGCAAAAGCAGTGTTGTTGGAAGTAGTGGTCACTTTCCAAGGAGATGATTTTGAAATGTAACACCCTTTGACACATATGGGTGCACTCTTTGCAAATGCAGTTTTACTACTTTACAGTCAGCCTTTTGTATGTGGTGAGTGGCTTTAAACTTAATTTCCAGTAAAAGTCAATATGAACCAATTAGTGAGTGCTGCATAAAGACACATTTTATTAAATGCAAAACCAACATTAAATACTACGATGGAGCAGATGCTGTACCATGTCATCTTCTTCTTCTTTTTTTTAAAGGTTTATGTTATTGTTTGACAGAGAGAGAGAAAAAGACAGGGAGAAGGGGGAGGGCCCAGAGCAGTCTCCACAGCCATACATCATCAGTTTCAACATAGTTTCATTCCACACAGGTGGGTGGGGGCCGCGCAAGGTGGAAACTAAACTGGGGGCCTCCTGCATGGGGAAGCACACCCCAGTTCAGCACAGGAGTCCGCACGGGCCAGGGCTGGGAGTCAATCCCTGGATGCTGAGGCAGCAAGGCTGCTGAGCCATCCCAGTGTCCCCTGTACCATGTAATCTGAGCATAAAGATGATTAAGAAATGGTCTTTGCCCTTGAGCAATGCAAAGTATGGTGGGCTGAGATGCCACAATATGGGGTTTAATGTGAAAGGGGGAGGAAGGAGCGAGAGCTCTTGGGCAAAACCATCTCTCTTTATGGAGCAGCAAAAGGACGTTTGGTGGACACTGTGCAGAATAGCAATGATGTGGGAGAGAGGTAACGGTCTCTCAGTGTGACCCATCCTGACATTCAGTATTTGGAATAGCAGCTCACATTACATTACAAAGCCCCTTCTTTTCAATGTCTGTCTACTGGCCAAATGTGCAGATAACTGGCTAAGTGACAATATCTCTTGAACATAGTGTGCCACGGACACCCCAGTATGACTGCCCATTAGCATTTTTCTGGGGAGCTTTAGTAAATCTTCATAATGCCAGAGCTGCCTGCCTCAATCCCAAGATTCCAATTCATTAGAAACAAGGATCTACCTATTAGTGTCTGATTTGTTTTGAGCAAGGATGTCATGTCTTCCAATTGTCCTTCAGCAAGAGGGCATGCACTGCTGTGGATGCTTGCAGAGAGCAGAACAGAGTGAACAGGGTGGGGTACCAGTGTACAACCCCAGGGGGCAGCAGGCGCATGAAATGCAACGTGAGCATCACCTCCCATGCAGAGGCCAAGTAGCCCTGGGTCACGAGCAACAGTGTGGCTTGTAATCAATGGGGTGAACTGTTTCCCACGTTATAAATAGTAACTACACTAGTCCTGAGAAGGTTCACATTAGTGAGATGCCTGAGGGCCAAGGCTCTGTCATGTCAGGGTGAGGCTGGAGCAGCACCTGGAGCCAGAGAGGACCTGACAGAATCCACCAAGCCTCACAGGGCCTCCAGCAGGAGTGCACCTTGAGCTGGCCCATCCTCCGAGATGATGTGGAACTCTGAGTCCCTGCGGGCCAAGTGCACAGATCCTGCCTGTCCTCCGTCAGCATCTTGTGCCCCCTGCACAGCTGAGGAGTTGTGATGAATATTCATTCCCTGGTGTGCCAGAGTCACGTGACTCGCTGCATATGCAAAGTCAGAACTTGCTTGGACTACAGGGAGGTGGGGGAAGTCCCCAAAAGAGAGAATGTGCTGGAGGGTTTGGCCCGGCTGCTGAAAACAAAGCTGGCGATGGGAAATGGGAGGAACGCTGTGGAAGTAACTCCCGTTTCTGGACCAGCTTGCAAGCTGCCATCCTGCTGGGGGGAGGAGGCTGGAGGTAGGGGGAGTAGAGCGCCTGCTCACCCACCCCTGTGCTCACTATGAGGCCTGAGGCAGAAAAAGAAAAGGAGTACAAATCGACAGGATCTTTGCCGGAGGCAATTAGAAATTGCTTGGGTAACTGTAGAAGTACAGCGACATTTGAAAAACGTTGTCCCTTGGTAAGTGCCTAAGGTATGCTCTGTGCTTTGCATTTGTTCTGTCATTTCGTTCTCATGAAGATCTGCCAGGGCAGCTACTGTCTCCATTTTACAGACAAAGAAACAGAAACTCACAGGAGTTTCTGTGCTGCAGTCATGCACTAATAAGGGCTGAATGCAGGATTCAAATTCAGGTTTAATGGGGTCTAAAATCCAGGTTTCTGCCTTACCACAGCTCTGGCTCTCCTGGCAGAGCAGAAGGGGAACTCCAGTATTTCAGGCCTGTGGGGCGGCCCCTGCATCCCAGTAGGGCGGAGAGCAGCAGAGAGGGGCCCTGCCCGGCGGGCTCGGCTTACTAAGGCTTTTTCAAGCTGCTTGCCTGTGGCCCTAACTCAACGAGGCAGCCCCCTAAAGGGGCGCTTTTGGCTCTGTCTTTTCTTAAGAGACACACAACCCAGCGTGAGCGGGGTCTGCCTGTCAGTGGTGCCCACGGCTGCAGTACTTACCACTGGCCAGGCAGGGCCTAAGTGCACGGCAGAGTCAAGCACCCAGTCTTTGCCACAATCCTGCCACTAACCCGCATTTAGGTACTCAGATGGGGAAATAGTGGGGAGGCGTGAGGGACTTAGATGGCTTGCTCAAAGCCACGCATTTAGAAAGTTCAGAGCTTGGATACAATAAAATCCAGTAGTCCAACACCTTTCCCAACCTTTCCCGACATGGGCCAGAATTTCAGCAGGGGCAGCAGAAAGCTTTACCAGAGTGTTTCGTGCATTCTAGGAGTTCAGACCTTGTTCAGAATCTGTGCCAACAGTCAGAACTAGAAGGGCCCGAGATCTTAGTCAGTCTCTCCCCCTTGAGGGTTGCCAGTATCTTGTCCATCTTAGGACTAGGCTGGCCCCAAGTCAACAGCTGACATATTTCAAATATAGACCTTCTCCTATCCACTCACCCGCCATGTGTCAATTAATGATCCACTCCACTATTATTAGCCCTGTTTACAGATGAGGAAGCTGAGACCCATTGAAGTTAAGGACTTGCCCAAGTTCACCTAGCTAGTAAGCTTGGATTCAAACTCAAGTCTGAGTAACTCCAAACGTGGGCTCTTGGCCACAAGGTGACTTTCATAGCCACGGCACAAGGTGAGAGATGAGAGCACTCAGGGCACAACTCACTCTGCTGATGTCTGTTCTCTACTCAGAACAGACGCAGTGTGCACGCATACATGCACATGTGCATGCGCACACACCTCTCGGTCTGTCTTCCCTTCCACCTCCATTGAGGCTTTCCCACCTATTATCCAAGCACACTCTGGGTTTGTTCCCGAGGCTTAATTTCACATCTGGCAGGAAGCAATTGGGCAAAGTTGCTGAATTCTCTTCTCCGCCCCTTTAGGGAGCTCATCAAACTCCATCATCCCAGAAGTATCAACATATTTTTCATTCCCCAGCAAAAACCAAAGTAGCATAGAGTCGGAAAGTCTGTCATAATAAAATCTAAAACCAAGCGGCCTTAAAGCAAGGCTCTCCTTTGGGGTCTGCGGGACTGTGGGTTTTGCTCAAGGGGCATGGATTAGTAGCTGAAAGAAGTCCACACACCTTCATGGAGGAAGTAATGAGTGAGCTCTCCAAACCTGTGCCGAAGCAGAGAGCCGCCGGTCAGCGTGGTTTCATGAGCTCAGGGCATGATGGAAATGCAGAAGGAGGAGAACATTTGTTCATTATCTTCTACAGCAAAACACATCCCATGTGTAGCATCATAGAATCCTTACAATACGGTGAGGTATGATCCGCCTTACCTATTTTGTAGATAAGGATTCTGGACTAAGAATCTATGACCTGAGGTTTTTGTCCTAGGTCTGTTACTAAGTGTCTCTGCAGACTTAAAATGCAGAAATCGATGATGGGCTTTGGGATCATCAGCTATTCCCTGGAATAGTGAATGCCCAGCCTACGTCCAAGCTACACCCCTGGCATGCGTGCCTGGCTGATATTGCTAACTGATTGTCCTGCTCCTTCCTGGGAATCCTGGATGACATTTTAGAATCCATCTTCAAATAGCCTTGTAGGTGATCGTTGATATATTGGAATTGGCACAAGAGATGATCCCTTTGCCTTACCTGACCCAGGTCAAGTCTTTGGTTTTTTGTTTTGTTTTTTAAGATTTATTTTTATTGTTTTGACAGAGCAACAGAGAGATAGAGAGAGACAGAGAGAAAGGGGAGGGCCCAGGGCAGTCTCCACAGTTGTATGTCATAAATTTTCAATATCGTTTCATTCCACAGGTGGCCGCAGGGCCTCCCAGGGCAGGAACTGGGCCAGGGGCAGGGTCTCCCCCATGGGAGGTACACCCCCTCTGGGGGCCTCCTACGTGGGAAGCAAGCCTGGAGTGGGAGCCAAACTGGGGGGCCTTCCATATGGGAAGTTCTCCCAGGCAAGAATTGAACTGGGGACACACCCCAGTTCAGCACATGGGTCCACATGGACTGGGGCCGGGATTTGATTCTTGGACCCCAGGGCTGCAAAGCAAGTGCTGCAGCGGGCTTGCTGAGCCAACCCGGCCTTCCCCAAGTCTTTATTTTTAAAAGGAGGCTATCAAGGCTCAGAGAAGAGCAGTAAGTTACTTAAGATCACACAGCAAGTAAGGGACAGACAGCATAGAACTCGGGGCTTACAGCTGAAGGTGTGTGATTTAGTGCCGCTCCTCATAAAGGGAGTGATCCTGCAAGCCCAAGAACAGCTCACATCCATCTTTTCTTTTTTAATTGTTTTTTGACAGAGAGAGAGAGAGCGAGAGATACAGAGACAGAGAGAACTGAGCTGGGGAGCTCCCCAGTTCAGCATATGGTTCCGCACGGGCCGGGGCTGGGATTCGATCCTTGGTCCCCGGCGCTGCAAAGTAAGTGCTTAACCCACTGAGCCATCCCGGCTTCCCCACATCCATCATTTTTGACCAAATGGTTTTAAATTCTGGAAACAGCTCCTCAAGCTCTTCCTTCCAAGATGCCCCTTCCTGTGCTACTGCCGAGCAGCCAGGATGAACCCAGTACCCAGACAGCCCATGTGTGCCTGGCATTCGTACAAAACTAACATTTGACTTCCTTTGCATAGTGTGTCATTTCTTTGCAAGTTGAAGTGTAATGACCGGGGTGTTTATTATCATTAAGAAAAGCCCCAGAAATTTAAATTGGGTCATCAATCTTGCAGGGAAATCCGCTACTGCCGGGAGAGCCGTTCCTTTCCCAGAGGCGCCCCTTCCGAGGGAGGAGGCAGCAGAGGCTGTGGCTGCGCTCAGGTGACTGTTCTCGCTGCCCACCTATGTTCAGGCCACAAGCATCTCCTGGCTCTGCACGTGCACAGAGCGGGCCTCCGACCAGCGCCAGAGACGTGGCTCGCGTGTGAGCATCGCCTGCACCGTCAGCTTGGCAGAGGCTTGTCAGGAAACGTAAAGCGATGTGCTGTCCAGGCGCCGGGACTGCGCTAGAGCGAAGGGACATGCTATTCTCGGGCTCCCTGAGGACTGCAGGCGCGCTCCAGGGAGGAAGGCCTGCATGGAGGCGCGCGTGTGCAATTCAGCGTGGCCTGTCCAGGTCCAGAAGGCAGATAGGCACAGAGTTGTTGACCTTCTGAGTGATAGCTTTACTTCAGTAAAAAAGGAGATAGAGCTGAGAGGGTTTTGAAAGCTGACGAGGAGGTTACCAGATAAACACGAACATTCTTCCAACGCGTGCCCCTCACAGCTGCACGGACGTTTCTCTGCACGTGTTGGTGGCTATAGCTAGAGCCCTCACCCCAGACCTTTGGGTGGCTGGCACCTCCACATTCAGCTCTCCCTGCCGTTTCTCCTTCCCAGCCATTTGCCATTCTATCACCTTTTCTATTGTCTTTACAAACCTGGCCATTCTGTGAAATGACGCTTTATTTATTTGTTTTCTTGCTCATTTCTGTTTCCCAACTGCCCAGTACAATGTAAAAACTGTCACAACAAGAACCTTGTCTAGTTTATTCACTGTGTAGCCCCCACACCTATAACAGTGTCAGGCACTAATAGACAATTAATCATTATTCTAGGCATAGATTCATGAAACTTCATGGCTCATTAAAAGAAACCGTTTTAAAGCAGATCACAAAATTGCATGCAACGCAAGAAGGGGAAATGGCATAGGAAGATGCTAAAGCAAAAGAAAAATAAGGGCAGAGAAATAAAATCACCACCTGAATAGCTCCAGGGAGGGATGTGGGAGTAGAGAAATGCCTAATAAAGACGTTGTAATTTGTTGGCTGTGGAATGTGAACTACAAGCCCCCTTCTTTGCCTTCCCCCTTGAATATTTTTAGTAGTCTTCATAGCTCACTAGAATAAATAGGTAAATAAAACCCACTGAACCAGAGATGGGGGTAGCATATACATTTCATGTGTCTTAAAATCTTGTTAGAGGTGGATAACAAATTTGGTTCTGAGCTTCCTAATGGTCAAAACAAGAGGGAAAAATGAGATGTGATAACTTTCCAATGTCAGTGTCTATGAGATAAACCTAAAACCATTGCTGAAGAGTAGCTCAGGTTTTCCTGGGCCTGAAACCAGAGAAATTTCTTCCACAGGTCCTCCCAAGGGGAAAATGTTATGAATTAGCATCCACTCAGCATATTCAAAACAGAGTTTTATTCTAGCATTTTTCTTACAGCAGGCCAATTATCCAATGCCAGCGTGCAGTTGAGCAAAATCCTTTCGACAAGCAGCCCAAACCATGCCACCTCAGTCCCCCACTGATAGGCTGACCAGGGTGAGATAAAGCACAGTTTGGAGAAATGGAAGTATTCACTGAATATATTTAGGTGCTCCCATGTTGGGTGCATATATATTTACAATTGTTACATCCTTCTGATGAGTTGTCCCCTTTATAATTATAAAATGATATTCCTTTGTTTCATGTTATAGTGTTTGACTTCAAGTCCATTTGGTCTGATATTCAAGTAGAACTACCTATGCTCTCTATTGGTTTCTGTTTCCATGGACTATCTTTCTCCATCTCTTCACTTTAAACCTATATGCGTCCTTCGAGCTAAAGTGGGTCTCTTGTAGGCAACATATAGTTAGGTCTTCTTTTTCTTTTTTTCTTTTTTTAAATTTAGCTACTTCATGCTTTTAGATTGAAGAATGAATCCGCTTACATTTAGAATAATTACTGGAAGGTAAAAACTTATTAATGCCATCTTACTGTTTTTTGGCTCTTCTGTTGCTCCCTTGTTCCTTTCTTCCTCTCTTGTTGCCTTTCTTTGTGAATTGATGGTTTTCCTAGTGATAAGCTTTGACTCCCTTCTGTTCATCCTTTGTGTAGCTACTGTAGGTTTTTGCTTTGTGGTTACCATGAGGCTTACATATAACATCTTATAGATATAACCATCTGTTTTAAGTTGATAACAGCTTTGTGTACAAAAACTCTACCCTTTTACTCCCCCTCCATATTTTATGTTTTTGATGATGTCACAATTTACTTTTTTATATTGTGTGTTCATTGACAAATCATTGTAGTGATAGTTATTTTTAACACTTTTTAAAAAACTTTATAATAGAGTTAAGTGATTAATATACCACCATATTACAGTATTAGAGTACTCTGAATTTGACTATGTACTTAACTTTACCAATGTGTTGTATAATTTTATGTTACTAATTAGTGTTTTTTCATTTCAGCTTGAAGAACTCTGTTCAGCATTTTTTGGAAGGCAGGTCTAGTAGTGATGAAGTCCCTTAGCTTTTGTTTGTTTGGGACAGTCTTTATCTCTCCTTCAAAGAGAACTTAGCTGGGTAAATAGTCTTGGTTGGCAGGTATGTTTTCTTTCAGCACTTTGAATATGTCCTGACCCAAATGATTTCTCATGAGAAATCTCACTGATTAGCTTGTGAAGGATGCTTTGTGTGTGAGGAGTTTTTCTCTCTTGCTGCTTTTTAAATTCTCTCCTTGTCTTTGATTTTAGACAGCTTTATTATAATATGTCATAGAGAATATAGTTTGGAGTTGAAATTTGGAAGAACCTATGAGCTTTATGAACTTGAATATCCAAGTATCTCCACAGTTTCAAAAGTTCTCAGCCATTCTTTCTTTCTTTAAAGATTTATTTTATTGTTTTTGACAGACAGAGAGACAGAGACAGAGATAAGGGGGAGGGGTCAGAGAAGTTTCCATAGTTGTACATCATCAGTTTTCGACAGGGTTTTGTTTCACACAGGTGGGTGGGGGCCGCGCAGGGTAGGAATTGGGCCAGGGGCCTCCTGCATGGGAGGCATGCCCCCTCGAGCCAGGGGCCGAACCAGGGGGCGAGAACCAACTGGGGGCCTCCCACATGGGAAAAACACCTCAGTTCAGCATATGGGTTCACACAGGCCGGGGTCAGGTCGGGATTCAATCCTCCGTCTATGGGGTTGCAAAGCAAGCACTTAACCCGCTGAGCCATCCCAGCTTCCCCCATTATTTCTTTAAATAATCTTTATGCCTGGTTTTTTTCTCTCATCTCCTTCTGGGACTTCAATAATGTATAGATTATTTCTATTAATGATATCCCATAATTCATGAGGCTTTCTTTACTGTCTTTTTTTTTTTTTGCTCCCCTGATTGAATAATTTTAAGTGTCCTGCCTAATTCTTTTTTTTTTCTGTTTAGCTGAGTCAATTGTTGAAACTCTATTAAATTATCCAATTCAATCATTGTATTCATATACTATAAGATTTCTTTTTTTAATGATTTCTATTTCTTTGTTGAACTTATTTTGTCCATGTATTTCATAATTTTACTTAGTCACCTGTGTATTTTCTTGCAACTTACAAAATTTCTTTAAGAGAATTATTCTGAAGTTTTTATATTAGACAGTTTATAACCTTTACTTCTGGTCAGTCATTGGAACTTTATTAGTTTCCTTTGGTTGTATCCTGTTTTCTTGATTATTCGTGATACTCATGGCCAGAGTGCCTAACTATATTAAGCAAATGCTAACAGATCTGGAGGAGAAATAGACAACAATAAAATAGTAATAGGGGACTTCAATACCTCACTTTTAATAATAGACACATCAGTGTGATCTACAATAAAAGGAAAATTTAATGTATTTAAAAAAAATGGACAGATCATCCAGACAGAAAATCAGTAAGGAAACTTGGACTTGAACTACAGACTAAATAGACCTAATGGATATATATAGGACATTTCATCCAACAACAATAGGCTACACATTCTTCTCAAGCACACTCAGAACATTTTCCAGGGTAAGCATGTTTTAGGTCACAAAACAAGCCTCAGACATTTAAGAAGATTGAAATCATTTCCAACCACAATGGTATGAAACTAGAAATCAATAACAGAAGGAAAACTGGAAAATTCACAAACATGGAAATTAACATACTTCTGAACATACAATGGTCAAAGAAAAAATCAAAAGGGAAATTAAAAAAATCTTGAAACAAATAAGCAGTTCTAAGAGGGAAATTCATAGTGATATATACCTACATTAAGGAAAAAGAAAGATCTCAAATAGAAAATCAAACTCTACACCTTAAGAACTAATTTTATGGAAACCGGATGGCTCAGCGGGTTAAGTACTAGCTTTGTGGCCTCAGAGACTGAGGATCGAATCCCAGCCCCAGCCCATGCAGACCCATATGCTGAACTGGGGTGTGCTTCCCATGTGGGAGGCCCCCAGTTCAGTTTTCACCCCATGGTTCAGCCCTTGGCTGGAGGGAGCGTACCTCCCATGTGGGAAGCCCCAGCCCAGTCCCTGCCCTGTGCGGCCCCCGCCCACCTGTGTGAAATGAAACCATGTCAAAAACTAACCACATACAACTATGGAGACTGCTCTGGGCCCTCTCTCTTCTCTCTGACTCTCTCTCTCTCTGTCTGTCAAAAACAATAAAATAAATCTTAAAAAAAAAGAACTTATTTTAAATAAGACACATGAAGCCCAAAATTAGGAGAAGGAAGGAAATAACAAAGATCACAGTGGAAATGAATGAAATAGCTGAAAAAATATAGAAAATATCAACAAAGTGAAAATAGTTTTGTTTTTTTTCAATTTAAACAAACTCAATAGCCCTGTAGCTTTACTAAGAAAAAGAAGACTCAAATAAAACCATAAGTTAAAGAGGAGATGTTAGAACTGATACCACAGAAATACAAAGCATCATAAGAAATTACTATAAATAGTTATATGCCAACAAATTGGATAACCTAGGAGAAATGGCTAAGTTCCTAGAAACATACCATCTGCCAAGACTAAATCATGATGAAATAGAAAACCTGCATGGACCAATAGTGAGTAAAGAGATTGAATCAAGAATCAAAATCTCCCAACACTGAAAGCCCAAGACCAGATGGCTTCACTGGTGAATTCTACAAAACATTAAAGAAGAATTAATGCCAATTCTTCTCAAACTCTTTCAGAAAAATTGAAGAGATGAGACCCAAACTCATTTTACAAGTCCAGCATTATGCTGATAACCAAAGCCAGGTAAGGAGACTACAAGAAAAGAAAGCTACAGACAAAATCCTTGATGAATATAGATGCAAAAATTCTCCGCAGTATATTACAAGGATTGTACAGCATGGTCAACGGGATTTATTTCTGGGATGAAGGGGTGGTTCCACATACACAAACTAATAAATATTATATACCACATTAATAGAATGAAAGATGAAAATTACATGATTATTTCAATAGATACAGAAAAAAATTGACAAAATTTAACAACTTTTCATGATGAACACTCTCAAGAAATTGGGTATTGAAGGAAAATACCTGAACATATATTTTTTTTTAAGATTCAGTCTCCATAGTTGACAGCATTCGTTTTCCATATAGTTTCACTCTACAGGTGGGCCCGGGGCTGCGAAGGGCAGGAACTGGGCCAGGAGCCTCCAGCATAGGCCCTGGCAAGAACTGAACTGGGGGCACACCCCAGTTCAGCGTATGGGTCCTCCTGGGCCAGAGCCGGGATTTGATCTTCGGTCTCCAGGGCTGCAAAGTGAGCGCTCAACCCGCTAAGCCATCCCAGCCTCCCGCTCAACATATTTTTTTTTTTATTTTTTTTTTAATATATTTTTATTTATTTATTTATTTTTGACAGAGAGAGAGAGAGAGAGAGAGAGAGAGAGAGAGAGAGACAGAGAGACAGAGAGACAGAGAGAGAACTGAACTGGGGGCACTCCCCAGTTCAGCACATGGGTCCGCACGGGCCGGGGCCGAGATTCGATCCTCGGTCCCCGGCGCTGCAAAGTGAGCGCCCAACCCACTGAGCCATCCCGGCTTCCCCTCAACATAATTTTTAATAAGCTCTCTGGGTGAGTCTATAGCCTGCAGAGTACTGATGGGAGGGATGGTGTCAACAATGATTACTTTTTCTACATGAAGTACCCCTGACACTAAGATGGGGCTTTAAAGTTCAAATAGCACTTTCTGCACCAAACTCTCTCATCTGACCTTCAGAAAGCGCCTGTGAAGGGTGGAAAGCAGCTTCTGCTATTGAATTCAACTGAAATGTTTAAGTGTCTTTCTTTTGGGAAATACTCAGCAAAGAACAGGGCCAGTTGTAGGGCCAACTCACAGACAACAGCGTCGGTGTGGTTCAGACTCATGCTTTGGAGTAGACCACCTGGGTCCCATTCCTGAATCGTTCCTCATTGGCTGCTTAACATGGGCAAGGTCTTTACTGGGCTTCCACTTCTTCATCGCTATACTATATGTACAGGGGTCCTGGGGGAGCAAATGGAGGATGGTTTTGAAAGCCCTGAGCCCCGTCTGTAATGGCATGTGGTAAGCACACACTGAGTGTCATTACCACCGTTATTTCTCATCCCCGCATTGGCTAGAATACAACTGCAGTAGAGAAAACTGGCAAGGTGTTTGAGACAATACAGATAGAATAGCGTACACAGTTTGGGATGACCCCAGTGTCACTTGGAGAAATACAGAGGGAGTTATAATGCATGAGAGGCCCTGGAGTCAGCACATGGAGAACTGCCCTTGCCAACCGTCTCCCCTGTGTCCGCATCTAATGACCACTTGCCCACTTTCACAGGCAGGATGATCTGTCTCTGAAGAGAAGAGAACTTACCCACACAAAGCCTTTAGGCCAGCACCGTCCAATAGAACTTCCTACAATGATGAAAATGTTCTCAAGCTCCACTGCTCCACATGGTAGCCAGTGGCCACAGGTGGTTATTGAGCACTTGGAATGTGCTAGCGCTATCAAGGAACTGGATTTTTATTTCAAAATCATAATTAATTTTAATGTAGGTAGGTACCTGTGGCTGGTGGCCACCATGTTGGACAACGTATCTTGAAGGAGAAATTTAGACGCCATACTGACCGCATGGGATGGGACCTCACCCTGGGCTGAGTCTAGCTGGATGCACATTAGACAATTAGACTTGTTTGGAGGACATCACCCTCCTCCACCCCCTTTTCTGATTGGCACGGAGCTAGCCAGTCCTGGTGAGGAGTGAGTGCCTGGAGGGGTGTGTCCTAAGGGTCTATTTTGGTCCTTTGTGTTCTCAGGGCCCAGTTCGGTGCTCAGCGCTCAGTGTCCATTAATGAGTCTAGCTAGCTCTTCTTTTGTCTGCCAGGCTCGTCACTACAGAAGCATGGGCTGCAGTGAGGACTGATTACCAGTCTCAAGGGGCCCAGCCTAACAGTGGGCACTAATGAAGATTTTGAAGACACGTGTGACCATCTGATTGGAAAGGCAGATGTAGGGAAGGCATTGAAATGCACATTACTATTATAATATCTCTGTAAGAAGCCAGGCTGCCTTCTCATTGTAAAAAGGCAATTTTTTATTTTTTTAACTGAGAGAATTATTTTCTGTGGGTTAAATTAAACTCATGTTGCGTTATAAAATGCAACATAATTCAAGTCGATGTTAATAATGATGGAAAATTTAAGAATTATCTTTCACAGTAAATTACCTCTGAGATTGCAGGTACTCTGTATCAAAAGTAAATTCAATATTAGGAACACTAAACATGCAGGAATGATAAATTAGGTAGAGAATTCACTTTCCATCATTTGGCGCCTCTTAGTTTTGTGTTTCAAGTAGCAACTATGACTTTAGGGAAGTCATTTCCTATCTCTGGGCTGCAGGTTTCTCGTCTAAAAAATGGGGGGTGGGGGACAGGGTGGGGGTGGGGGGGTGCGGTGAACCAGATACTCTCCGAGGAGCTTTCCAGCTCTGAAAATTTATCAGTTTCAGATTCTATGAAACTTACCCATTTGGCATTTTACTCTCCAGTGCCCTCGCCGCGAGAGAGAACCTTCTAATTTAATAAGCTGAGCGGGCTCCTTGGAGGCAGCTGTCAGGAGTAGGTCCCTCCTCGTGCCCTCCCCACTAGGAAAGCATTTGTGCTCAGCAGCATACATGTGCAGTTGCTGCATCTGTTCGTAGGGCCAGGCTGGGGGAGGGGCAGAAAGCCCTTTTGTGTCGCTATCTCCTTCATGCAGTGGTGTCCTACCCCATCTGTACTGGAGACTGACAAAGACCCTGAAAGATACTTGACAGCTTCAGAGAAAGGCTTTTCCTCTTCTGCCCTCACCCTTCAGCCCCCTCCACTCACCCACCCCCATATTTAATGATCTCCAAATCTCTACTTGACGTGCACTTCAGAACCGCAGTTCACAGAGGTTAATTGTATTTTAATTGCCTCCTTATCCAGGGGACCTACATCATCACGATGACTAGGAGGCTTGGGGACAGATGACTAACTCCTCTGGCACCCATCGCCTGCCCGCCCCACCCACGCTGCTCTCCTCAGCATCTCTCTTCCTTCTGATCTACACCTTCCTGATGCTCATGGCCAGCGATGCTCATTTTGTCCTTGCCTCTGGGAGTCCCAGAGCCTGGAACCCAAACAGGGATACAAGGCAGGTGGGGGAGAGTTAGGAGGTGGAACGGATTTCATGACTTGAGCTGAGAAACTTATGGGATCTTATGATGCAAAGGAACCTCCAACAATATGTTCCAGCCACAGGCATGTGCAGCCCCCACACTTGTGATGCAGAGCCTTTGCTGTCACTGTCCCTCAGTTGTCCTCCACCCCCACTTCTCCATTCCCTCCCTCTTCTTCATCAATTTAACCCTTACACCTTTAAAATTCAGCTCAGCTGTCATCTTCCTGTAATCCCGTCCTGACCTCCCAACAGTACCTTCTGTTTAACCATTTCCTCCCCTACTCTCTGTACATTAAATTTAAATTATTTTACATAAAAATTATTAGTTTAGGGAAGCCAGGATGGCTCAGCAGGTTGAGCACTTGTCTTGCAGCTCCAGGGTCCGAGGATCAAATCCCAGCCCCATCCCATGTGGACCCACATGCTGAACTGGGGTGAGCTTCCCAGGTGGGGGACCCCCAGTTTGGCTCCTGCCCTGGGTGTGCTTCCCATGTAGGAGACCTCCAGCTCGCAGGGGCATGCCTCCTATGCAGAAGGCCCCAGGCCTGGTTCCAGCCCTGCACAGCCCCTGCGCCCACTTGTGGAGTGAAACTATATCAGAAAATTAATGATGTGCAACTATGGAGACTGCTCTGGGCCCTCCCCCTTCTCTCTGTCCCCCCCCTCTCTCTTTCTCTCTCTGTCAAAAACAATAAATAAATCTTTAAAATTTATCAGTTTATTTAAAGTACTCTACATGGGAATAATCTGTAGATTTATATGTCCCACTGAAAATGCTACCTTTTCCAACTCCAGATTCGCTCAAAATCAGGATGGTGGGTAAGCCTACATGTAGGGAAAACTAAGAGGCTCAGAGGGGGCATGACCCAGTGCTTTATTCCTGAACACAGCCCCGTTCCTTCCGCATTCACCTGCTGCACATCCCACCCTTAGGTTTTCGAGAATTACCCCCGGGAACAGCTAGGACCTCCCACTCCTCCTTCCGCCCCTACACACCAGCCACACCCAGAACTTCTTTGCTGTGTCAGTGGTCTCCCAGCTGCTAGTGACTGCCCAAAAGGTAGCAGGCTCTCTGGAGCCCCTGCACAGTGAGCACCTGTTCACGCCTGAAGGACCGCCTCCTCCATGAAGCCTTCCCTGACACCCCAACACTGTGCTTCTTCTTCTGAGATCTCAAAGCACGTTCACACTTTGGTGAACCTTGATTACACTGCAGAGTCGGTGCCTCTTTGCGTGTGTGTCTCCCTCCACTAGGCAGCAGCTTGTCAAGGGCAGGGACCCTTGTCATGTTCCAGTGCGTGGCATAGTGCCTGGCATGGAGCAGGCATGCAAAGAATGTTCCCTGACTTAGCTAATGAACCAGTGATTAGGGAGACAGTTGTTGGAAGATGCACTTAAGGTCGTGGGCTTTTGGCAGTGCCTGTTAATGCTCCCACGTGGCTACGAGCCAGCAGGTTTTATGTCATTTGCTCCTGTTTCTACAAAATTAACAAGATGAGCCTTTCCACAGTGGGTAGCACGGCAGACAGCTCTCCCTGTTTCTTGATTCCAGTGCAGGCAGAAAAACAAGGCCTTCGCTCCCTTTGGTGTCTGCGTCTGTGCTTCTCAAAGTTGTGTGTGACTTCAGATCATCTAAGATCTGGTTAAAATGCAGACTCTGATTCAGCGGTGCGGGGGAGGCCAGTGACGCCCATACCACTGTTTCGGGGACGACACTTTGAGAAGCAGGAATTCACTCAGTGTCTGGGAGAAAGAGTGATGCTTTCTCATTTGAAGCCTCAGACACCAGAGAGAACCGTGTGATTGAGGAGAGAGTGAGTGCTGGAGTTTCACTCCAGCAAACCTGGATCCTGCTTTGACTGTCTGCAGGATCTGAATGTATTTTCTTCACTTCTTGAAACCTTGGATTCTTTATGTGCAAAACACAGCAATGCTCTGTACCCCGACAGACAGGTGTTTGCGCGTGGGTGTTTCAATGAGGACGACGTGTCAAACACAAATGATGCCTGCCTCATAGCGGGTCTTCAGTAGCTATTAACTGTATGACTCCCTTGTAAACGGGCCAGTTCCTAGACTGCTGTGTGCTGTCTCAGACTGCCTTCGCTTCCTCCGCCGTCAGCACCCCTCTTGGGAAGGAAGTTATGCACATCCCAGCCCTTGCCGTCAGCACTGGCCGCGTGTCTTGCCTTGGCCAGCGGGATGTGGGTGCGAGCATGCGCATCACATCCACGCTGGAGATGTCAGGGCCCGTGAAGCTTTGGCCGTCACCCCTTTGTCGTCTTTCATGAGATGGTCATAAGGGAGCCATGGCTGCTCCTTCAGCCGGGCCCCAGTCAGGCTCACATGGAACCGAGTGCCAGTGAACTGCAGGGAGAACATTGAATGAGTGAAAAATAAACCTTTGTTTTTGAAAGCCACTGAGATTTGGAGGGTTCTTTCTTTCTTTCTTCATTCCTTCCCTCCCTCCCTCCCTCCCTCCCTCCCTCCCTCCCTTCCTTCCTTTCTTTCCTTTCTTTTTTTTTTTGCAGCATAAGTTTTGTCCTGACTGACAATCCATGTTGCCTTCCTGTCTACTTCATGCAAGGCACTGGGATGGTCGCTGAGGCCACATGTACTAGGATAGCAGGTTTGTCCTCAGATCACTCAGAATTTAGTGAAAGGACCAGAAACGTGAATGAGCACGGACTACACTTGGCTGATGTCAGTAAGCCAGAGTAGGTCTGCAATTGGGGTGCTTCGAGCCGGCAAGAAAGATTGGGGAATTTCTCCCAAGGAATTTAGGGAGATTTCATGGAGGAAGGGACATGTGAGTTAGGCCTTGAAAAATGAAATGACTCTTGATTGGACATCTTAGCACGTATTTTGAACCAGAAGCCCCCTATTCCAGTCTTGACTCTAACACTTACTTGCTGTGTGACCTCAAGCAAGACACAAAACCTCTCTGCATGTCCCTTTCCTTTTCTGTAAAGTAGGGCTCATACATCTCAGTATTTCAGTATTGGGGGAGGTTTAAATAAAATAGTCTACATACCAGCATTGTTCTGTGCACTCAGCTTACACAGGAAACAATACTATGTAACAGAACAATCCCGCCTCATACGAGGGCATGTGGGACGCCTGCTTACATCTCTGTGGGCTTCCTTTGTTCTTAGAGCTATGCTTTGCATTTTATTTAACCCCCTCAACAAACCTATGCAGTAGCTACTATTGTTGTCCCTAGTTCACGGAGAAGAAACTCGACTTCGGGGGATCCAGTCACTTGCTGAAGTAGGAAGAGAGGCCAGGAGCTGGGCGCAGGCAGCTGCCTCCAGCCCAGGTCCCTAACTATTTCCCAGCCTTCCTCCCCGTGTGGGAGGAGGAAGGCCTGAAACTCTAGTGTGTGTGCAGGCAATGGCGCTGTTCAGTGAGAGCCAGGGCAGAGCAATTGGGGCTGAGGACAGCTTCGGATCCGAGCTGCATGTCCGGGGCTTTCAGCCCTGTTTGAGATCACAGAATCATGGAGGATGCTTCGCGGTTGCCTGGCGTTCCTGTGCTATCCGCCTTTTGGAACTTCACAAAGAAAGACAATACTTTCTTCACTCAACACAACATATATTGAATACAAGCAAGGCCCTTGGAGAAATACAAAAATGAATCACTCTGGCTCTAGGCCTGGAAGCTTGATTTTATTCTTTGGGCTTTAGAGAACCGTTGAAAGGTTTTGAAGAGGCAAGTAACAGAGTGAATCTGGGTTTTGTAGGAGTGAATCTCTGCTGTGGAAGACGCACTGGGGACGCGCGCAGGCCAGGCGGGAAGCTAACGGGTGGTCTGAGAGCAGTAGGAGAGGGGAAAGCAGAGTCGCAGCGATGCGCCCAGAGCGGGGTGCTCAGGCCTTCACGGTGCTGGGGGAGGGAGGGGCCTGCTGGGAGGGGAGGTCGTAGGTGACATGGAGGCGTGGAATCTGGATGGACGCCGGCAGGATAGCGAAGGCAAGGACCGTTTACAGAGCTGAGAGCAGGGATGCTGGGGACAGTGACTCTGAGGAACATCCAGGGACATGTAGTAGGTGCTCCTGGGCCTGCAGGACCGGGGAGGAAATGAGTTGTCACCATAGAACTCAGCCCCCACTAGTAGTAGAGGACGGGAGGGCATGGGTCGGGTGTGGGGATAAATGTCCTTTCTCCCGTCTGGCCATCCAGTCGCCCTCTGGCCATGCCCAGCTTTCAGCCGGAGGCAGAGCGGCCCGGACGGCCCAGTGCCTCGAGTTCAGTCTCCTGAAGCCAGACAGGAAAGCTGAGCAATGCCGGTGGGGGGTGGGGCTGGGGGGTTGCAAACAAAGGATGCCCAGCAGTGGGGGGATACACACTGGGGTCAGGAGCCAGACTGTCTGCCTTTGAATCCCGACTCTCGTGCGTGCTAATGGCGTAACTGAGGGCAAGGTCCTTTACCGATCTGAGCCTCAATTTTCTCATCTATCACAAAGAAATTTGGTTGTGGCAAGATAGGTTATAGAGCACAAGTGCTAGCTACGTGTGAACTTTGTGGTTGTTGTTCCTCGTTTCACGTAAATAATGGTCCATCCGCTTGTACTGGGAATGGAGAAAGACATGCTGGTTGGGGTGGGTGCTGCTTGTCTCGAGTCTTACTCTGATAGGGGCTGTGGTGCTAGTGGACAAGGGAAGGTGGCCAGCAGGCGGGATGACAAGCACACTGGGCTGAGAAGAGGGCTTAGAGGCTTGAACAGATTGGGGGCGCATCTCCATGGGGGTGCTGGTTCTGAAGACAGGACAATGGATGGGACGGTTTGTGGGACGGGAAGGGTTTGGCATCTTTCTGTAACTGATGAGGCTACTGGCCCATTTGTTCTGACTTAATCCTTCCATTGCAGGGAGACACGTGCATAATTCTCCAATGGGTTCTTCCTGGGTACACGTTCAGTTATGTGTTAAATGGCTGGATGGAACCAGAAGCAAAGCCTGCAGTCTCTGTATACAGCTAAGCCAGTCAACCCACGCATTCATTCCTTTATCCATGTAACAGAATTCTACTCAGTATGCAAATGCAGGATATCATACCAGAAGAGACAGAAAGGAGGAAAAATAATCAGGAAACGCTCTTCGCCTCACTAGCTGCTATTACCTGTTTTAATGTGTTGAGAGACACGTTGGTGTTTGCTGTGGCAAAGCAGACGTTCCCGGACTTTTGTGAGCTTAGCAATTGTGTAGAGCTCTGCTCCTTGGCTCAGAAGAGCAAAAGGAACATGAATTGATATAAAACTCAGATCCCAACCCCAGTGCCTGGGCTCTTGGATAATCGAAACATTTGAGGGGACGCTGCAGCTCCTAGCCAATGTGGAGAGACTCGGTCCTGAGAAGCAGACGTGGTTCAGATTCCAGGTTCAATGACAGTGGACCATAGCTCTGTTTGGATGGGGACTGTGTGTTTCACACACCCCTCCTCCACCTGATTTCCAGTGCCTAACACAGTGATGGTCACATAGTAGGTGCTCAGCAAACAGTCATTAAATGAATGACGATGCAGAGAATTAAAGACAGGATATTTAAGAGAAGGTAGTCCTGTATTAGAAAAGGGGCTCTACCATGTATTGAACTGTGAGACGCTGAACAGCTTAAGATCTTTGTGATTCACTTTCCTCATCTATAAAATGGCGAGAGTGATTATTTCCCTCAGCTTTGTTGAAAGGGTTGAGTTAGTGTAACAAAGTGCTGGTTCCTGGCAAGTGGTTAGAAGAAAGGAAGCTGAGGCATACAAATTACTGCAGTATTAGTATTCTTCACTTGATCTTAGCCAAAAGAGGTCGAGAAGCAATAGTATTCTTATCATTGCTTTGTTCGTGGTTTTTAAAACGTTTGTTTAGTAGCATATGTTCTGGTTTGAAAGGGATCATAAAAGTCTTGTTTCCTCACCACACACCAGGCACCTAGTGACCAGTGTCCTAGGTACCCACAGTGACAATGTCCTGAGGGTCTTCCCAGGCAGGGGTTCCATGTGGAGAACACTGAGACCCCTCCCCTCTGTGCATTGAGACTACATTTTCTGTTTCATTTCACTCTCACCATGACGCTGTGAGTTACAGAGGCCATATCTTCAGTCCCATTTTACAGATGAGAACACAGAGGTAGGAAGACATAAAGACCATGCAGCCAATAAGTGAGTGCCAAGGCAGGACCTTGAACCAATGTCTTTTGAATCTCGGTTCCACATCCTTTGAATAAATGCTCCTACTGCTGATATAGGCCAATTAAACAATTTTGTTTTAATTTGAAATATGTTTGATCTGAAATACCCCCTCCTTTCTTAAAAAAACAAAACAAAAACAATACTCATAATTGGAATTTTTTTCTAATTTAAGCATTCTTCTCCTCTTTTTTGTGTGATAATCAAAAGATTTCCTTGCTATTTACTAGAATTAAGTGACCCCCATTGAGTGGTATTATTAAAGATGGGATTAGGGGAAGCCAGGATGGCTCAGTGGGTTAAGTGCTCACTTTGCAGCCCCAGGTCCAAGAATTGAGTGTCAGCCCTGGCCCGTGCAGACCCATGCACTGAGCTGGGGTGTGCTTCCCATGTGGGAGGTCTCTGGTTTGGCCCCCAGCTCACAGGGGCGTGCCTCCCATGCACTTCCTGTCCTGTGCAGCCCCGCCCACCTATGTGGAACAAAACCATGTTGAAAACTGATGATGTACAGCTATGGAGACTGCTCTGGGCCTGCCTGCCCCTTTCTCTCTGTCTGTCTGTCTGTCTGTCTCTCTCTCTGTCAAAAAACAATAATATAAATCTTTAAAAAAAAGACAATGGGTTTAAATTACTCACTCTTGGGCCCTTTGCCCTTTCAAAGAAAAGGAGGAATGAAGGAAGTAAGGGAGGGAGGGAGGGAGGAAGACAGGAAGAAAATTCATCCAGTTAATGGTTTTCCTGTGGGCTGGGTGACGCTGGCTGAAATGAAATCCAGCAGCTGAGAGTTTGGATTCAACCTCATTCATTACTTAGCATCTTAGTGCATAGGTGTGGTCTAGGAGGGCAGGGCCAGGGCAGGAATTGGGTCTGGGGGAGTCGCAGGACAGTGAGTAACCCAGGACAGACCCCAAGGGCCTTGGTGCCCTTAAGTAAAGGAGACATAAAATCCTTGATAATTGTCGATATGAACAGAGAATTCTTCTGGGAGGGGCAATAGCCTAAATCATACTCAAAACTTTCTCCATTTACTTATCTTTTTCTGTCCTTCTGGGATTTCTTTAGCTTTGATCCACTAGTGCCAAAGGCACCACATGTATTGTATGTGATTATGTATGTGGCAATAAAAAAGTGTTTGTGGTGAGAGGCTCATGGTAATCCGGGATGGTGGTGATCTAGGTGCAGATGGTCAACAGTAGTCTCTGCTCATCACTCAGGGGAATTTCCATTAATAATAATAATTCCAGGGGCTGTTGCAATAGCTCTGCAGGTTGAGTGCTGCCTTGCAACGCCAGGTCCAAGGATCAAATCCCAGCCCCAGCCTGTGTGAACCCACATGCTGAACTGCTGAGCAACTGGTATCTGTCAGGACGGCAGCGAAGGTGCTCGCCTCCCATGCGGGAGGCCCCCCAATTTGGTTCCCACCCCATGTGGCTCCACATCCACCTGTGTGGAATGAAACTATGTCACAACTAATGACGTGCAACTATGAAGACTGCTCTGGGCCTTTTCCCCTTCTCTCTCTCTTTCCTCTCAAAACCAATAAAATAACTATTTTTTAAAAATAAAATAATTGTGACTATCTCAGAGCCTCCGTTTTCTCTTCTCTCTATTTTCATTTATTCGACACATATTTGCTAGGCATGCACTACATGACTGGAGCTGCTGGGTGATGGAGAATACAGTGGTCACGTGTTCTGTGCCCTCTGCGCGCTGTCCTTGGAGCTTGGCATAGGACAGGGATACTGCTGAGAAGGAGGGCAAGAGCAGGCACAGGCATGCTCCCTGGTATGACAGGGAGCGCACGCTATCCACAGAGCGTGCAGTGACCAGCAGCAGCCGCTTCTGCCGAGGGGACTCGAAGCACGTAGGACAGGGCACCGGGACATGCAATATTCAGAAGCGCTGGCCAGCAGACGGTTGGCATGAGGAAGTCTCCAGTGCCGGGGGACAGGACTAGGGAGAGGAAGGAGGGATGCCTGGGACACTAGGAAAGAGGTTATCATGTGGAGGCTCAGTCGCTGCAGAGTGGAGGCACTTCCACCAGGTGTGGGTGCAAAGCCAAGTCCCAGACCAACGAAGCCATGGTGAGAACCAAGGCTCCAGGTCAGGGGCACATGGTGGGAAGAATGGTTGATGTGAGGCGAGGGTCATTTGGCTTAGAGAACACCCACTGAAATGTAAACTGACTGATAAACAACACATTGATTTTTAAACTGAATTGATTGGGAGAGCATTGCTTCATCGCATTATGCAAATTTCAGGTATACAAATGTATAATATGACATTTGTGTACTCCAGTGTATGCTCACTGCCTGAAGCCTCGTCTCCTTCTGCCGTCATATACCGGTACCAAACTGATTTTTAGGAGCCGTGTATCCCATGCAGAATTTGATGTATACGAAAGGTTTGTTTCTCTGAAATTCAAATGCAGGGGTGTCCTGTATTTTATCTGCAAGTCTACGTGAAGAGAGATCTCAAGTCTTCCGTCGCCCCTGCTCATGCGGTATATAACATAGAGGGTGCCAAGAATATGTACACACAAGCCTAAGAAAGGGAAAACTGTATTAATAGTATAATATTCAATATATACTGATGATAAGAGATGAATACAAGTCTCATTTGACTTCTGCAATTACAAGAGGTGCTCAAAGCGGTCACCCTCAGCGTCCAGACACTTCTGCTTCCGGTGAACTACTGCTTGAGCAACGTTGACCAAAGTGTCCACTTGGATCGTTGCACATGCCGTTTCCATTTACCATGTGTCTCAGATTTATCACAAATGCATGCAATTGTTAGGTGTGTTGGAGGTCCTGTTGCACACTCACACCTCCATTGTCATACTTCCACAATGTTCTCGAATTTCAAACACCCCTTCAAAACCGTCTTGCACTCCTTGAATGACAACTGTGCTTCCGCCATTTTCTTTGACTGTCCTGCCTGTCGCGTGGTGACACTAGCATTCATTGGACTAATGCCATCTTTTGAACAAACGTCGTATGACACATTGCTACCCTCATTCGATTCAACTTTGAAAAGTAATACACAGATAACATCGCTTAAAATGTGTCTACATTTTTGTGGCGCCCCAGTATCCGTGTTAGGTTCTGAGAATAAGTGGGGCCCCCGCCAGCTCTGGCAGAGGCAACATCCTCTCCTGTCACTGTAGCATTTCTAGATGTTCCTGTCAATCAAATTCTAGGGGGAGGAGCAAAGTCAGGGCAGTGTGATTGATGTTAGGAACTAGAATGGCCAAACCCAAAGATTTGGGACTGAAGCCCTGGTCTCCAGGCCAGTAGCTGGGAAGTCTTGTGAGGTGAGAAGGACTGAGTGCAGGGTCAGCCTGGAAGAAAACAGGCAGGAACTGGTCAAGTGGAGAAGCCTAACTGCTTGGCTCACACATAGGTTCAAGACCCTCCCTCCCTCCCTCCCAAATGCCAAAGGCCAGAGGCCTGTGGAGGGAGTGGGAGGCCCCGCATACCGGCTCCCAAGGCGCCCTGGGGGTTTCTGCTGCCAGGTGCTGTCGTGGACACCCTCCCGTAGCCCTTGAAGGTCTCGTTGCCAGGGGAGGGGTGAACCAGGAACAGGTTTGGAAGAGTCTGGGAGGACATCCTGGTGCCGCTGGAGGCTTTAAGCTTTGCGTGAAGTGCTTTTGCATGTGGCATTACTCCTCGTATCTTCACAGTATCCTTTGTGAGACTGAACTCGATGTTAATACCCTGCTTTACAGATAAGGGTGCTGAGGCTCAGAGAGGCGAGGGAACGTACGCGAGGCCACGCAGTGTTAAGTGAGGGCATGCGGACGGTCCCTTATGCTTCAGGCTTCTCCGCTATCTCACACGGCCTGCCACGGGCTTAGTGGGGAACCCACACCACAAGTCAGGAGCTCTCGCCTCTGTCCTGCTCCAGCCCCCACGGGCCTCTTCACATGTCAGGTGCATGCGTGGAAATGCAGGAGCTTACCCGTGTCCTCCATGTCTCCCATTTGGAGACCTGTGGTTAAGATCATGGGCTCTGGGTCAGAGATCGAATCCCGCCACTTCCTGGGTAGACGTTATTTAACTCTCTGAATTCCATATGCCGCATCTGTGATGAGAATTGCTATAGCTAATGAAAGGGACTATGTATGTGAATCCGGAACATACACCGGGTGCGTCATAAATCTTTCTTTTATCCTTTGTTCCGACCACTTTGAGGCTGGCTGACCACAGGCTGTGGATAAGCGAGCAGCACCTGTCAATGACTAGGCACTGTGCCCCCAGCCTTTGGCTGGGACCAGCCCCAAATCCCAGAGCAAAGAGTCAGGTGCCTCTAGGGCTGCGCCCTCCCTGGGGTTATTCTTGGACAGGACAAGTTCTGCTCCGTGGGGAATCGTCAGCCGCTCCACACAGCACTGGAAATCCTGTCTCTGCACCTGCCCTGCGTGCTCTGTCTTGTTTGATGTATGCCCGACCTCAGGAGGAGCGCCTGCTACATAGTAGCGCTCAATAACCATGCACTGGTGAGCGAAGGGAAGAATGAATCCGCGAATCAATCCATTCATCCATCTCGGTGTCTCCAGTTGCTGTTTAATCTTCGTTTACATCTCCCTGCCAGGCTCACTCAGTTCGCCCTAGGTTCTGGCGATCTGTGGGGTCTTGTCTCCTCCATCTCTGGTCTCCATGGTTCTATGCTCTGGGTGTGTCATCAAATGATGCCACTCCTGGCTTCAGGCCACCTCCATGATCGCCAGGCTGGGCCTAGAGGCTGTCCGCGAGACCAGTCAGGCACAGGTGAACAATGGGAGACTATTCACTCCCTTCCCTGCTGCAGGGAGGGAAGTCCCAGTGTTTCCTCACTGAGGTCTCTCTGGTCCAGGGGTGTTATTGGCAGGGGAGGGGAGAGGGACTGAGCCGGCAAGTGGGAGGGACCCCAAGATAGTTTGGCTCATTAAGAACATGCGTGCCCTCCCCTGGCCTTTTGGGGTCCAGCCTCCTTTCACTCCCTGTGCGATGTGACTCAGCCAGAAGCCTCACCCCACCCAGAGATGGGCACCGCTGACAGACTAATCACCCCCTTCGCTGTGACTCAGTGCCCAGCCCTCGCGGTTCCCAGCTGGCAGCTTATCAGAGCCATCCAGAGACTTGTTTCTTGTCTCCTGGAGCACGCATAATTCACCGCCTCCCTCTTCCCAGCGGCCCTGGTCCCTCACCTCCCCCCATCATGCGGAGCCCCGACCTTGCTGAGGAGGCTGTCTCAGAGAAGGCAGTGGCAGAGGCCTGAGGTGCAGGGACTGTCCTGATCCTACATAAGACGTGTGTGGGCGGGGGGGGGCATCACACATACACCCCTCCTTCCTTCCCAGCCACTCCCCACCCATCAGGGTCTTCTTGCACATTGCCTGTCCTGGGAGCCGAGTGAGGAGAAAGGAGGCTGGTTGGACATGATGGCAGAAGCTGGGAGGGGTGGGCCGGGCACCTGTGGCCTTGCTGCCGTCAGTTAGCATCAAGTGTTACCCTTCAAGTGCTGCCCCGAATACAGTCATTTGCACTGGTAGAGCACTTGGGATTATCCCAAGGTGGCGACTTGCTGCTGTCTGTCCTGCCCCCTCCCCAGGCTGAGCTGACTGAGGAAGGGACCCTTAGTAAGTGTCCCAGACCCACCCAGATCCTGAAAGGCCTGCTGGGACTCAGCCCTCCCAGGGGCGGGAGCTGCAAGTGACCTTGTGCCCTAGGCCTGGTACCCATCTAGGAGAGCCGGAAGTGAGTGCTGGGTACTCATGTGCCTCCAGGCGGGGAGGGAGCTGGGGAGAGCACATGGCCACTGCACTTGATCATGAACTCGCACATCTCATGCTGAGGAAAACGTGCTCCTCATTCCGACAGGTGCAGGGACTTCACCAAGGAGCACCACCTGTGAATGACAAAGCATCGTGTCTCCCGCCTTTAGTGAGGGCCACACGGAATCCCACAGCAGGACTGCCAACCGTGTGCAGGCAGCCACTGACTCTGAATCCTCACAGTGACATCAGTACAGCTCTGTTCATTTCAAAGGGGAGGAAACGGAGGCACAACTGAGCAGTTAGGTAGCTTGCTTGCTCAGTCACACAACTGGTAAGAAGCCTGGCTGGGATTCAGTCCAGGTGGCCTAGCTCTTAACAATGGCACTACACAGCCCCTCAGCCGTGGTGGCAGAAGCCAGGACACCCATGTGGCAGCATCTCATGGGGTGGGAGTGGGCAGCGGGACAGTTTGCCTGGGGAGGGTCTTGCCTCCCTAGCTCCTGTCTTCCCACTGAGGCCAATTCTTTGCGGTTCTTGGCTATCGGAGTGCAGCGGGTTCTCCAATGACCATTCTGTTCAACATCGTTTCCTTATAACTTTTCGTTCAATGTCATTGTATTGTTACATTGTTTCATGCAGCACCATTTGGTTATTACATGATGAGAAGTTACAGAAAGTTAATTCTTGTTTATGTCAATTAGCCCACGGTAGAATGTAAGTCATTTCCCTGCCGTCCCAAGAACCTATTGACAACGTTAGGTGAGGACTTGTGTACTGTATTTAGCACTTACAGTGAGCTTACATGTGTCAAGCAACACTCCAAGAGCTTCACGAATATTAACTCACTTAATCCTCATGACCAACCAGGGTAGTATTGTTATTGCAATGGTATGGCTGAGGAAATTCAGTTCTGAGAGTGTCAAAGCTTGGACTTTCGTAGTGAGTCCCAAGTGTTTGAGGTCTAGGCCTGAGATTCTCCCCCAACACCAATGACTCCAACAAATCCATTCACAAATCTGCATTGCCCTCCCTCCAGTGCTCAAGCCAGAAAACTTCGGCAGCTTCTTGACGCTCCCTCTCCCACCCTCCAAATCCAAATCCCTCACACAGCCTCCTGTCCTACTGCCTTGTTCTCTCTCATGCCATCCACCTTCCTCTCTGCAGCTGTTTCTATTCTCACCCTCGCCCAGCCCATTCCCCAAACAGCAGCCAGAGAGAGCCTGTGTCTGAGCACGTGGAAACACACCGAATTGCCCCTGGCCCACGGGCTCTGCTTGGCCCTGCCCCTGCCTCCTCTCTCACCCGCAATTTTTCTTTTGAAACACCTACGACAGTTCTAACTGCGTACCAATTAGCAGCGATTCTGAGCTCCACCTGTCGCTGCCAGTGAACTGAGCGTGGAGTCAGGGCAGCTGCGTGATGCAGGTTCTCCTCTCTGTTCTCTGTGGGGACCACTGCATCCGGCAGCCTGCAGGGCAGGTGCTGAGGACCGTGCCATGTGGCCCTTGGGAAAACACAGCCTGCCTCCTGATTTTGTTTTGTTTTTCGTTTGTTTGTTTGTTCATTTGAGAGGAGGTGAGAGAAAGAGAGAGAGAAGTGGGGAGGGCCCAGAGCAGTCTCCATAGTTGTACAGCATTAGTTGTGACATAGTTTCATTCCACACAGGTGGATGTGGGGCCGTGTAGGGTGGGAACTGAAGTGGGGGCTTCCTGCCTGGGAGGTGAAAACCTTCATCGCTGAGCCATCCTGGCTGTTACCAGTTGCACCACCATCCAGAATATGGGTTTGCACAAGCCATATTCGGAATCAAACCCCGGACCTCACAATTGCAAAGCAAACGCTCAACCGCTGAGCTATCCCGGCACCCCCTTGGTTGTTTTTAATGCAACAGTTTTAATTGAGATATAATTGATATTCCATACAAGTCACCCATTTAAAGCACACAGTTAAATAGTTTTTAGTATAATCAGAGTTGTGTAACCAACACCATACTCAGTTCTAGAAATTGATTAAGAAACCCCTTAGCAGTCACTTCCCATTTCCCTCTAACCCCTCACCCCACTAATCTGAATTCTAATTCTGACATTTCACGTTAACAGAATCACACACAATAACTGGGTTCTTTCACTTAGCACTCTGACTTCAGGGTGCACGCCTGCTGTAACATGTAGCTGCATTCTATTCCTTTTTATAGTCAAACAATATTCCATTGCATAGGTATACCCCATTTTAGTTATCCATTTATCAGCTGATGGATATTGGGGTTGTTTCTACTTTTTGATACTATGAACATGCACCCATTAGTTTTCTGTAGACAGATGTTTTTATTTCTCTTGGATGTATATATGGGTATGTGTACATGTGTGTTTATGTGTGTGTGTATATATATATCCAGAAGTGAAATTCCTGGGTTCTATGATGACTTCATGCTTAACCTTTGAGGACCTGCCTAACTGTTTTCCAAAACAGCTATGCCATGTTACATTCCCACCAGCAGTGGATGGGGGTTTCAGTTTCTCCCCCTCCTCCCCTTACTCGTTATTCTTTGTCCTTTTTATGATAGGCGACCTAGCGGGTGTGAGGTGGCATCTCCTGGTGGATTTCAAATTGCATTTCCCTGATGGCAAGTGCTCGTGAGTGTCTTTTCATGTGCATGTTGGGCATGTACAAATCTTGTTTCAAGCCGTCTTTTCAGATCCTTTGCTTATTTTTCATTGGGTTGCCTGTCGTTTTTGTCATTGTGTTGTAAGAGTTACTTACTGGTACATAGTATTTTGGACACAAATCCTGTATGAGCTATATGGTTTACAAATATCTACACTACTTGATAAATTGTCGTTTTCTTGACGGCGTCCTTTGCAGCACAAGATCTTAATTTTGATGACACCCAGATTTTCTCTTCTTTTTTCTTTTGTTGGTTTTACTTTATGTCTAAAAACTATTGTCGAATTTAAAGTCATAAAGGTTTATGCCTATATTTTCTCCTAGATTTTGATGGTTTCAGCTCTTACATTTAAGTCTTTAATCCATTTTGAGTTAATTTTTGTATTCAGTGTGAGGTAGGGGTCCAGTGTCATTTTTTCCCAGTGGCTACCCTATGTTCCTGTCATTTGTTTTTGTAAGAAAAGTTTTGTTGGAAAACAAACACCTCTATTTGTTTACACATTATCTAGGGCTGCTTTCTGGATACAGTGGCTGACTGAATAGTTGCTACAGAGACCTACAGCCCAGAAGCCTAAAATATTTACTGCTGCTGCTTCATTCACCCCAGCCCCCACCCCGCCCCGTAAAATGCTGACCCCTGCTAGAAGTATTTGTCAAATAAGTTCATAAATGAATAACTGCAATTTATTTAGCACACACATGTATGGCTCTCATTAGTTCCTCCATAGCTCAGAGGAAAAGCTGTCTCTGGCTCTTGCTAAGAGCCACCCATTCCAATGACTTCTAGTAGAATAAGCTCCTCAGATGGAAACATCGGCCAGGAGATGCAAGTTCAAATCTCAGTGTCGCTGCTTCTATAGCCACCTTGGGAGAAAGCTGTGACTGTCCCTCTTGACTTAACCCCCCTGCTCCTGCTCTGCTGTCAGAAGCCACAGCAGTGCCAAAGCTCTGGTCCCCTCCCTCTGCATTTCCTGTCTGCCTCATCCAGTGCTTCTCACAGAGGGTCCTGAACGTGAGCACAGGGCGCTGATCACAGACAAAGAAACGTGGCTCTGCTTGTGGCAACAGGAGCCCCAGGGCCCACACCCCACTGTGTGCACCCCCTAAGCAAAGTCTCAGCTCCTGTCCTGGAGACCCCTTTCCCTTATATCCCAATGCCTGCATCCTTGATGATCCTCAAGGCCTCCCAGATTGGGCTTTTGCTTTGCTCTTTGTTACAATTACATGTCTGGTTTGGGGGGTTGGACAGAGATGGCTTCCAATTTCACTTCCTCTGATGAACTGGAAAAGCTTGGCAAGTTCATCTGATTCTCTTTGAACCTTCAATTCTTCATCTGAGCAGTGGGGGAGAGCCATACATATGTAAGGTTATTGTAAAAATTTAAAGAGGTAGCTTAAATAAAACATCAGCTTAAAGGTTCTGGTGCATTGAAGGGGATCAGAAAGAGGAGCTGTTGACAGTGTTCGCATCCCACTTCAGCCTGACCCAAATACAACAGCAAATATCTGAGTTTTCTATTAAGTCTTCTCTTGTGCTTCTGAAATGACTCATTCCCTCCTCTGTGTTTGTATAATATGTCACATCTCCATCACAGAATTTTCGCCTTATGTCCTAATTGTCTTCGGATAACCAATGTCTAGAATGGCTCCCAATGAATGTTGAATGTCATTATTCACATGACATTCTTTTCTGCCCGCGTGCCTGGTGTGTCCACAAGACCACACGTGGTGGTCTCCACATGTAGGTCCAGGCTTCTTGACACCCCATTCTTTCACCCCGTCCATTCAAGGCTGCCAAAGAGGTGCCGGCACTCCCCACGAAATGACCAAGTTCTGTTCCTACGATGAGGTTGTTCGGTGAATTGATTGATAAGCGAGAAGCTCAGAGGCAGGTGTCTTGTGTCTTGTGGTGTGTCGTGGCACCATAGGGCGTGCATTTTTCAATGGAAATCGTGTGGCACCACACTTCTAAATAAAATACACGCATGTGGTCTTGTGTGATTGCGAGCACTTCAGGTGGTGCATACTAACAACTGCAAGAACCAGACTAAGACTGAGAAAGGGGAGTCCCCGGGCTGCAGAACTGGCTGTAAGTCTGAGCAGTTGTTAAACAGGAAGGTTGTTAAGTGAGGACTGGCTGTCTATAGATCCGTCCTGGGATCCACATTTTGTGGGACAATTGGCACGTGTTCAAAGATGCAAACAGAATGAGGAAATTCAGGAACAGCTGAAAGGATCATGGGGTTGCAGAAAATTAACTTAGAAGAGAAATTTAGAAAACCTGAAAATTTAAAATGCACATACTCTTTCACCTCCAAAATTTCACTCCTAGGAATTTATTCTAAGACATCATCACAGAAGTGCTCAAAGGTAAATGTAAAAGGAGAGTCATGGAAGCATTTATAAAATACATATGTATGTAGAATTGGAAATAACCAAAATTTCTATCATTCGGAAACTAGGAATATATTCATATAATAAAACATGATGCAGACATTCAAAAGGATTAATTTAGGGAGTCTCACAAACTGAGGTTGGTAGTGTACATTGGTACAGATGTTTCATAAAAGTGGCTGTTTTACTCCTAAATAGATACCCAAGAGAAAGGTCTTTATAAGCATACCAAAAAGAATGCATAATACATCTCTCTTTATAATGGTCCCAAACTGGATATAACCTAGAAGTTTAACATTGGAATTGTTACATCAATTATTATATAACCATACAGTGGAGTACTATCAAAATAAAAATGAACCACAGCTACACAGAACTATATGAATGAATCTCACAAAATGTTTAGCCAATAAGCCAGACACAAAGGAATATATAATGTTTGATTTCTCCTATTTGAAGTTCAAAATCAGGCAAAAGCAATATATATTTGAAGTCTGGAGAATGATTATCCTTGGAGAGAAAGGAGTAGTGATTAGGAGGGGGTACAAGAGAATTGGGGAGAGGCTAATAATAATGAGGGCTGGTAATGATCTGTGTATTGTTCTCAATGGTGGTTCCATTATTTGTAGACTTCTCTATATGCTTGTTGTATTTCAATGAAACCCAAAACTTAAAAAAGGAATAGTCACCATATATTAAAAGAAAGAGAGCAGATTACATATTAGAATATATTGTAGTAATATCTCAGGTTATAAAAAGGGAGGTTAGCTATGATTGGAAAATTCTGGAAATACATGTACCAAGGTGCTAATACTGGCTCTACTTGGCAGGGAAGTTTTCACTTGCTGCCTTACACATTTCTACACTGTTGAATATTTAACAGTATCTATTACTTTATACAAAAAGGTGCTTTCATTGTGATAAGTAAAAGCAGGGTTCTAGTTCTGCCTGGTTGTGGGGTTAGTCAGCCCAAGGGAGACAGAGCAGAACGAGGCTTAGGACTCCTGGAACTGACAGTACCTCCTGTGATTCCGCAGCCTGCTGTCAATACACGCTCTCCAACCTGGGGCATCAACGTCTTTAGTGCATCACCCCAGGTCTCCCAGCTCCATCCAGGTTCCTCTCCTCGGTTGCTAGGCAATATGTAATTACATTTTGGAAAGCCTTTCCCACCCTAGATATGTTATCCTGGAAATTGGGCTTTGCATCTGGCACTCTTAGAAAGCAAAATTCCACTCTCCTCAGCCCCCACCCTCTGGCTTACAATTGACTCACAATTTAATTAAAAAGATTCCAGGGACATCTGGTCTGGTTTTCTAGGAGTACGTTTACAGTTGGTTTTTCACATGCTTTTGTTTGCAAGCCATGGATTTATTTCTTGAGGCAGAGGCATGTTTTCCTCTCCTAGGTGTTTCTTGGGGGTTTTATTAACGCTGTGTTTTGCAAGCTATCACTGCTTCTCTGCACTGCCCGCTATTAATGGTCTGTTTCTCCCTGAGCTCTGCTTAGTCACTGAGTGACCGATCAGTGAGGCCTCCAAGGGGCCTGACACCCTGTTGAGCCCACCCAGAGCACAGGGTGCCTGTTCACTGCTGGGAACCCAGAATACCCCTCCCCCCATGCCACAACCCCCAAATCTTGGGCCTTTCACCCTCAACAGAACCCTTCGGTTGGCTATTGCCTGTAATGATGTTGAAATAAGTATGGACAGAGCTCTTTGGGAGCCATGCATGGCGGAGGAGAGTGGGGGACCGAGCCAGGGGCCAGCCGATCTCTAGCGAACCAGTTGCCTTTTCTGGGCCTCTGACTAACTGCAAAATAGGTGGCTGGGGGAAGCCGGGATGGCTCAGTGGGTTAGGCGCTCACTTTGCAGCGCCGGGGACCGAGGATCGAATCCCGGCCCCGGGCCTGTGCGGAACCATATGCTGAACTGGGAGCTCCCCCGGTTCAGTTCTCTCTCTGTCTCTGTATCTCTCTCTCTCTCTGTCAAAATAAATAAGTAAATAAATAAATATTAAAAAAAAAAAGAATTAAAAATAGGTGGCTGGACTTCACTGGTTTCTTGTCTTACTTATGTGATTTGTTCTTTATCTTCATGCCTCCTATACTATTTTTACATAATATTTTTCTTTAAATGGACTCTCTTTTCTTCCATAAATGTGTGTATTTGTAACGGGGACTTTCAATCACTACATAAATGGTAAAATATCATTTATTAGACATTCGTTCATTTATCATTCACTCACATTAGAATGTAAATGTTAAAATGAATATAATGAAAGCAAAACACTGTTCTTAGCTTTGCAGCTAGATGTTGTTTTCTGCCAAAGCTGTGTGCCTAACACTTGTTCTCTCTTTGTTAAGAAGGAAAATGAGCAAATGCTTAGAGACTTGTAAGATGCGTATTGATACCACTTTAAGATTTTCTCCTTAGACAATAGGGAAGGACTGAAATAGCTGAGGAGGAAAGGTCCTCAAGATCGGGAAATTTAAAAAGCGCGGTGGCCTACAGAATCTTGAAGCTTCTTTCCGGTTCTAGTAATCATGAGAGGATGGGCCATAGCAGGGCGATTGCAATCTGAAGAAGTTCATGTTGAGTTCATTTGCATCAGGCCTCTCCTCTGAGGTACAGCACCCTGTGTCACCACAGAGGTGTCCACAGGGAAGGGATATTGTTAAGAAAGATCTCGAAGAGAGCCGATTCTGGGTGGTGAGCACATAATGCAATGCATAGACAGTATCACGTAGAAGTGTACACCTGGAAACTATGTAATCGTCAGCCAATGTCACCCCAATAAACTTAACAATAAAAGAAAGAAAGAATGAGCTTGGCTTGGTCACTAATGCACTCATTCGTTCAGCTGCAGAAGGCCTGGCTGGGCATTCTGCGAAGAGCTAGGGACACACATGTGACTTCAGATGCAGGGTTGCCGTTTACTATTTTATCCTGAATGCGTATGTACACCTGTTTCTCATTTATGTGACTGGGATTTAAAAGACCTATATCTTAGACGCTTGCGTGGAAAAGATTGAAATATACAACGGAATCAGAATGGAGCATGCTACAAATTGAGAGACTTTGTTATAGTGTTTGGAGAATGCAGAGGATGGAGCAGAAGACCCTGCCTCCAAAGAGGCTGCGTTTTAGGGGGAAGGAGCCTTTCTGGAGATGATGCACACAGAAAGGAGGTACTGGGCAGAAGGGATGCTTGAGCCGTGGGGAGGGGTGGGGCATGGGAGCCTAACCCTGGGAACAGGTGCAGAGCTGATGGGTGGTTAGTGCAGGAGAGACCCGAGAGCTGGGGAGGGGCTGCTTGTGCAGAGTTAGACACCACCTTGCTTATGCCATTGTCTCCCACCCACCCCTGATGGCTTTTGGCAGCGCTTGAGCTTGAGCCAAAAGAAACTGTCACTGAGGATATCTCTATACTGTAGCAAAAAGCATTTCTGGTCACAGCAGCACCTGAGTGAAAACACAGAGAACTTTGCTGGAGTTACGGGGTAGTAGAAGCAGACCAAGACAATTGCGGAAAATTATTGCTATAATTCAATCAGCAGTAGCCCTCTCACCTTCCTCTCAGCTGGCAGAGCGGACGGGTAGAGAGGAGGCAGGCAGTTCAAGCTCTTAAGCCGGTGTCAAGCATAAAGGAAAATCGATGTGTGTTGTACAGCTTGGGTTATGGTTCTCCTGTACGCCGCATGCTTCTGCTGATGTTCTTGGCTATGAGATGCGAGAGCCTCCAGGGGCCGCGCCCTCCTCGCATTTAGAAGGGGAACAACGAAGTCTGTCCTGACTGTGAAAGGGCTCCTGTGAGCCTCAAAACTAAGAGATGCAGGCAAAACGACTTCAAAAGCTCAGAAGTATCACAAGGATGTGGAAACAATATTCCATAGCGGTGATATTAGCACACGGCCAATTTTGAAGCCTACGTTTTCATTTCACATTGTGCCCTACACATCTTCCACCATACTGGACGCTCATTAGATTGGCTTTTTAATGACTACCATCTGTCCCATAATGTGGGTATACTCTGCATGACTTAAGCACTCCCATAGTACTGGACATTGAGATTGTTTTCAATTTTGTGCTTTTAAGACCAATATAAAAATACCCACCTTTGTACATTCAAGGATTTCTGCCTTGTTTTTAAAATCTCAGGTGATCTTCCTGGCATGGGAGAATTATTGTGTTAGAAGGGAATGAGGCACTTGCAGATGCTGGACACAGATTGCCTGAGTGCTCTCCAAAAGGATCTTGCTAATTCACACCCCCACTGGTAGTATGTGAATGTGGGCATGGGATCCCAGGTGACTGAAGCTGTAAACCCCTCACAACAGGGACTGTGACTTAATCACTCATCTTGGTAGCTCCGGTGTCTGACATAGTGTGGGAATGTCATTGGGACACAGTCATTTCTGCCAATAGAAGAGTGGTTAGCTGGTGTCTACCTCACCAGGCATGTGTCTGTATACAGGGCTCACAGACTATTTAACTTGGAACTTCCTAACGACATGAAAAAGTATCCCGGTGAAAGAGTGAACTCACGCTATGGAAACAAAACAAAAACCCTATACGTAACAAAAAGGCTATAGAATTATGTTATATAATACAATTCTGGCATTAGCTGCCAATCCCTTTTACTTGGAGAATCATTAAGCTACAGTCTGACTTCTTAGAGAGAAGCATCTTCCACCCAGTGTACAACATAGTAAAGTTACCACTAAAAAGAAGTGATCACATAAATGATTGCTCCACTCAGGTTTTTAAAAAATCCCAGGGAAGCTGGGGTGGCTCAGCGGTTTTGCAGCCCCAGGGACTGAGCATCGAATCCTGACCCTGGCCCATGGGGGTCCATATGCTGAACTGGGGTGAGCTTCCCATGTGGGAGGCCCCCAGCCCAGTTCCCGCCCTGTGCCGCCCCTGCCCACCTGTGTGGAACAAAACCAGAAGACGGGTGACATACAACTATGAAGACTGCTCTGGGCCCTCCCCCTTCTCCCTGTCTGTCGAAAACAATCAAATGAATCTTAAAAAAAAAAAAAAAAAAAAAAAATTCCAGCATTTCATTCCAATTTCTGGGTAGACTTTCTGCCCCCGGAGGAAAAGGGCACACGTCCCTGGAATCAGGGGATGGGCCCCGACTCTGCTCCCAGAGAGGGGACCAGCTACAGGACGAAGGCAAGCTTCCCCTGTGACTTCACAGCCCAGCTCAGAAAACCCCAGCGGCCCGCCCTCCTCCCCACTGCAGGAAGGAAGGTGAAGGGTTCGCATAGCCTGGTGCAGTACCTATGCCCCATAACCCCCTTATCCCATTGCATCCTTGGAAAAATCTAGAATGTTGGCACCGCCATCTGCATTTCAAAGATGAGGAAGCCAGGACTTAGCCTGCCTCAGAGTCACCCAGCTGGGAGATGGCAGAGCCAGGATTCTAATGCCCTACCTGCTGTCCCCAAGTCTCTCGATGCCATGTGAGGAACACACATAAGAAAGACCATCCACCTGAGTCCCCTTGCCTCCCTGTCAGCTCCGGCTCTCACGTTGCTGAATTTGAATGATCTCCTCACTCCCTCCGCCTTCCTGTGGCTTTTCTGACAGCCCCAGTTGACTGGAAGCTCATTCTACACTTAGGATCTGTCAGCTGGCTTGTGTGACATGATGTGAGCCTTGTCCCCTCGTGACTGAACTTCGGGTTCTTATCATAACAGGCGACAGTGACATCACCAACCCCCTTTCTATGAACTGTCTTCCTTCTCCCCTGTCCTTTTCCTCACTCACTCCTTCCTTTCCTAACAAATCTTTACTGAATGTCTGCTAAGCACAGGACGGTGGGCTACATGTCGTGCTGCACATGGAACTAGGAATGGCAGCCATGGCTCTTGGACCCAGAGCACCACTCTGCAACTTTTGAACGTGGGGCAAACTCTCCACACTGTTACGTCTTGCACTGAGGTGAAATTCACAGAACACAACGCGGTTATTTTTCTACACCTCCTTTGCGTATCTCATGCTGCTTAACATTCTTAGGGCTCTTTCTGTATGTGGATATGGCTACCCCTGCATCCCTAAACCTTGGCACAATGAATGACACACAAGTACTCCGTGAGTACTAATTTCATGAGTGAATATGCGTAGTTTCTGGACAGCCTGTGCCATGTCAGTGTCAGAACTGGAAGGGACCTCGGGGAACTTCAGAGTCAGTCCCTACAAACTCAGTGTGCAGCCCCTGCTGGGCCCAGCACGGCACTGCAGTGGTTCCAGTGTCTTCAGCAGCCCCTTGATACTGGTTTAGAAGCTAGGACCTGGGCGGGGCCAACACAATGTGTACTGTCCCTGGAGGTCGCAGAAGGCTCATGGGCACAGTTCTCCTCTCTCATGATCCAAAGCCCCGGGGAAGGCAGCAGGGGGCCCTCGCTCCAGCTGCAGGCTATAGGCCACCCCTGGGAGGTCAGGGGGAGTGCCAGATGCCCACAGAGCCACTTGGGCCCCTGGCTGCTTGGGGGTGCAGGCTGTCTTTGATTCCTGAAGATGAATCAGCTGTGAAGCTGCTCCCAGTAACCCTGAAGTTAATAAGGCCTTTGAACTGAACAAAATTCAGATCTGTAGTTGAGAGCACAGGGAGAATTGCTCCCAGGGCCCCTCATTAGCCATTTCTCTGCAGCCAGCAGGCTGGCCCCTGCAGGCTGGCCGCACAGAGAGGGCAGTGGGGTGGCAGGGGTTAGCATCGCAGCTGCCATTCATTTCCCAGCCGTGCTTCCCTCGTCTGTAGGGGGAGGTCTGTTCTTTCTCCCTGGCAGGTTGATTGCTTGGCTGTATACATTAACCTGAGAAAGCCAGTGGCCCAGTGTCTTCCTCTGAGTAGGGCAACTAAGGGTAAGGGACAAGTGTGGATGTGGGGTAGGAGCTGGCCCCAAGAGGATGGTCCTGGGGAGAGACAGAAAAGCATCCACCCACCTGCTGGAGGGAATCCTGCTGAGGACCAGAGCTCACAGCTCTCCCAGGACAGGGGCACCCCCCACAGGAGTTGCCTGAATGCTCCTTGACACTCACTTATAGGCCTTAGGCCGTAAGCCTGAGGTTTGCTATTGAAGATGCTGACCCTGAAAAGCATTTGCTAAGTGTGGGGCTTGGTTCCAGGTAATTGCAGGTACTATCTGGCAAAGGAGAGTCAGAACTGTGAAGCCCAGAAAGGGAAAATGACTGATCCCAGGTCACACAGACACTTGGGAGCGGACCAAAGTCTCCAGGCTGGGTAGGCTAACCATCGCCCCTTTCTCTGCTCCAGCGAGAAGCCGGTTATGCTCACGTAGGGAGAGGCTCTCACAGCACCCACCCCTCCCTCCTTATGTCATTCCATCTGCTTTCCCCACGCTCCTCGGCTGCATCAGCTGGGAACCTCCAAGGGTCTCATTCGGCCAGAGTTCCTGCAGTCTGCAACCCACTGCACGCTGTCCCCCACCTCAGAGGAGCACTGCTTGACTATCTTTTGCCTAATCCCACTGTCCCTGCACCAGGAGCCTGGGTCAGAGGCTCCCCCGCTTCTGTTCATGCCCAGCACCCAGAAGGAAGAAAGCGGCAGTAGCCTGCAGCGCTGGAGGCTGCACACATCTTTCAGAATGTCAGTGACTCCAAGCAAACCCTCGTCACACACTGTGAAGGACAGCCCCATACGGAAAGCTCATCACAGGCAGATGACAAATGGGAGCTGGCCATTTGTGTGACGGGGTCCCCAGATCTCAGCTTGAGCTGACTCAGCTATGTACACACATCGTTAAGACAAGCCACGCGGGACCCCTGCCCAAGTGTCTGGGGGCGGGCACGTCTGGACAGCACGTGGAACAACTGCTCACGCTGCAGCTCCTGCTCTTGTGGAGAAACCACTTCCCCGCCCACTGCCTCACGCCTGATGGAATCCTGTGACACGACTGTTAGACCCAGCTCTGCAGTCCTCATCAAAACAATTCGTGCAAATGTGCACATGCCCCGCGCATGCACGTTAAACATATAGGTGCCAAGCATATCGGTTCACCAAAGAAGCGCACTGCTGCACACACACACGCACGGACGCACACAGAACACATACCCACGTTAGTAAATGTCACACTGTGCACCTTGAGGGACTGCACACATGACCCTCACACATGCACATTCTGTCCGCATGGCACATGTTTATAAGTACACTCGCCACCCACCAGACATGCATGCAGCGTGCTCGCCCTGTGGAAGCACACACGCACTTCTCTGACTCCAAAGCTCAGGGACACTTGGTGCTGGGCCACTACCACCAGCCACGTGCCTCCTTCCCACCTCACGTCCCAACAACCGCTGGGTGCTGGGACAGATACTGCGTAAGCTGGGGGACAGACCGCATCAGCACCGACCTCTGTGAGGATTATTTCTAGTCAGAGGGACTGTCCAATCAGGGAGCTTAGACTATGAATGGGCAATACCTCGACTTCCTTAGCAGTTAATTCATTGAATCAAAGTGGGCGATCTGCAAAGGTGGGTTAGAGATGAGGACACGGAGATCTGGAGGACTTAAGATATCAAGGTCAAGCGTCTACTGAAGTCGGTGGGAAAGCCAGGATGAGAATGCGGGTCTCTTGGCTCCTGGTCTGGTCATCTACACATGTCCGCTTGCTTATGAAATCGGCGAGCCTTTTGCAGGAATCTGCTCAGGACCAGACCTGGTACGAGACTGTCAGTAAACCAACGTGGGTGGTTCGGCCCTCAGAGAGCTTAGACAGGAGATCCTTCTTCCCCTCTCCTCTTCATCCTCCTGCTGCTCTTAAATCCAGTCAGACCTCCATCTCTCCTTAGAAGACATCCCGGCAGGCCACTGCTGTCACGTACAGACTGCCCCGGACTTGTAGGAGCCTGGTGACCGTTAGAGAGCACCCTTGGGGATCACCCTTTAGGGATTGCCCGGCCACACTCCATTTTGCAGACGAGAATAGAGATCCCTTCAACACAATTTCTGTGTGAGCCTCTTCGGTGCCTTTGTCCCCAAACCAAACAAAAATGAAGACATGCTCGGATGCCTGGCACGTGATTGGCACTCACTTCACATCAGTGCCCTGCCCCAGGCCAAGGAATCTCCCTCAGGGGTTCCCTTCCCATGACCAGAACCCTCTCCTGCAAGGAATCTCCACACGCAGGTCCTCCATCCCACTCTCGCTCTGCCCTCCTCAAGGTTAACGAAGTCCCAGTCCTGCCCTGGGATGTAATCCAATCCCTTCTTGATTGTTACCTGGTGACCAAGGTGTCAACTGCCAATGTGTGTGGCAGAAGTGTCAGCTGAGGGTCACCGAACCTCCCTGAAATGCATGCAACTCATTGGTATAGGCGAGCCTGTGCATTTGTATGAGGAAAGGCTCCTAGCTTTTACTAAATGACAAATCTGTCTATTCTGAGGGGAGAAGGCTTAGGATTTACACCCTCAGTCGGGGGTAGCAATGGGGGCTGCGTGGCAGTGTAAAAGGGGCTCCCACAGAATGGCATTCCATAGCAGTGGCCTGTCCATTAGACTGTCTTGCTCCTGAGCCTCTCCAGGTTCTCAGAACCGCATTTCAGACCATAGTATTAGACAGCCGACTTTGTAGTATGAGCCCCTTGGCTGTCACTGTTGTGAATTTGGAAAAATAATTTCTCCTTTTGGAAGAACAATGTCCTCATCTGAAAGCAGCAGATGTAGGGACAGGAACATGGCTTCGTAGTCAGACGGCCCCAAGTTCAAATGCTGACTCCTTGGTCATCCTGGGGAAGTCACTTATCCTTCAGTATTTCGGTTCCTAGACTGTAAAGTCCAATGTCTTAAGTATACGGCGAACGTATTTGTGGAATGGGCCAAGACATGCACAGTGCAGCAGTGACTTCACACAGTTGGCGCTCACTTATGCCTTCCCTTTCCCCAAAGGGGACCTGTATTTGATGGTCTGGGGCCTCTGATCTCCCACAGGAAGGGGGCATAGCTTTTCCTGCGGCCCATGGAGAACGTTAAGCTAATGTATGCCTGTCCCCTCCTGACTCTGTAGATTTCCTTCCCCACTCCAGCCGACACATGAGCACAATCCACGCTAATTTGTATGGCTTGGTGTCTAGAAGATTCAAGGAGTGAACTGTTTTGACAAAGGGCCTCATTGTTCTCCTGGGAGGAAGATGAACGCTCCCTGTTCTCCCTATTAAAGAACACCACACTTGATGACCGAGAGAAGCCAGACTCCTCTCTCTGCACAGCTGGCTGGCTGTCTAGCATCCTCCCTCTGTCTGACACTCAGAAGGAAGCTGGGATGATGTGATCTCAGGGACACAGAGCAGGCATGAGTCACAGAGTGTGGGCTGGGGACGCGGGGAACTGAACGCAATGGGCTTGGCACGCATCCAGATGCAAGGGCTGCTGCTTGCAGGGATGGTCTCCCATCTGACCACTAGAGGTACATTCGAGCTCTGGTCCTGAAACACAGCCACAGGACTTCTCATTTGGGTAGTTCTTTTCCCACAATTACTCTGTAAACTGATCAGATCCGATAATACCTTTTGGGGGAGATAAGGAAACTCAGGTCCCTAAAGGATTGAGCATACATTAGAGGAGTGGTTCTCATCCAGGGGACAGATGGTAGTGTCTAAAAACATTCTTGGTTGTTGCTACTGGGAGTGCTACTGGCATCTATCTAGTGGGTAGAGGCCATGGGGGCTGCATCTGTCAGTCCTCACAACAAAGGAGTATTTGGTCCAGATAGTGCTGAGGGTCAGAACCCTGATTTAGGCCTTCAAGCACGTGTTCAGCCTGAGTCTTCTAGAACAGGGGTCTCCAACCTCCAGGCCATGGACTTGTACTGATCTGTGGCCTGTTAGGAACCAGGCCCCACAGCAGGAGGCGAGAGGCAGGTGATGGAGGGAAGCTTCATCTGTGTTTATAGCGACTCCCCATCTCTCACATGACCCCCTGAGCTCCGCCTCCTGTCAGATCAGCAGCATCATTGGATTCTCATGGGAGCACAAATCTCGTTGTGAATCGCACATGGGAGGGATCTAGGTTGTGCGCTTCTTATGAGAATCTAATGCCTGATGATCTGAGGTGGAGCTGAGGTGGTCATGGTACAGCTGGGACTGTCTAGTTGCAGAAAAACAAGCTGAGGGCTCCCACTGATTCTGCATTATAGTGAGTTATATGATTATTTTATTATACGAGGGCTGTTCAGAACGTCTATAATCATGTAATATGAAAAATAGAGTCATTTATGGCTGGATTTTTTTTAGAATAGCCCTAGTAATGACAGTGTAAAAATAGAAATAAAGTGCACCATAAATGTAATGCCCTTGAATCATCCTGACTGTTCCCCTGTCCCCCCAGCCCCTGGGCCCATGGGAACATTGTCTTCCACGTAGCCGACTCCCGGTGCCAAAAGGTTGAGAACCGCTGTTCTAGAATAAGCAGGAGCCATGATTCGTAAGCAAGGCCTTGCCGTTTTTGCTGTTCTTTGTGGTTTTGAAAACGGGGCACTGAATTTGACAAGAGAGCTTCCATCGCTTTCATGCTGGGCCTGCCTCTGCCAGTCAGGAAAGCTGGCTGCGTCCGTGCCCTCATCTCTGCCCTGACAGCCTGCCTGTCTTCTTGGGCGGTGACAGGAGGGTGCAGAGGGGAGTTCTGCTTCTCCGAGGGTCCTCCCCTTCAGGGAAGACTGCTTCTAAGAGAGACTTCTCCTTGGGAACCGGAGACCCAGTGACTGCTCATCCCTTCCCACAGGAGGCAGTTCCTTCCACCCGCTCAGTTTTTCACATTGAAAGAGGACTTTGGAACAATTTTGTTCCCTGCACCCTTTTTGAGATCTCTACCTTTTGGAGATAAGAAAAATGAAGTCTAAGGTCACTTGGCAGCAACAAAACCAGAACCACGTCTCTTACCTTTGCCTCAGGGACCTTTACCTGCCTCTGTTCACGGTTCCAGACTCCCGTGCCAGGTGCGGTTTTCCCGACCCTGCCCACAGGTGAATGGGCCAGAATGGCCAGGGCCAAGCCACATTCTGGGATTGCAGTTCTGGGCTCACGTAATGGCACCAAGATGCTGCATGCACTGAGGGCCAGGGAGCAACGTGACCGAATGACCTAAACAGGAAACTCAGGCTCATGTGGCGAGGGCAGCTCCGATGCTGGGGCTCAATGCAGAGTGTCTGCAATGTTTGATAGATTCCATTCTGTCATGAGAACGAGCAACAATTTTACCCGCAGAAAATATGACTCTATTAAATATGTGCTCTCCAATCACAACACAAAGGAAATAAGCCCAGGAACACCCTTCCCCCCTGAGATCCAACAACAAGCTGTCACACTAAGCAGATCCACTGTTTGCAAGCTCTCCCCTTAATACCTCTTTGCTATTGTTCACTCCCTTTGTCATCCGCTGGTACATACTAGGACACAAGTGGTAATCGCTGCCACAGGCTTAAGGAAATTCATGCAAGAACTAAACATGAAGCAAAGTGATACCCGTTAACTGTGTTTCTGGATGTTGGGGAAATGAGAGGAAACAGGGGACAGAGCAAGGATGCTTTGTCTGGGTCATAGCATTTCAGGCTTTATTATACTGTGTGGTATTTTTGACAGATGCAGAGAATTCTCAAGAACATGCAGTGTAATGGGGTGACATGGCTGCAACACAGGCATGTTTGAACGCATACCTTGCTTCCGTGCTCCCGGACACTCCTCCCCAACTTCAGAACTGACGCCAGAACCTCAGTGTGGCCTGATTCCTGCTGACTTGGAACCCCCATGGGGAATAGTCATAGAGGCACGCTGGGCACAGCGAGACCACCAGGGGTAATGAGAAGAGAAACAGCATGCCTTGCGCACGGCAGAACTCACCGTACCTGTGTCCCGACTACCTGTGACTGCAGTTGCTCAGACTGCAGCAGCACCCACTCAGTTCTCTGCCTCCGCCTGGCCTCAGTTCAATCCACGCTGCAGCAAAAGTGACCTTCCTAACATGCAAATCCGACCAGCTCCCTCCTTTGAATAAGGTCCTTCTTGGCTCCTTATTGCCTTTGAGATAGAACCCAAACTCTTTTTCATGGTGTGCAGTTTCTCTTTGTCTGAGTCCTGCTTACTTCCCCAGGCTCAGGGGCTGCGATTGGCTTTCTCATTTCTGATGCAGTCTCGCACACAGAGTGGCTGGCGTTCCCCTTTCTCCACTTGGTTGACCCTGAATCAACCCCTCATCTGCAGCTGAGATCCCCTCCCTGGAGGAGGCTTCCACGCTGCCCCTCCCTCCCTGAATCTGGGAGGTGAATAGTGTGGTTTCTAAGAAAACAGACTTGGGTGTCAGACAGACATTTACTGACCATGTGGTCTTGAGCAAGTTACAGGGCCTCGCTGAGCCCTCAGTTTCCTCAACTGCAGAACGGGAACGTAATGATCGGTGCCTCCTAGCCTAGGGCCCCATGAGGACCAGGTGAAACTGTGCAGTAGGGTGCTAGCTCTCAGGCAGTATCCACTTAGGGGGACAGTGGGTCAGTCTCAGTGCTCCCCCTCTGCTTCCAAAGATCCCAGGTCTTACCACCAAGCTCAGGACCTGGCTCAGAGTCAGACCCTGGCAGTCTGTGAATGAGCACACCGGTGAAGGACACATTTGTTCACTGGTGTAGTGCGGTGAAAGGTCCAGGCTCTGCTTCTGACTTAAACACAAATTTGTTCTGAAATTTAGGCCAATTTTCAGGAACACGAATGCAGAAATCATCCAGGAATCAGTGAGCGGGATCGACCTCTGCTGAGATGTGTTATTAGACTTGGGCCAATGAGTGAGCACCTCCCAAAGCCTCAGTTTCCTTAGCTGCGGAATCAGAACGATGCCTATTTGTCATGAGGATGAAATGGATAATGTGCACAGTATGTACTTAACTAATACTGCTCTTCTCCCCTTCCCCTTCCTGTGTTTTCCTATTTTGCTCGGCGAGCTTCAGAGCTGAGTGCTGTGACAGATAAGGCCGTGGGCCCCAGACCAGAGCCTTCAGAGAGCCTCTTCGGTCCCTCGAAGTCCCCCCACCCCCACCCCCAGCTGCTGCCTGCAACACCTTGGGGACAGTGAATTGGGAATTGTACCTGGAACGCTGACGCGGGTATTTCTGCTCTTTTGTAAAAGCACGAGGCGGTCGGCTCTGCAGAATATTGTATAAATATCCAGATAAAAAGATTAGTGAGAGGTCTCTGAAAGCATTAGAGCGCAGAGCCTGGCCTTCCGGGAGGCAGGGAGGGCGGGTGTCTGTAGCTTTGGGTTCTCACAGGCGTGTGCGCACGCACGCACACACGCATGCACTCGTGTGTGAGCAGGTGCTGACAATCACCACCTCTCCCAGGTCGTGGTTACTGAAAGGACAGAGAGGAAGGAGAGGGGCATGACCCACGGGCTGAGAGTGCAAGAAAGAAAAATTGGGAGACCCTCACCCCACTGCCTGGGCCCTCAATTGTTGTCACCTTTATGACGGTTGAGGATAGAATGCAGACACGGCTGCTTGTTTTGCTTCCAGCAATAACGGGCTTCTACACCCAGCTAGCTCATCTGACCCCCAAGCTAGCGGGTTTTCTGGCAAAGGCAGCAGGGGCTCCCCTTTACTGTAGCAGCTGCCCCTCCGATCTGTTGCGCACCCCGTGCTTGGAAAGGCAGGCTGTGTCCTGGGAGGTGCTCAGGCTGCGCCGTGCCTGGCTCTGAGACCCCTGCAAGTCCCTGCACCGCCTCTTCTGTCCAGTAGGGGCAACAAATGCTCCTCATGAGGCTCCCGGAGCGAGCCCTTCTGTCCCCGTATTCCTGTAGTTTCATCTCCTGCCTGCAATGCTTCCCACACTTTGCACCCCCACCACTCCCCTTTGATCAGCAGCTGCTTACTCCTCTCCCTTCTTGAAGCTTCCTAGACCCCCCTCCACTGGGCTCCCACCCCCGACGCTTCCCTATACTCACACAAATCACAGGGCTTTGTCCTTTGCTGCCGGCACACAGGACTCTTAGGAGAGCTGGCCGGGGGACTAGAGTACAGGGACAGCAGGCCGCGTCCAGCTTGCTACTGTAAACTCAGGGCCCGCGGTGTCCTAGGTGCTGTCCAGGGAAAGAGGAAGCGCGAGAGCACCCAGCAAGCAGGCCCAGCCTCTGTTCTGCAGTTCCTGTCTGCCCAGCCATGGGCAGCAAGAGCTGAGGATTCCAGAAACAGGTCAAAGACCAAGTGCCAGGTGGAGGATACGGAGGGGAGGGAGATATGAGCTGTTCACAAGGCCCATTGGCCGGGACTTCATTCTTACAACATGGTAAGCTTATTGCAGAGAGCTGGATGCAGAGCCAGCTCAGACAGAAAAGGCATTTGAGGGCCGAAAAACCGGAGGCTCAGGGAGAGTACGTGGGTTTTTCCCAGACCCGTGGGTATAGCAGAGCCTAAAGCCAATGGAACCCATTTCCCATGATGCTCCTCTTTCTCCCCCCCCCCCGGCCCCCCACCCGGGGTACCTCTCAGAAATCACTGTTTCCAGGCGAGGATGTGAGGAGGCCATTGGAGCTGGTTCCCATCCCTCCCGGTGCCTGGTGGCACGGGGATCCTCTCCACCATCCCTGGGAAGGCTCTCCTGGGGGAAACCAGAACTCTCGGTGCCAGCGGAGCATTTATGAGCTCCCTCCAGGAGCAGAGTTGTCTGGGGTGGGAGAAAATGACAAGTGGGCTTGAAAAACTGGACTTTCCTGGTTGTCTGGCCTCTCTGCCTTGGAAGATCAGGTCCCTGCAGAGACACTATGGATCCTAGAAGTTACTACCAGGACTCACAGCTGCTCACAGGTGTAGGCAGCTGAAAGGAATAGACAGTGCTGGTGTGTGGGGGTGGTGTGCATGTGTGTTGAACAGCAAACACCCCACTTTGAAAGGAATCAGCCTGGAAGTGTCAGTGCAGCTGACTGAAAAGTATTCATTACAGTGGGATGCATCATGCACGTCTCTAATTTACCTGCTGAATTTACAACGAACTCATTTATCAGCCAGTCCCACTCTCTGTACACAAGCTTCAACAGAACAAGGCTGATGGCCAAGGCCGGCAGGCTTAGTGAGGCCGCTGCTCCTGTGGGATGGGGAAGAGCTCAGCTCAACCCCCTGCGGGGTCAGGCTGGTGACATAAGTGAATGTTGGACACTGGTAGAGAGCTGGGCATTCTAGCCAAGCTGGGGCATGGCCCCTTGTCCCTTGTTTGCTGTTGGCATCTTCGGAGTGCTCCTTCCCATGGATCCTATCTGGGAGGAACTGACTCTCAGAACCCTGCCTGGCCCAGGACAAGGGTCCCAAAGCCAGCGCTTGCCTGAAAAGCCTTTGCTGACTGGAAGCATCTTCATGCTCTTTCAACTTTTCACTTAGGTGATTTTGTTTATCCCGTGTCCCCATTTGTCACCTCTGGCCATTGAAATCTTAGACATTTTGTCTGCCTCTTGGAAAACAATAGTGATGATCTTTGCATGAATTTCCCAGAGTCCCCCCAGTTCAAAGGTCATGAAAGGAAGTAAAGGCCATTGTAGGCCAATAGCTAAATACTGAAAGGAGCTTTGGCAAAGGCTGAAGGCAGAGGACTCTGAAATAGCATGGCCTCCTCCTTACGGTCTTTCATTCAGATACGTACAAACCCTTCACCAGAGCTTCTGATTCCTTCTCACAATATTTGATAAGACATGCGCTACTTTTATTTTATATATAGGGTGTATGAGGTCATTTAATCATATGCACAAACCTCATGAGAAACATGAAGGTGAGGAGGCATGCTAACATGTAAGGGGCCCCTGGCGTAGCAGACATTTAAAATACGGTCATTTCATTATCCCAGCAAGCCTGTGAGGCCACTTTCCCCCCATTTCTCAGCTCAGAAAACTCAGACTAAGGTTAAATGAGCAGCCCACGGTCATCCAACTAGTTAGTGGCAGAGCCACCATCTGCCTCCCGCATGCGCTTGTTCATATGTTCTTCCCACTCTACCCTGTTAGCTGCTTCCTTCAGGGCTCCTCCCCGCAGCCCCTTCATAGCTCAAAGTTCAATGCTGCGGTGACAGGTACATCCTTCCTTCAACGCTGTAAGAGCAGTTTTGCAGTATCAACTGTACAGCAAAATGATGGAGAGTGAAATCTGTTTTCTCTTTGATACACATGATGAATTTGGAAATAAGTTTCCATGAAAGGGAAACAGATGCCACTATATGCTAAGATGAAAACTGAGTATCAGTTACTATAACTGGGTGTCCATCAAATAACAGAATTCGGTATCAATAGGAAGGCACTTACTTGACTTTTGCCGAACTTCAAATTCCGGAGAGTTTTGTAACTCTGGAACTTTTTTCTAAAGCCCCAGGTATTCTAAGATTCAATGCTGTATCTGCTGAACTTAGTTTTCCCCGTGGCCTGTTCCTGTTTTTAAAGTGGTGAGATGGTTGGGTTTTGGAGCCAAGTTGTAAGGGTCTGAGTCACAGCTTCACTCATTTGACTTTGACCAAATGACCTAACATTGGTGTGCCTCGGTTTCTTCCTCTATAAAATGAGGATACTAAAAAAATGGGAATTCTGAGATGGCTAGAAAGAAGAAAATAATTTGTATAAACAATTATGAAAATGCCTAGCCCACTGCAAATACTTAATCAATGTTGGTAGCTACTAGAATTTGATATTTCGTAATGTGATATTTTGTAATCATTAATAGAGTTAAACAACAAGATGACACTTTATATTTGGCAACTGGATAGTTTCTTAAATTGGGTGAAGGTGTTTCTTTCTTTCTTTCTGCTGGACAGAAATGAGGGTCACTGTCATCCCTGTGAAGTGGATGAGTGGCTGGTCACGCTCCATCGCCCGTTGGCTGTCATCTTCATATATGTATGCCCCACTGCCATCTCCATTACGGCAGAGACATATCTGCTACACCAGCAAGGTTGGAGCAGAGAATCTGGAGGTCAGTCATGGTTCCTGGAACAGCCAGTCTCATATTCAAGCCCACAACTAAAGTGTGTCTCAAAATTCACGCAAGAAGTCATTTTGATAGAAAAAACAGGTTTATAATTAAAAATTGTAAATTTTCATTGCTCAACAATGAAAATGCGTTGTTCTTCTGTGTAGCTCTCCATTTTTAATAACCCTGAACTGTCAGCTGTCACGCTGTCTTTTTCTTTCGTTGGCAACACTTTACCGCACAAATGACCCAAAATTCAAATCTTGCGTGAATTTTGGGACACCCTTTATGTTGAGCTCAATCAGCCCTCAAAAACTGCTGCAGTCTATCTGGCCCTGCCCATGTGTCCTGAAGGTCATGACCACAATTGCAGCCAGGGTTGAAGAACCTCAGATTCCCTTAAATTTGTCTGGTAATATTAAATCTAAGTGTTATAGGAATCTTGACATTTTTTGATGGAAATTTTATTTTCCTATGTATTTAATTAGTAACGTTTATTTAAAAGAACAACGTGCAACTTAAATATGCATGTACCAAATTTTAACCACACATACACTAACTTGTGCTACCAAGATCATTTTTGTGCGGTTCTGAGAACGCATCTCCCAATAGAGTTATACATCCATATCAGAACGCATTGCAAATGAGTCATTGGTTCTGAAGCTCGCATCTTCGCACTGACTTTTTAGAAAATAAATTCGTGCTTGAACATCTCCATCTGCAGAATTATAGCTCCACTGCCAAGAAGCACAGTCTCACGTTCAATTAAGAGCTGGCCAGGGAGACGGTGATTGCCCCTCCCCACCCCCCCACCCCCAGGGCCTGCTGGTTGGCTGTGAAATAACTAGATGTGTAACTCATCAGAGTCTTGGTAATGTCACACATCGACATAGCATTGGCGCTTATGGTAAGCATTGCCTCTCCTTGTCTGATAGGGAATTCTAACAGGAGGCAGCCCTCAACGTTCCAACCTGTAAGAGATTCGACTTCCAAGCTCCATTTCCCAACTGTTCCCGTTTTAAGCTCCTGCATCAGTTTAGTTGACAAGTCATCCTGAGACGGCCAGGTGAGCTATTGGAGACTGTATCATCTGCAGCTACTTCCCTGTGTGAATCAGGGTTTGCTCAGTGCTATGCAAAGTCAAAGAAAATAGAGGAATCAATGACACGCTCCGTCTTCTGGAAGCCTTGATTTCCAAGGTTTTATTATGCTTCTCAAAAATGATCTCAGAGTCCTTAGTGATTCTCATCATAAAGGAAAATAAATGGTTTCGATTAGGACTTATAAATGTAAACTGTGAAAATAACCACATTAATCTGGTTTATAGATTGAAGTCTCACGTGCCGTGTCATTCAAGAAAGGAATGTATTTTCTTAAAGTTTTGAAAGCCAAGTCTAAGACCCACCTTTCAGACAGAGGCTGTCTCTTCCTTCACCTCCCTTATTCATATAGTACCAATATTGATCGGCCACCTACCCTGTGCGGGGCACTATTCTATGTTATGGGGACGCAGCAGTGAACAGGACAGATATGACCCTGATTCTCCTGGGGTTTACAGTTTTACATTCTACTGGAAGAGTGACAGTCAACACATCCACAAATAAGCAAACAAGACCATTTCAGGTGATAAGTGCAATGAAGAAAATGACTCTCTCTCAGGGTGAGAGTCACTGCATCTGCGAAAACGTGTATGTAGGCAAAGGAGCCCCTTTGCTTCCCTGTGTTGAACACCTGCCAGATCCATTGCCTCCCAGGCAGCCAGATCCACAGTGGAAGGCTCAGCCCTCTCACTGCATCAGGGATTTTCTTTTCATCAAACTGAAATTGGCCTCCCTGGAATTCCACTCATCTCTGCTGGTTCTCCCCTCCAGGACCCGTCTGCACAAGACAGCCCATCATGAGTCTGTGCACAGTGACGGTGCTCTTGTGGGCCCTTCTGTCTCCCGGCCTCAACGCCGTCTCCCGCTGCACGGAGTCTGCATCCCCAGCCAGCGCGCCTGCTCCGCACCCTCTAAAAGCGGAATGTCCAGGCCTGCGGTCTCCTCGTGTGATTGTTGCAGAACAAGACAATCGGCTTGCGCACCTTAATTCTCGCTGTCTCTCCTCTCAAGTTTGTAGTCACTTGTCTCTTCAGTTCCATAAAACTGTGACCTTCTCTTAACTGGATTTCCTCAGAACTCTCTCAGTGGCCGATGCTGACACCTCTCTGCAACCTCTGTACTTTTATGGTTTTGTGCTTAAACCTTATGCAGGACATTGCAGGGTCCTCTCAATGATTTCCTAGGATGACAACGAAACACCAGCAATGGCCACTCAGAAAGACTGATGACTTCCTCTTTCTGGGGCTTCTTCTGGAAACGGTGGCCCTTGGAGTATGATCTGTGTCCCTCATGTGGCATGGACTCTCCCAGGGCAACAATGCTTTCCCAGTGCCTGCTTTTCACTGTGTAAATGACATTTCCTTTGATTGGTTTCAAAATGGGCCCCTTTAGCAGCAAGCTGGGCCCAGTGCTTCAGACGTTCTAGATTTGGGGCTCGCACTCATTGTAGTTCAGCACCTTGGCACGCCTGGGTCTAATGGCTTTTCCTCAGGTGGCTAATGGCCTCCAGCACTTTAGGTTTATAGGCTGGCTTTTAGAATTTAATTGAAAATATATATATATTAAAAGCTGTATTTAAGTGGTCCCAGCCTCCCACTAGCCTTTTCGCTTGTTCATAGCATTTCCCCTCAACAACAGGAAGTTCTGGTGACAAGGACCTTAGGATAAGGTGACCAGATTTTAACATTGGTAAAGCGGGACACCATTGACCAGGGGGGGGGGAGGTTCTTGATTAAAAATTGGGTCTATCTCCTGCCGTTCCCTAGCTTGTCGTGCATTCTTTCCAAAAATCGGGACTTTTTTAAAATGCCGCGGGATGTGGGACAAATTGTTAAAAATCGGGACTGTCCCACCAAAAGCGGGACGTCTGGTCACCTTACCTTAGGAGCCGGTGTTCACATGTTCTCTCATTTGCCAGAGAATTTTCCCTTTGTCACATTGGCCTTCGTAGTTTGAGTTAGCTACCCCTTTTCTGCAAGAAGGACCACGCATCCCTGTTAACGCCTTCTTTTCAGTTATTGTCCCTATCCAGGTGACTTCTGGGTCCCTATCAATTCAGGGGTCCTCCACTTGCTATAGAACCTGGCTCGTGCTCTCTGGAGCCTTCACACTTGTGCACCTGCCCATCAGAATGGCCGCCCCTTCTGGTAAGACGCGCCAGACACCTTACTGCGCCCTCTGAGAAGCCGTTCTTTGCTTTCAACCAGATCACCTTGGCTCTGTGTGTGTATAAATATATATGTGCCCAGGTGCCTTAGGCAATAACCTACCTGTATTTGAATTAATATTCTGGGTCTTTATGGGAAGCATCTGCCTATTCTTACAACATGGGACCTTGGGTTTCTGGCCTATAGGATTGAGCAAAATCTTCCTTAAAAGCCGGAGTTCTAGCAGGAATCAACTTTTCTTCTCAATGAACTACCTGGCTGCTCTGGGTGCCACCTACAGACATGTCATGACCCCTTTTAAAAACCTTTATCAATGACTTGACCCTATTCCCATATAGAAAATAAAAAGTGCAACTTGCTTATGCCATGTTCATTTGATGTTGTGCTCTTTGAGGCTGAAGCAAATCTGACTGGTTTTCAGTATGACAATAAAATATAAAAACTGTTTTTGGAGTCATTTCTAAACAGAACTTGTTTCTAATCTGAATGTAACAGCAGTGTATATGATCGATATTGAATAATTTGGAGGGTAAGTTTAGGACTGTAATTCACGCGTTATCTCAGGGTGAGCGCTGCAGCCACAAGCGCTGCTGACACGTATTCTCGGGGCAAACGGGAAAAGGCTTAAACATAAATGCCAAACATCTTAGCACTAAAGTTCTGCTACAGACTGAATGTTTCTGCCCCTCCCCCCACAATTTATATGTTCAACACCCCCCCCCCTCCGCCATTATGATAATGTTAGAGGTGAGGCCTTTGGGAGGTATTAGGTTAGATGAGGTTATAGTGTGGGGCCCCCATGATGGGATTAGTGCCCTTGTAAGAAAAGCAAAAGACACCAGAGCTTCCTCTCTGCCATGTGAGGACACAGTAAGAAGGCCGTGAGCCAGGGAGAGAGCGCTCCCCAGGAACCGACTCTGCCAGCACCTTGACCTCGGACTTCCCAGCCTCCAGCACTGGGGCAGATCTCTGTTGTCTATGCCACACAGTCTGCTATTTTGCTGGAGCAGACTGATACAAGGCCCAACACAAGCTGGGCCGCTGCCACTTCTGCCCAGCGCCGTGTTCTGGCCGTGCAGAGCGGTTCCTAGCGCGTGCCATGCTGCTCTGCCTCTGCGTGCCTGGCACAGGCACTCCTTCCACCTAGAATGCCACTGCTCTTTCTTCATTTTGTTAAAGCCCCAGTTGAAATGTCTTTCAAACAGCTCCCCCCCCCCCCCCCCCGCCCCCCAAAAGCTCCCCATGAACCTCTGGAGAGGGCAGTGCCGACTGTTGTGCCATCTGAGCGGCTCTGGAGTGACGGAAGAAACGGGAGCTGAAGCCAACTGCTGTCTCTGTGGCTGGGGCAGCACTGACAGGGACAGCAAGCAAAGCAGGACGATGCAGTTCCTTGTCCCCCCTTCCCAGGCTTCTCCTAGTTCACCTATTTGTAGAGCCCAACAGCAAGCCAGAGAGGAACTAACCATCCAGATTTACCTAAATCTACTGAGTGTTCTGAGGTGGCCGGCTTTCAGTGCTACAATGGGAACAGTTGTGGGACAACTGGGACAACTGGTCCCCCTCGAGCCAGCAAGCAAAGCAGAAATGCGATTGGCTGAGTCCTAGACCCAGACCTAGCAGAGGACAGAAGGAGTGGACTTGGGGCTGGGGGACAGTGAGTAAATGACTGTCACAGAGGGGATCCGTTAACATGGCTTAAATGAATGGCTGCATTGTCTGGATGATTGGGACAATGCTAGGAACCGTGGGACTCTGGGAACTGGGAATGTGATGGCCAGTTTATAATTGAAAGCCTTAGCTAGCCTTCGTCCAATGTTTCTGGGTCCCCAGCTATTCCACTAGTCTCTTCAGCATCTGTTTCTGTTGGTAGCTCTGTTTAGACCTTTTATCTTGATTGCCTTCCGGAGCATTTTCCTTGGTTCTTCTGAAATTAGACTCTCTTTGTTGCTCCCGGAGTCTAACGAATGGCTAGGACCTGAATCTCAGAGGCACCTAATAAGGCCAATGATGCAGCTTGCAGTTAGCTATATGGCTCTTTCCAAGATTATCCCTTCAAGGAATCTATATAGAATTCACTATCTTGATCTTTGAAGTGTGGTCTATGGACTAGCAACCCTGACATCATTCTGGAGCTCATTAGAAATGCACTCTTGAGCCCCTCCTTAGACCTAAGGAATCAGACTCTGCAAGGACCCCCAGGTGGTTTGTACACACATTGAAATTTGAGAAGTGTCAGTCTGGAGTGGAGGCTTTGTACCCTGGCTACTCTTTGAAATGACTTGGGAGGAAAGACTTTCTGATGCTCAGGCAGAATCAGTTGGTTGGGGTGGGTCAGACAGTGGTATTTTTAAAACCCTCCACTGATGCACAGCCTGAATGAGATCATAAAGCTCCTTACCATTAGCTAACCATTATCTCACTGTTGTGTTGCACACAAATGAAGCAGCCAAGGCCCAGTCTCCTACTTCTCCAGTGATTTCACGGTATTTCTGAGACTATAGCTAAGGTCTCCCGATTTCTGATTCAAGTCCTACGATATAGCTACCACGGAATTTCTGTTGACATTTGTGTTATTTATCTACGAGAAGATACTTTAAGGATGTGTCATCAGATGTTTTACCAAGTGTTAAGGATTTTACCAAGTAAGTAGAAGAACTATCTAGGAGTGAAGAACACAACCTGGATGACTCATGAATGCAGGAACCCAGCTGGGCATTCATTCAAGCAGGACAAATACCTTGTTCAAGGACCTCATAACACAGAAGGAACTTTAGTGACTGCCCAAGTCTTTATTTCTCTTAAAGAGCCCAGCATCATCATTTCAATCTACTCTGTTTAATTTGATAATCATTTATGAAGCATATGTGAATAGTTATGAAGGCACAAAGATTAAAAACACAGGATTGCTTGCTTCAAATCTTTCTTAGAGTCAAGTAGTGGTCGATGTGAAAGAATATATAAGAATGAATATATATATATATATATATGTATATATATATAATGTCACTTCTAAGTGCAAGCAGGTGAATCAGCAAATGTTTTTGGTGGAGGCTTGAAAATGGTTTTGGAGAAGAGGTTGGATATTCATGTGAACAGATGGTGGGAAGAATAGTTCAGAAAGACAGAACAGCATACATAAGGACCTGAGTGTGGAAGTGCTTGGTTTGGGTGGTGTGGGTGAAAAGCAGAAGATGAGAGTAGGTGGGTAGATTGGAAGCTGTATTATAGAGGAGTGAGCATGCCAGGACCAGAACCAGAATGTACTTTGTTAAATAGGGTGAGTCACTAAAAAGTTTTAAATAGAGGTAAGCCCTGCGGTGGGTGAATTAAGGTACTTAGGGCAAGATTGGAGGCAGGAAATAGACCACTGTGCTAACATCCAGATACGAGTAAGGTGGTCCTGAAGCGGCATTTTGGGGAAAGGAAGGGCGGCATAATTTGAAACTCATTGGATCTAGGCCTTAATTAGCACATTTCGGAGAACATTTATGGGGTAAGTAGACATTGTATTTACATTGGTTAATTGAAAGTACATTTCCCTGGAGCTAAATGACAGTGAACACTATTAAATCACAATTAAGGTCTATCTGGATAACCTACACCATTATGGATTTTGTAGGTGTTGGGACTGCCTCAATGTATTGCCAGACAGCAGTCTTTTTCAAATTTCTCATTATTTGCAGAATCAACTGCAAATAAGTTTGGGGCCAACCCGAGGCCACTGGCAAGCCCAAATCCTTAGCCCTGCCAGACTGCCCCAGCTACCAATAAGCCGTGAGGGGATTTTAGGGTTTAGGGCAGCTGCTCTTATATCACACCCCACAGAAGCATCCAGAAAGTCTAGAAAATCCACACTAAGCTAAAGTCACTGAACTTTTAGCTCAGCAAATCGGTGTAGGAATGAACAAGAGCTGCAGGAACTCAGATATAATTTTTGATGCCTTCAATTAGTGTTAATTTTGCCTTGACCATGGAGCACTGAGTGTATTAAGTACTATGGAGTACAAATAAAAGGACAGATAGAAAATGTCAGCTTTAGATTCAAATTCTGTCTTTTTATCCCTTTGTGACCTTGGGAAGCCTGCTCTATTTTTCCAAGGGTAAGTTACCTCATTTATAAAATGGGTTCTGTAATAATAGAATCTGCCTCTCAAATCTGTATAAGGTTAAATGAGTAAGTATACATGATAGGAGGACCCCTCCCCCAAATGGAATTTATTGATTAAAAATGTGTATTTATTCGTACATGTTTAAACTTCAGTCACCTTCAAAGTACTCTCCATTTGATGCAATACACCTGTCCAGACACCGTTTTACACTGCTTGAAACTGTTTTTGAATTAATCAATTTCGATGCCTTTTAGTGCTTCTGTTGGTTTTTGTTTCACCACCTGCATTTCAGTCAAACATTGACCTTTGAGGTTTTTTCATCTGGGGAAATAAAAAAAAGTTGTTCGGGGCGAATCGGGTGTATAGGAAGGGTGGGTCATGGGGGTCATGCCATTTTTTGGTCAGAAGTGCTGAACACTCAGCACTGTGTGGGCAGGAGCATTGTCAGGCCGCATTGTTCATGTAAATCACCCATCATGAGATGGGCAAATGCATTGATAGACTCTCTAAAAAAATTCACTGACGTTGAATGCAGCCTCTCAGAACACCACCAGCTGGTACACGGATGCAAATGGGTTTCTAGAACACTCACCTAGCGGGAAAAGCCTGTGCAAGAGACATGAAGCACATTTATCCAAAAGACAATTCTGTTTTGTATGTGTGTGTGTGCATATACATATTTGCATTGCATATGCATATGTGTAAGCATGCTGCATTACATATGTATAAGTATGTAACTATACATAATAGCATAGGTATATAATATATATAATTATGAATAATTGTATTATGTGTGTATGTAACTATACATAATAGTATAGGTAAATAGTATGTACAGTGATAAATAATTATATATAATGTTAATAATTATATAATGTTTGATAATTTGTGTCTATAATTTGCTCTAAAAGTCCAAATCTTGCCAACTATATAAGAAATTTTTCTTGATAAACCCCAGGTTAACATATATTATGACACAATAATATATATTAGATATATTACAGATATATGTTACTGTGTAATATATATCATTACACATTTATATAAGATATATATATATATATATATACACATATTATACAGTACTTGGAATGTAGTGAACACTCAATAAAATGGCAGTGATTGAAATAGTATTTTTTTAATTCAAGTCCTCTACAGTGTGATGGCAGTCAGAATAAACTAGTAAAAAGTCACAGAATTTGAGATCAGACACTCTAGAATTTGAATCTAGCATTAAAATCTAGCTGTGTGATCTTCTGCTAGTCACTTGCTTTCTCTGGACTGAGAGGTGAGAGCTTTGACCTTGAGTACAAACCAGAGTGGTATTGTATAAATCTAAGTGTTGATAGAGTAGGACTGAAGGATAAGAGGGACAGAGGTTAATGAACAAGTAAATGACCTGGAATTTATCAGAAAAGCCTTCTCTGAACTGACAAGATTTGAGCTTGGAGCAAATTATAGACATAAATGAATGGAGAAGAAATAGAGAGAAATGTGTACAAAGGACTGATGACTGGAATTAGCAATTTATGTGCAAGAGATATAAAACACATTTGCCTAGAAGAGGAAAAGTCTTGCTGCAATGTAATTAGAAAAAGAAAAACCATTGAGTGCTTACTACTCATATGTCTGTTATAGTTCTAAATGCTTTAATTGTTTCATTGTATTTTATCTTCAAAGCAAGCCCTTGAGATGGATACTGCAATTAAACCCCTTTAAAAAGATGAAGTAACTTGTCTAAGATCACACAGCCAGAACTAGAACCTAGGCTATCTGGCCCGAGTCCATATGCTCAGCTTCTCTGCTACACTGCCTGTAAGGTAAGAACAGGAAGATGGGGCAGCTCTCGAGTGACAGTCTGACAGTGAGAAGTTTCCATCCGAACAGAAATCACACCTGTCTGAATCAGTATTACACCCGCAGTGCCTGGCATGTGGTGGGGGTTCGGTAAATATTTGTTGACAATGTGAATGGAAACCCCTAGCAAAGCTGTCTCTTCACCTTTCTTTGGAGGGCTGTCCTGGGCGGGGCCTTCCGAAGTCCACCGCCTGGCCTGTGTGATGGGCAGGACACTGCCTGGGCATAGCAGGGCTCTCAGAAACTCTGTCCACCACAGATGGTAGTCTAATCCACCCAAGGGACAGTGACAGCACGCTCTTGGGGCAAAGCTGAATCTGCTACAGGGAGAAAGGATAGAAACGAAATTGTTGTATATCTTCAAAATAGCATACAAGTGTTTCATTGGTTACCTGATGCCTCAGAACAACAGTAGCTTATAGGGTGATTGCCTTCTTCCTTTCTGCCATGTTAAATCTGGCTGCATTTGTGAAGTCACCACGGCCAAAAGGAACTTCTCTTCCCCCACTGAAGCCTTCCAAGCCCCCTGCCAGTGATGAGAAGACTGTGGTTGAGTCTCCCCCCAAAATTCACTGAAGCCGAACACAGCAGCCTCTCACACCACCACCAGGGGGCAAACGGATGCAGATGGGTCCCTAGAACACTCACCTAGTAGGCTGACCAGACGTCCTGTTTTAAAAAGGACAGAAAACAATGGTGCTGCCCCATTTCAAATGGTACATACGGTCAGCATATACCTTGAATTTAGCCCAGTGAGACTCGGCTAACGAGACATCTCATTTGAAACAGGACAGTACTGTTGTTTCCTGTCCCATTTTAAATGATACATTTGGTCAGCCTACTGCAGGGGAGGAAACCTGTATGACAAGGGGCCCGCCCTCTAGAAGACAATCCTAGTTTTCATTGGGTCTCCCCTCATACTTAATGGGTTTCTGGCGATCCCCGATGAAAGTCATCAGGAGAGGAGCCATGCCTAGGTATCCAGAGTAGGAAGTGCAGCAGGCCCGATGGTGCAGTGTGGCCTTCACTGATGGCTACTGAAGCACCGTGCCCTGCGCTGCTCTTCTACGATGTCCTTTCTGCTGACCGGGTGCTTGGAAGGACCAGGCTAGTGACTGGGACCCAGACAGTGTAGGGACTGATGCTGACAACAGACTGTCCTATGTTAGCAAGGGTGATAAGGGCTTGTGCAAGTGTGGCAAACAAATCAACTTTCCTAACCAGGCCTATGTGCAGGAGTTTATTTTAAACCACCAATAAGCCTGGGAAGCATTTGTAGGATCTTCATTTTATAGACAAAGAAACCAGATCTCAGAGAGAAAATGCCAAGACTGATTCCTGGCCTGCTTCTCTTCTACTTTTTGTCACACTGCTTCTACCTGAAATCATGACTGTGACATTTGCTGAGGGAGTCATAGTTCCTGCTGCTCCAATGTGTAGGCCTGTGTGTGCACGCCCCCCCCCCCAATATAGAGGCATATGTTATGTATAGATATGCTCGTTTCTTCCAACTATTATACTACATGATATTCCTTACTACCTAGTTACCATAATTTGCTTGTCATATGCCAACGATAGATGCCTACGTTGTCTCTCACTTCATTCTATAACAATCAAACAATACTCCAAAGAAAATTTTGTGCGTGCCTTCTAGAGAGCCTCTCACAAGAATGTCTCTGGTACGTATTTCAGAGTCTAGAATATATCGGTATGTATTGACCTGGAGTAAATAAATTCCAAAAGTGGGATTACTGGGTCATGTGGCCAAAACATCTTTAATTTTATCTTTAGACATGTTTAATGAATAGACGCCAACATAGGACTTTTTAAGTGCCAGTGGTCATGTCTGGCTGATGCTAAACATTTGGGGCTGTGTAGCAGACTTCGAGTTGCCTGCAGACTCTTGAGCTGGGTGTAAATGAAGGATCATTTCGGGAGCATCCAGCTCCTAATTTGCATTCTCCATCTTGCTGCCTGTGGAACTCTCTGAAGTCTTGAGCTGCCCTTGTTTACAGCTGTACCTCATTAGGCTTTCTGGTCGAGCAGGGCCTTAATCTTGTGTTCAGTGTTTTCAGCACACTGAGATCCCCTGCCTGCTGTTGGTCACTCAGGACCCTGCTTCTAAGTATGTCTGGGTTTTCTTTGGTGATGTCAGGAATTGTGGAGAATCCATCCCTCCTGCCAGTCACAAAACCACTTTGCTAGTGTATCGAGGTCAAAACTCAACAGTGCTATTTCTACATCAGGGACAATGAAAGGACAAAACCTTTAACCAACCGTGTAGATCCTTCTTCCTTTTTAAGGCTAGAAACAGGTATCTGGAGAAGGCTCGAGATGGTCAGAAGTAACTCCAGTTATCCCCTTTCTGTTGGTTACAATGAACTACCATGACTTTCTCCCCCTGCCCCCGTCTTCCATAGTCACACTCTGGGGACAAGCAAAGTCGAGGCAAAATGGGAAAGGACAGAAAAAAAGAGGCTGAGAAGGGACTTCAGGGTGGTTTGCCACAGCTCCAAAGTGAAGATCAAGTCAACTGAACAGGGAAACATAGTCCCCCTCCTTGTCCTCCCTGTCCCCTCTGCAAGCTTGTTTCTGGGCCTTTTCTCTTCTAGAGCAGAAGCCTGACAGTGTGCCATGCACTCGTGAAAGGATCATTACAGCTGAGTCCCCGGGAGAGACAGGCCCATGTCAGCAGGGAGCAGTCCCATGGGGAGCTGCCGGAGCTAAGTGCCCACATATGCATAAACCCCGGCAGCTCCTGAAGGAAACCACGGGGTAGACATTTCCCTGATCAAACCTTTCCTGGAGCTCCTTGTTACTTTGGGTTAGAGAATGATTAAAAAAAATAGGAACTTTACCAATCTCCTGTCTAAGTTCTCTTCTGAAGGGTGAGAAATGACTGAAAACTCCTTAAGGGTCAGGTATGCATCTGGGTCTTCAGGGTTGCCCAGAACCTAGCACCGGGCCTGAATCAGGACTAGGGATTGGGGGTATTGTGGGCTTTCCTGGTGCTCATGGAGAGGCTGATTGCACCAGAGAGCCCGACGGCTTGCCAGAGTGCTCTCCCAACCCGTCTCCCCTCACGAGGGGAGAGTTCTCCGCTACCTAGTGGGCAATGATCAGGTCCCCCAAACTCCAGACTAGGAGGAGGAGAGGTGCAACATAACTCATGCACAACTGTAAACACGGGATTGTCACTATTTTAGGAGGACAGCCAACTTCCTAAGCATTTACCTTCTCAATGCAAAAGTATCTTATAGCACCACGAGGGAGATGCCAGGAGAGATACGTAATACTAGACATGTAGCTATTAGAGACGGGAGGGCCACATGGCTGCTTTGTGACCCAGCCTGGACTCACCTGCCCATCATACTCTTGTCAAGAACAGGTGAAGGGCCTTGTTTAATGTGACTGGAGAAAAGGCAAAAGGGAAGAGGGGAAGTTGATCCCTGGGAAAGAGGAGCAATTAGAAGTTACTGGTGAAGTGATGCGATGGGAGGTTTATAAGTCTGGACAAGGCAGTAGACCTTTGCTATGAGCCGAGACAGAATCGGAGCAGGGGAGGTTTCAGCTTACTAGAAGGAGCAGCTTCTGAATAAGCAGGATGGAATTAGGGAATCAACTCTAGAAAGTGCTGCCTGGGCATATGCTGGAATCCTCTTTGTTGGGTCAATTTAAGCAGTTATTCTAGAGAAAATATTTCTGCTTTACATGGAAAGTTAGATGCTATACAATATCCTCTAAAATGATGTGAATATAGAAAAACAATGTAACGAACAGCCCCTGAGTAAGACTGTTTAACACAATGTGCTGCCTTCTGCATTCTGTCTCTGCCTTCCCCAAGCCCCGCAGGATGCAAGCTGCTTGCTTCTGCTGCGTGGTCCTTCCTTCCCACTCTTGGAGTTTCTCTGCTCCATGAATTCTAAGGCAGAAGGGGAGGGACACAGCCATAGCAGGAATTCCCCCATCCACACTATCCCTGAAAATGAACAGAAGGGACCTTCTTATCTGGGGACGATTTCCCCATTCATGATGGGAACAGTCAGCCAGGACCCGTGCCAAGCGAAGAGTCCAAGTTTCCGCAGCGCTACCTACACAGGACCCATTTTCTATGTGCCTGACTCCGTTTCTTACACAATTTGCAGTGAACGCAGAGCTTTCTGACTTGTTTTTAATAACTGAAGGTGCATCTAATGCGCTCTCTCACCCTCCAACGCCATCCTTTTCTTGAGCAGGCATGGGCTCTCTCAGGGCAGGCCCTTCTCTTCAATGCCCTCAAGTCACAGGCGGGGTCAAACTGTCCATGGACCCTTGTGGTTTCAGTTCGTCCTGGTTCCAAGCAAATCACACGCATCTCAGAATGTTTCAGTCTAGGGAAGGGCATGCTCATTGTTTTCATATTTACTGCGCTCCGGTCTCTAAGACACACTTATATCCCTAGTGCATGCAGCCCCCACAGCGACTAAAAGTAGGTGCTTCTGCTACCAGAGTCCTCCTCCCTTGTTTTCCCTTGAGAGCCCTGAGTTATGAGAAGACCAAGACTGGTCTGATGGTTGGGATTTTTGGAATCTTGGTGGTCTGCATTGTGTTCACTTCCATCCTGGGAGTGGGCAGTGAAACATCACAAGTGTGACTACAGGGAATACATTTAATCAACGTACATGTAAGTACCACTATACTGTTTCACCCCCTTTTTCTAGTTTATGCTCTCTCATCTTCTCGTTCACACCAAGTTCATCAGCACATTCACATCCCATGCAAAGGAGCACTAGGCGAGAGCCTCCAACAGTTATTCGTATATTCTTCTCCTTTGTGGTCTCAACCAATCATGTTACATCCTTCTTATATATTTCAGTCCTAGTACAGCACTTGCCCAGGAGCCCTGAAAGCTTTCCAGATAGACTTGGGCTTCTTGTATATGGCACCAGTGATCATTGGAATCCCTTACTCTACCTCCTCAGGTGAGTCTCAGCCGATCAAAGGCATTCCAAAGTTATAAACCCTTACCTAGATACTGGGATAGGTGCTGACTCAGTATTCTCAGGTAAAAAGAAACCAGCCTACAGGAAGTTGTTCTGTGATGGTTCTTGCTGAATCAGTTAGGGTGTTTGGGCTGCAAGAGGACCAGCCCTATGGGATTAAAAGTAAATATGAACAAGGCATGCAGTCACTGGTTTCCCGTCCTGTGTTCTTTATGCAGGGAGCTCACTTTAGCTCCTCCAACTGTGATTACTTCTCTTTAGGCAAGCCTACACCCAACAGTAGCATTTTATTTTCCTCTTATGGATAGGAAAACTGAGGCTCACAGAGTTTCACTGTTTCTCAAGGCTGTTTGATTCCAGAGCCACATTAAATGTTCAAGCTATATATAGCACATAGCAAAGACGTCCATCCATTCAACAATCCACATGCTGTCAAGATTCAAAGCCCTTACATGTGTAACTCCTGCCACAGATAGCCAAGCTCCTGCAATAATACATAGTTTTCTCCATTCTCTGTGCCACATAATTTAGTACCTAATTACATATCGTCTTATAATGTCTTCTAATTGCTTCAATTGTATTTGTTTTGCTTCTCCATTAAGTTTACACAGAGATCCTTGAGGGGAGCATTTTCATTTTAGTGATTTCTGTTTTTTTCCACCCTATCCGTCTCCGACTCCACCCTTCAACATAAAAATCAGACTCTAAAGGCTACTCCAGTCTGTACTGTCCTTGGTACTTAGGACCATGGCAGTAACAACGTACGAGGTCTGACAATGAAGTTCATGAACTCATCCTAGAAAAAGTACTACATGCCTCATTGCTGAATGTCACTATGGCCACCTTCAAAGTACTACCCTTGGGAAGCTGTGCACTGACACCTAGTCTATCCTTCAAAGCAATTTTGGAACTCTTTCTGGAATGGCCTCAGAACTGTCATCATATTGCCCTTGAAGTCCTGAATGTCATCAAAATGTCTTTCTTGGGATGCCAGCATAGCTCAACAGGTGAGCAATTACCTTGCAACTGTGAGGTCCAGGGATCAAATCCCAGCTCCAGCCCATGCAAACCCATATGCTGAATTGCAGCACAACTGGTAACCACCTGGATGACTCAGAGGCGAAAGTTCTGGCTTCACATGTGGGAGGGCCCCACTTCTGTCCCCACCCCAAGTGTCCCCACATCTACCTGTGTGGAATGAAACCATGTCATAACTAATGATGTACCACTATGGAGACTGCTCTGGGCCCTCTCCCCTTCTTTCTGTCTGTTTGTCTCTCTCTTTTACCTTCTCTCAAACAATAAAATAAATCTTAAAAAATGTCTTTCTTTCAATATTTCCTTTATCTTCAGGTAAAGAAAAAAGCCTTTGGGGGCCCGATCAGGTGAGTAGGGAGGGTGTTCCAATACAGTTATTTTTTACTGGCTAAAAACTCCTTCACAGACAGTGCCGTGTGAGCTGGTGCATTGTTATGAAGCAAGAGCCATGAGTTGCTGACAAAAAGTTCAGATTGTTTTTATCTAACTTTTTCACTCAGGCTTTTTAGCACTTCCAAATAGTCAACTTGGTTGATGGTTTGTCCAGTTGGTACAAATTCATAATGAACAATCCTCTGATATCAAAAAAGGTTAGCAACATCATTTTGACTCTTGCTTTGAACTGACAGAACTATTTTGGTCATGGAGAATGGGCTGCCTTCCATTGTGCACTTGGACACTTTGTTTCAGGGTCATATTGGTACACCCATGTTTCATCACCAGTGATAACACGGCCCAAAACATCATCTTGCCTCTCCAAAAGTCTTGGCAAACTTTGACTCTCCTTTGCTTTTGTTCATCAGTGAGCTCCTTTGGGACCATTTTTTGCACACACCTTTCTCATGCCAAGATTTTCAGGAAGATTTTCCTAACTGTTTCTCTATCAATATTTACTTGGTCTGCTATGCTTCTCACAGTCAGCCAATTATTTTGACGTACAATTCAACGAATGTTTGCAATGTTTTCATCAGTTCTGCTCATTACTGGCCACCCTGACCTCTCTTCATTAGTGACACTTTCTCTCCCCTCAGAAAAATGTTTAACCCATTTGTACACTGCCATTTTATTCATGGCATTATCCCATTAACTTTGACTAACATGTTCCTGATTTCACTTTCACTGTTGCCAAGTATAACAAGAAATTTAATATTTGTTCATGGCTCTAATTCAAGCTCCGATATTCTCACAATGGCACACAAAAACACGCAACAACAACAATGAATGAACACCACTCAGCAAAACACACCGCCACACACTGACATGAACACAGCTGTGAGACACGGATATACCAAGGTTACGAAACCTTACTGAGCTTGTATAGTGTTGCCAATGTAAGCCCCCGGTGGCAAGTTTGCGCACTTCATTGTCGACCTCATAGAAAAGGGCGCTTGAACGGAAGTGGGACACCATGTTGCAGTCCTTTTCCTGCTAGCTAGCTATCTTTGTAACGTTGGAAAGCCATCTGCCTTCTCTAGGTCAGGTTCCTCGTTAATGAATTGAAGGCATTGAGCTGGTACTCCCTAGCGATCCTCCAACCCAATGAATCTATCTCTGTTAAAGGGAAAGGGGACCCTGGTGAAGAAATCGAAGCTGGGGTCATTGAACCCAGCTTATAGTTGGTGCACAAAACGCTGGAGACAAATACTGTAGCCCTGGTTTTACACACAGACTAGAAGCAGGTCCCAATCATGCCTCATTCCCAGGGATGCCTCTTTGCCCTTCATCACATGCTGTGAAGGTAACAGAGACATGAACACACAGGGAGGTTCTAAGTGAAGTCAGACTTACATAAGCTGTACAGGACCACTGACTTCCAAGGGAAGTCACAGGAAATGTTCTTCCAAGGAGTGAATTATAAAAGGTAACCTTGATAACTGCATTGTATCAATCTAATCAACTGAACTAATTATTAAAAGCTAAAGACTTGGATTCCCCAAAAGGGAATTGATAGGCTGCATAGGTACCTACCTCTGGACCGATCATAATTCAACCTTAGTTAAATGTACCATTAAAGTATCCACAGAGTTAATGGAATTTTGTTGGCTTTGAGAGTTTTCTGGTGCAGTTTAAATTGCCTCTATCATGAATGACTTCCTGAATTAAAAATTAAATGAACTTTCAAGTGTCTACTAATTAGATCTATCTATTACTGAAGTAGAGAAAACAACTGAAATCTACCTTAGAAATCTCTTAGTTAAGGGAATACAGAACATCTTCAATATTATAAACACTTCGTTGATAAATTGAGATAGAGCTGCTTTGAGTGATAAAACAGTTGGCATAAATTTTCTTTTGTGGTTTTCTCCTTCTTAGATTTTACAGTCATTATATATATACATATATGATTTATGCAGTGATCTCCCCAATTAGTCTAGTACCCATCTGTACTATATACACATGGTTGTTACAACATTATTGACTATGTTCCCTATGCTGTACTTCACATCCACATGACTATTTTGTAACTACCAATTTGTATTTCTTTTTATCTTTTAAGATTTATTTTATTGTTTGAGAGGAAAGAGAGAGAGAGAAGGGGGGAGAGCCCAGAGCAGTCTCCATAATTGTACATCATTAGTTGTAACATAGTTTTATTCTACTCAGGTGCATGTGGGCCACATGGGGTGGGAACCGAATTGGGGACCTCCCGCATGGGAAGCAAGAAACTTCGCCAGCAGACGCGGTGGTTGGGTTTGCACAGGCCAGGGCTGGGATTTGATCCCCGGACCTTGAGGTTGCAAGGCATTCAACTGGTTGAGCTATCCTGGCATCATGCAATTTGTATTTTTTAATCTCGTCCCCCTTTTCACCCAGTTGCGCAATCTGTCTCACCTCTAGCAACCATTGGTTTCTTCTCTGTTTCTATAAGTCTATTTCTGTTTTGTTTGTTTGTTTAGTTTGGTCTTTAGATTCCACATATAAGTGAGATCGTATGGTATTTGTCTTTGTGTTTGACTTATTTCGCTTAGCATAATACCCTCTAGTTCCATTCATGTATGTTACTTGGCAGTAAAAATGATTGTACAGTCTAAAAGGCATCTTAGCTTCTTATCCTTTTCGGGGTCTTTAAATGCTTGTTTATCTCACAAAAGCCCAGTAGGAGATTATGAAACTGATATAGAGTGACGGTAAGTGATGGTGAACTGCCACACATAGCAAGTGGAGAATTTTCTAGGCCAGGGCAGGCCAGGGCGGAGCTTCCCTTGCCCTAACTAGCTAATTGGGTTAGAAATAGTGTGCTGTTTGCATGACATTCTGTTGGAAACACAGAGAACTTCTTGGTCCCGGTGTGCAGCTGCCTTGGTCAGGGCCTCTTAGGGAGGAACAATGTTTAGGCCCGTAAGACTCCTTCTCTGGCTCAAAGGGATCCCAGGTGTCTTCTTTCTTTCAGCCAGGACACCTGGGATCACTCCCTTGACAGGCAACCTCCAAAATCCACCCTATTGCTTGGCTCTTTCACCCCATCTTCCCTGCCCAATTGAACACACTGATTTCTCCACTTGGCTGCCTCGAGAGACAAGGACCTTCTTACTGTCTAGGTCTTACTGCCATATTTTGCATGGGGAAGAGCAATAAATGCAGAGGGGAAGGGACAGTGGGGGGAAAAAAAGGAACAGATGGCAATTCAGCTAAGTTCCAGAGTAATATAATGACAATAGTGAGTGTTTATAGAGGACTCACTATGTGCATCTTTGTGTAGATCATCTTGTTCAATGCTCTCCACAGTCTCATAGGATGAGTATCATGATTCTCGTCATCTATCGATGGAGAAAAAGAGGCTCAAGGAGGTTAAGATTTATGCCATGGCAAATACCACGTGAGTGGGAGAATTGAGATTTGAATTCCGAGTCAACAGCATAGGCTCATAGCTGCTCTGCTGCCTCTTTTCTAAAAAACAAACAAAAACCACATAATTGCTGGTAGCTCTCTCAGATAGTCATTGGACACATTCTCTTCAATTTATTTCTCTACCATGTGTCTTTCAGATGTCTTTCTCCATAGTCCTTGTCCCCAAATGGAAAGGCATGCTGTCACTTATCTCAACAGATGCCTGCAACCTTAGAACATAGGCCCACCTGGGCATTAGCGCCCACCCTTTGTCTCAGGTAGGCTGTTTGGAGTCCTAAGACCTCCACCTTGAGGAACCCTATTCCCTGGCCTCCCCCAACTAGAGATGATCACCGTGGTCCATTTTCTCCACATCGTCTCTGTTTTTTCTATCACCCTTCTGGCCCATGTTCTTGATATGGACCAACTGCCTGAATTTGGGACAACCCACCACCTCAGTTTCAGCACCCTGAAGCTGGTTTGGGGACAGGAAAGAACGCAGATCTGGAGGAGAATGGCAGGTCCAGAGAGTATAAATCTCTGGGCAGCCACAACAGGCCAGAGACCAAATGAACCTACAGAAAGGACCTGCAACAAGACTGAGGGCAGGGGTGCAGTTAGAGGAATAATAAAGTCCTTGACCACCAACAGGAAGACATAAGGTATGCAAAACCGGGAAGGAACAGTGGATTGAGTGCCCAGAGGATCAGCTCCTACCCAGCCCAGAAGTGGTTTGGGACTGTGGATTGTTCCTCTCTATAGTCCAGTGTCTGCAAAAGATAATGGGGAGTTCACTGATTTTTAATTTCTCAGGAGCTCATCGGCAATCACTAGCAGACCTTTTGGTCATCATAACAGTGCCTGCAATGAGAGATGAGAAGTTTGGTGAATGAAGGAACAAAAAGAACATATGAATGAACCAGTAAAAGAAGTGTGGTCAGTGCTACTCAGAGATGAGACACCGACATTAAAATGAGGCAAATGAAGCGGCCCATGTCCCCTGCTGTCACTCGTTGACATGGCTGCAGGCTGAGAGCCACTGAGGGTGAGAGGCAGGCATGGCTCTTGGGGGCATGGGTTCTGAGGCACTCATCTGAATCTGGACCCAGATACACATCTGCTTCCAAACTTACCTCGACTCGATGCCTTTAAACCAGGTGTTTCCAACCTGTGGCCCAGGACGGCTTTGAAAGGAGGCCCAACACAAATTCTGAAAACATTAGGAGTTTTGGTTTTTTTTTTGCAACCTTTTTTTAGGTCATCATTTTATCTCCTTAGCTCATTCATTATGTGAGTGTATTTTATGTGTGGTCCAAGACCATTCTTCTTCCAGTGTGGCCCAGGGAAGCCAAAAGGCTGGACATGCCTGCTTTAAACCTTCCCTGGGCTGACAAATTCTCCTGGTCATTTGCCTGGGTTCTTCTGGACTTTACCTTCTGCAGATGTAGTGTGACACAGTGGCATGGGCATTGGCTTTGGGGCTGAGAGAGGTGGGTTCAAATCCCCTCTGGCTAGGCCACTTACTAGCCATGTGTCACTGGGCAGCTGAGTTAACCCTGCAGCCTTGAGGACTCCTAAAGCCTCTGCTATTGGAGGGGATGCTGGGTAAAGGCTCAATAATGCCAGTTCCCTTCCCATGTCTCAAGCATGCGCAGCCAGTGTTTCTCCAAGGTCACAGAGAAAATCGCTGGTAGGTAAGGATTGAGCTTGGGTCTTCTGTCCCCAGTCTGCAGTACCACTATCTGAAGATACTGTTCACCTGAGGTGAGCATCAGAGATAAAACAGCTCACACATTCCCTGTGAGTACCCATTTGATGATCCAATAGTTGAAAATCTAAAACTAAATTTATGAAGACAGTTCTCTACTTTCAACCATACTGCTTGCAACAGAATGATCCCTGAAGTTTCAGGAAAGTGAGATCTTTGCTGCCATGGTCCAGGGGATGGGTTTAGAATTTTCTCAACTCTGAGGAAACCTAGGAAGAGCCAACACCCACTTGTTTCCACATCCCAAGCCTTTTGTTTAGCTGACTAGTATCCCACCTGAACATCGTCTGTCATGCCTGCTTTCTGCCTACAGTTAATGAAGACAAGAGCCAGAAGCAAGAGTGAACATAGCTGGTGACCAATTCAGGACTTGGGGTTTATCTCCCTACTCCCCTCTCACAAATCCAAGGAATAACATTAAAAGTGGGGGTCAGTTGCCTTTACTAAGGATGTTAGAAATAGAAAGCATGAGAAATCTGGAAGGATTTGCTTCAATGATCAATTGAAATACAGCAAAACATAGCAGAGAGTTCACTCATTTTTAATTTCTCAGGAGCTCATAGGCAATCACTAACAGACATTTTGGTCATTACAATAGTAGCTCTGAGGAGTGGACTACCATTTATTGCTCACTTACTGTATGTCAGTTTTCATGTTCTTGCAAGCAAATCCAGGAAATAGGTATTATCCTTCTCAATTACAGAGGATGAAGCTGAGGCTCAGAGAGTTGAGGCATTTGGTCAGATAATGGATGGTGAGTTAGTAGTCCAGCCAGGGTTTCAGTCTGGTCATATCCATTTCCAATCCTATGATGTATGTTCTATATTTTTCTTCCTTCCTGGTTAAGGCAGAAGACTATTACGATAGTGCCTCGCAAGCGCAGGACTGAAAGAAGCCCACCTCCCCGCTGGGAAATGCAGTGTTTGGATTAGTGACCTCTAAGGCTATTTCTCCTGTAGATGAGGCACAGGCAGGAACTTAATCAGGGCTGTCAGGGTTGTCAGTAAACAAATGGAACAGTTGCCAGTAATCCTGAGGAGGAAATGAGTTTGCTGATGGATATGATTCAGACCTGACTTGGGGACAAATGGGGGAATTGTAATCTCTTTACATGTTTGGTTAATGATCGCAGAGCCTTATTAGACTTGGGACCCCAACCTGGCTGGTCTCCTCTCTGACTTCCTGCAGCACCTCCTGCCGGCCCTTCTCGTTGCATAGGCTTTTTCTGGGCATGGCCATGTGCTCAAGCCTAAACGTGATTCCCGGGCCTATCTGGATGCCTCAACCCAGGAGGCCTGAGATTGGACTGAGCTGAGACTTAACTCTATAGAGGGCTGGGAGATTGGAGCAGACCCCACACAGGCCAGCTCTCCAGATCTGGCAGTACTCGAATGAGGAGGCTCCTCATAGAGCCTGCAAACTTCTTTTCTCTGCAGGTGGGAGATATCTGAGAGGTTTCAGAAATATTAAGAGATGAAACAGCGAGGCAGCAGAAACACATCCTGTAAAGGGAAAGCAACATACACAGGGGACGGAGAACTTCCAAAGGGCTGATATTGAGATGACATTTGACTCAGAGATCCAGGGCCATCTAAATCCCACCAAGACCCACCCAGTCATTCTTTGCCTCAAGGTCCTCAAAGTAAATGTATACACAGAGGAAGGAACAGAGGCAGAAAAATCATGTGCTTTCTTCATCTGCAGATTTGACTTTAAACCCTAATGTGGAACTGTAGGCAAGAACTGTTTGTATCTGAAATCAAGGCGGCCTGAGTCTATTAGAGCTGCCGGGGTGGCTGGCCTCAGCACTGGCCAACAGGAGTGTAGTACATGCCACACAAGTCTACATTTTCTAACAGCCACATTTATAGGACATTAAAAGAAACCAGTGCAATTACTTTTAATACTATATTTTAGTTAACATAAAATGTCTAAAATATTTCAACATGTAATGCTATAAAAATATTAATGAGCTAGTTTACATCCTTTTTTGGTACTGCCTTCAAATTCTGGTATGCGTTTTATACTTAGAGCTCATCTCAGTTATCAGAGGAAATGCTTGATCTCCTCAGATTTCATAAAAGTCATAGTTGAGGGGATGCCAGGCTAGCTCAAGAGGTTGAGGGCTTGCCTTGGCAACTGTGAGATCCAGGGATCAAATCTGAGCCCTGGACTTTGGAAACCCATGTACTAAACTGCAGCACAACTGTTAACCGCCAGGATGGTATGGTGGGAGAGGTTCTCACCTCCCATGTGGGAAGACTCCAGTTCAGTTACCACCCCATGTGGCTCCACATCCACTTGTGTGGAATGAAACTATGTCACAATTAATATTGTACAACTATGGAGACTACTCTGGGCCCTCCCCCTTCTCTCTCTCTCACCTTCTTTCAAAAACAAATAAAATAAATCTTTTTAAAAAAGTCACAATTGAGAAACTATTAATAGATTCACATACCAACTTGTTCCAAACATACTTAAGTCTTCCAATAACTAAATCTAATAGGTTTTTAAATTTAATTGTGGATTAATTAAAATTAAATAAAATTTTAAATTTAGATAGTCAGTCACAGCAACCATACTTGAAACCATAACCATATTTCAGTTTCGCAGTGTGACTAGTGGCTCCCATATCGGGTAACTCATGTCTATATCATTGCCTCATATCTGACCATAGCCCCAGGGACACCTCAGATTTGTAGCTCTAGAGGGCAGCCACAAAGGGAGTTCCGAGGCAGGGGCTCTTGGCTTCAGGTGACATACAGATTTCCAAGTGCCAGTCCTAAGAACTCTAGTAGTTTCTCTTTCCAGATCAGATTTGCAGCTTCCACAGACTTAGATTAAGAATAATAGTAGCAATGTCTATACATTGAGTTTCTTTATATCTGTAGCATTATGTTTGGTGGTTTTTGTTACTCAGAAAGGTCAAGTGACTTGCCCAAGGTTGCACAGTAGGTAAGTGTCAGGTCCAGGATTCAAAGCCAAGTTTGCTTGACTCCACGCTTGCAACCCTGCCTCCCCTGGCATGGTCAAGGTCACAGGGCAGCATTAGAATTTCCAAATGGTGGTGGCACCTGCTCTTGCACTTAGCCCACCTGGCATGCTTATGGCCACATTAGAAGAAGACTTCATTTCAGAGGGTGCTATTAGCATGGCAGGCCTTGACCACATCCACAATTAATGGATCGCTCAGCAAAGAGCACAAATGCAATTACTATGTTGGAGTGACCACATGTCCCCTCCCATTGTCACAGTTCCTAGCTCTCCCTAAAAGCCTGCGGAAGCTGACCTCATGCTGGACCCAGCATCTGCCCAGCCTCTAATGGGTCTGAGCTATGTTCATTAGGCAGTTTGCCAACAAGCAGTTGAGAGAAGAGGAGAGGGCACCCAAAGCCTATCTGTAAGCTAAAGGTTAATTTGCAGTGCTCTTAAAACACCTGCCCACTGACTAAATGGTGCCAGCATTGCTGTGAGTGTGAACGAATGCCATCACCCAGCCCCACGCCTCCTTCCTTCCCAGAGCTGGAGGCGTTACTCCTTCCCTCTGTGAAGCACTCTTAGGAAGCAGTAACACAGGCCACAGGCTTCCAACAGCATTGTCCCTGGTCTTTGCTTGAATAGCATGTAACACCTGACCTCCAGCCCCCACCACTAGCACAATGCTTTGTGTCACAACACAGCTGAGCCTGGACATCCTGGGCCCCAAGCGGTAAGGCAGCCTGAGACTGCCCGCCGCCACCTGGACTTAGATCCATGAGCACCACAAGGCCTTGGCGGGCAACTTTAGGTGCTGTCAATCATTCCTAAGCCAGTAGAACAGGCATCAGGCAAGGGCTAGTGTAGGAAGGTGCTGGGCAGCAGAAGGAGTTAGGGTAAGGGGGCAGAAACGAACACAAAGAAATGCCCATAATGAGGTAGTCATTGGGTATTGTCTCTGGAGCAGGGCTTCCCGGCCTCAGCACAACTGACATTTTAGTCTGGATAATTCCTTGTTGTGGAGTGGGGGCTGTCCTGTGCATGGTAGGATGTTTAGAGCATCCCGGGCCTCTGTCCATGAGACATGTCAGTAGTAAACCCCCTAGATTGTGACAACAAAAGTGTCTCCAGAAATTGCCAAATGTCCTCTGGTTAAGAACCACTGATCCAGAGCTACACACGACTTCAAATCCAAGCCTGCGACTTGCTAAGGGTGACCGAGGCTGGCTTGTTAACCCCTCTGAACCATAGTTCTCACGCTGTAAAATGCGAATACCTACTTCAAGTGCTGTGAGGTTTGAGAGAGCAGGTGCAGATCAATGGCTTATTAATAATAAAAGTGAATCAGTTAGGCGAAGAGGTTAGGATGTACTTTTCAACAACCAAAATAAGTTTGTGTTGCAATGCAGTATTATCACTTCCGTGTGGCAGGTGATATTTTCTCAAAGTGGCTACAGCAGTCCTTTCCGGTCGCACACGCTCTTCCTACCCTGTGCTGCTCTTCCTACCCTGTGCTGCGCTCCCATCGGGGTGACCCAGGGGACCCTGGTGACTGCTTGATGAAGAGAATGAGGTGGAAAGGACGCTACGTGCTTTCTGAGGCTGGGTCATACCAGACGCAGCTTCACTGCACTCCCTCCGGGACATAAGCTGTGGCAGCCTGAGCCAACCTGTAAGAAATGTGGCTCCGCGGAAGCCACGTGCTGGGCGGACCATGTGGAGAGACCACGCGGAGATAGAGGTGCCTGAGGAGCTGGGGACCCGGCCGTGACTGTGTGAGTCTTCCTGGCCCAGGTGCCAGATGTGTGGGTGAACGAGGCTTCAGGGGACACCAGCCTATCTGGCAAGTGACCGCCAGCTATTGCTGAGTAGTGTAGAGATGAGCTGGCCCTGCCCAAATTGTGGGTCCTTAAGCAAAGTGTTGTTTAGGCACTCAGACTGGGATCAGTTTATTGCACAAAAATAAATAACTATAGCAACCATTTGACCGGTAAAGAAAGTGACTACCAGTGAGTATCCAGGCTGGAATTGGAACCGAGGATTGCCTGCTTCCCACCATTTTCCATTCGTACTTGCAGATCCAGGACTTAGCCGGGGACAGCCCCCAGAAGGCCTGTGAACAGGTGGGCTATACAGACCTCAGCCCACCTGTTCTCAGAGGAAAGGGAGTGGCGAGAACAAGGCGGACCTCAGCTCAAGAGAGTCTGGGGCAGGTGAGGGATCCCCCAAACAGAACAAACCCAAAGACTTGGGGAAGCCGGGATGGCTCAGCAGGTTAAGCACTCATTTTGCAGCCCCAGGGACTGAGGATCGAATCCTGGTCCTTGCCCATGCGGATCCATATGCTGAACTGGGTGTGCTTCCCATGTGGGAGGCCCACAGTTTGGCCCCTGGCTCGAGGGGATGTGTCTCCCATGTGGGAGGCCCCCAGCCCAGTTCCTGCCCTGCACGGCCCCTGCCCACCTGTATGGAACAAAACCATGTAGAAAACTGATGATGCACAACTATGGAGACTGCTCTGGACCCTCCCCCTTCTCTCCGTCTCTGTCTCTGTTAAAAACAATAAAATAAATCTTTAAAATAAAAAAAACGAAGACTTGTTTTCAAAATAGATGCGCTGGGCAGGGCTGCCTGGTGCCAATAGCAGTGTCAGAGCTTGCGGCTGTTGAAATCCCGAGCGCCTCAGGCCCAGGTGTGTCCTGAGCGGTGGTGCCCAGCCTCCTGCACACATTTCCTGGGGAACTGCTAAGCGTCTCGGTGCCCAGAGCCTACGACATCCCAGCCCCCAGGGCGCAGCCTGGGCATCAGGGTTGTGAAGGCTGCACCCGGGGATTACCAGGTGTGGCCGGAGCATGGCTGGGATGGGGTGGGATGAGGATGCAGGGCAGGGCAGCTCAGCAGAACCTGCCGCGAGGGCCCCCAGGCCGGGGGGCCTGGAAGAGAGGGGTCTGAGCATTCACTGAAAATACTGGTTTGCTATACGACACTGTGACGTGAATTAAAAATCCAATGTCATTGGCTTCCAGTGAACGACGATTCGGCAGATTCAGGGCTTGAAAGAGGCCCCATTAATATGCTCACTGGCTGGGACTCGGTTTGGTTCATTGGCATGAATTGAAGCGGACGAGAGAGGTTGCCTCTTGGCAGGAAGGAAGGCAGGAGGGAGGTCCTTCTCTCTGTGGCCGGTGGGTAGAGGACAAGGACCGTCCTCTCTTACAATGCTGAGAGGAGACAGTCAGTGAAATACTGCCCAGTGACTTTTCTTACCCGATGTTGGAAGTAGGCTGGCAGCAGGCGACAGCAGGTTGGAGTGGGACAGCCAGGCAGAGCAGGACTGATTCTGGTTCCTTCTAGTTACATGGCCTGAGAAATTAGTCCATCTCTCCAAGCGTCAGTCACCATGGTGGTCAAAGGAGCAAAATCCGAATATTGGCAGCGTGAAATGAGCACACATGCGCTGTAGCAGCACAAGGGGGACACTGTCGTGTGGGTCGCATCCACTAACTCCCTCGTGCTTTCATTCATGTGTACATACTTTTTTTACTCATCTCCTTTTCCTTCCACTCCTCTTCAGCTTTTGGGGTATGTTAAGAATGAGAAGTCCACACCCTGAAAAAGAGCCACAGCAATGCCCACCACCCAGAAATTTCTCCATCTGCCCAAACTCCTTCACCCCCTTTCCTGAGAGACTACACCTGTGTCACCTGCTCTGGAAGCTCTCTGTCCTCTCCTCCCTCTGGGTAGGAGCCGCTCCTCTCTGTTCCCACACCCCTGCTCCCCATATGGCGTGACATCTGTACACTGGACCAGTGGCTGCTGTCATGTCTATATTCTCCGGAGGCTGTGGGCCATCGTGAGCCTCAGTACAATTTCTGTTGACGAGAGTATTCAGGAGACTGGTAGCACATCCCCTTTATGTACCTCAGTGTCCCCATCTGTGAAATGGAAGGGCTGGAATAGCTGTATTCTAGGATTAGTCCCAGCTCCAGGGTACCATCGCTCTGTGGAGCTAGAGAGAAAGTGGAGGTGGCAGTGAGCAGGCACCAAGTCGTCACTAAGGGGTGCCAGTTTCCCTGGCCTGCTGCCATCAGGTGACCAGGGTGGTGCCATCAGGCCTGGGCACAAGCTCCCCAGGCAGCTGTGGGCACGGCTGTCCAACGGATGGATGATCGGGGGGCCAAAGGAATTCAGATGCTCTGAAGTGGGGCAGGAGCAGTCCAGACCTTTTCCGGAACCAGAACCAGGAGGCAGGACGTAGGGCTGAGTGGGCCGGAACAGGTTTGGGGTAGAGTCAGGAACTTCGTGAGCAAATGCTGGAGGGCTGGGGACACTGTGCTGTCTGCAGCATCCGAGGGACCACACCCCAGATGGGACCAGCTGAGTGTTCACACCACCCAGAGTCTGAGGCTCCCTACATTGCCTCTGCCCTGGCCAGGTCCCCGGGGAGATCCTGGTATGGGCAGGAAGGGCCTCTGTGGGTCCTACTGTGGGGCACTGGGAGCTTAGGGCCACTGAGACCAGAGACGGCGGGTGTCTCTGAGGAACAAAACCTTGCCCTAAGAAACACATTTGCCCACGGCACCCCTATGCTGTCACACCCAATGCTGGTCCCTGCAGGACCCTCCCCCAGTGGTACTCGGGCACACACTAATAAGGCTCACTTCAGAGACTCACAGACGTGCAGGAACTTTGTCTTCATTTGGTTGACATGTATGAGACGTCACCATGCTAGGTCAGCCCTCTAGGAGCTCGGAGTACACATGCACCTCAGCATACAAGGACAACATCTAGACTGATGGTGTACAATGCATGTACACACACACCGGTGTGTGGATCGCCATACACTCCCATGCAGGCACACACACAGAAGAGGATGCGTGCTTATGCATGCACAGACCTGCACGCTCGGTCCATCACGGACACAGTCCCGACAGACATGCAAATGGGGCCGTGGGCTCCTACCCACCTGGGCTTTGTCAGCAGGTGGTAGAATCCCTTAATCCTCTTCCGTTTGCACGTCCAGTGTAGAGCCTGCTCTGCCCCATTCCCACAAGAGAAACCTTCCTGGTCTTTTATAGGGACTTTATTTTATGGCAACATTGTTAGCTGACATTTATGGGTGCAACCAATAAGTTAGAGACTGCTTGTAATGATGTGTGGCTGCCTTATGTTTGCTTAAGACCCCCAAGGACTCAATCTCCAAATTGGAAGTTTTAGACCTCTGCCTCTTTCTCCAACACACACACACACACACACACACACACACACACACACACACACACCCCATTTTAATCATGCTGGGAAGCAATCTACTGTTTATATTTTGTTTCTTTTTTGCTCCCACAGAGGAAACAGGATGTGTGATGGGGTTGTAGGGATCAGTTTGGGGGCCTTGGAAATAAAGAATGAAGGGGCAACTGGGGGAAATCCTCACCCCACTGCTCTGCTACCCCCTAGAGGAGAGAGAAGTCTGGACTCAGAGACTGAAAACTTTCATTTCTCCACTCAATTCCCTCTTTGCCAACCACAGTCCCCTTGAGCATGCTCTGTGGATCTACCCGCATCTGAGTCAAAGGTGAGACTAGAATTAGGAGTTGCGGGTGGCAAGGGCACACCTCTGCGGAGACCCCACCTTCTCCTTGCATGGGGCTCAACCAGGAGGTCACAGAAAACTGGCCGCAGAGAAAAGACACTGTTCCCAGGCAATGGCTGTTCTTGAAAATACAAAATGTGAAGCTTCCCAGTGTCAACGGTCAAATCATCTTCCTCCGCCATCACCTCATCACTCCCTTGAAAAAGTCTGGTGTAATGTTGGCATTCCAGGGCCGGGTTTTGTTTCTTCAGGGAGTGGGCTTGAGGACCATCTGGGGGCAATGGATGTCACCTCATCCTTTGATAAAATGGAGTTTGCAGCTGAGTGGCTCCGGCTGACTTCTTCTCCTTTGAGGAAACATAACTCCATCCTGGTGAACGTCACTCACAGCCCAGGCTGTGACCTCTGTTGTTGGCCTTTGGGCACGGTCCTCTGCTAGGCCTTCCCACGACCATTCAACAGGGGAGGGCTTCCCATGGTGGGAACCTCAGGTGATGTTCTCGGTCCTACACCGGGCTGCCCAGTCACCAGAGGTTGCCCATGAAGGATGCCACTGGCCTGGGCACTAGACTAGGACCTCCACAGCCTAATCAAGAGGATGAGCAGGGTGCATGAGAACCCTTCCTGCCATCTGAGTTTTGGGGGCGCGAAGGCCCTGGGCAGCCCCCCACCCTGCTGAGGAGGCCCCCCCACCCTGCCCCGGCATGGTCTGCAGGAGGCGCACCCTGGCTGGAGGACCCAGGTGGGACATCTTCTTTTATTTTTTTTTAAGATTTATTTTATTGTTTTTGACACAGAGAGAGAGACAGAGAGAAGGGGGAGGGCCCAGAGCAGTCTCCACAGTTGTATGTCATCAGTTTTCAACATGGTTTCATTCCACACAGGTGGGCGGGGGCCGCGCAGGTGGGAAGTGGGCTGGGGTCTCCCGCTTGGGAAGCACACCCAGTTCAGCATATGGGTCCGAATGGGCTGGGGCCAGGATTTAATCCTTGGACCCCGGGGCTGCAACGTGAGCACTTAACCCACTGAGCCATCCCGGCTTCCCCAAGGACATCTTGAGGGTCCTAAAGAAATGGAGTCAGCCCCAGCCCTATGCCGGTAGAGCTAATCCAGTTAAATTGTGCATCCTGTACTCTCACACAGTCTCGTAGGAGCTCGCACAGTCATTTCCACATCCTTCTTGAGGGTACATGGAAGTTGTGAGGCCCTCTGCAGCCTCCTGGGGGCTCAGGAATCTTAAAGGGCTCAGGTCCTCCCTGCCCAGGACCCTTCATCCTCTTCTCCCACCATCCAGGCTGGAGCAACATGGAGGAACCGGGGCATCCTGTTCACTTCTCCAGGCAGCCTCCCCTCTCAGGAGCCTCCACCTCCCCAGAATGTTCCGTGACCTCCTGTCCCCCCCTCCAGCTCCTGGGTGGGCAGAGGGAAAATGGCCCGGAGAGCTTCTTTATCTCTTGTTTAGGCCCAATGTGTGCTCTTGGCACTTGAAGGACCTTTTTTTCTTCAAAACTATAGTTTCTTTGATGTCAGGAATCTGTGAGGAAGTTCCAAAGCTGGCCAACAAGGTGTTACTGCCATAGTGGCCCAACCCCACGGTACAGGTTGTCCCCATCCCAGCTGATCCCTCAGCAAGGGTGTGGGAAGGCAGGAGTGACATTAAATACTGGGAGCAAAAATACTCGTGTTAATGCTTCCCCATGTCACCTAGTCTCATGGACAAGAAACAAAAGCTTACAGTCAGGGCTTTCTGTGGGAAAACGCAAGTGTGTCCAAGCTGGGGCAGGAACAGAGAAGAAGGGTCACCTCAGGGGTTGGGGAAGAAATGATGGTGGCTTCATAAAGTTGGCAAGTGACCCCCACTGGGGCTTCAAGGCTGAGGAGGACTTAGTCAAGCTGGCAGGGGACGGCTTGGCATGAAGGTGAGAGAACGTGTGCCCCTGGAAGGCCAGGACGGGGGTAAACTCTGGAGCAGGGAGTCTGGGACGCAGGTCCAGCTACACGGCTTCCCCACCAGGCAACCTCGGGGGAGTTGCTCCGCCTCTCCGGCCTCAGCTCCTGCTCTAGTGAAAGGGCAATGCCCCTGGGAGGGTGAGCTCAGCAGGCCCACCGGCCTCAGGTGCTGAAGCAGATGTGCACACAGCCTCCTGCGTCGTTAAAATCCTGATTCCAATTCGGGTTCAGCCAGAATGCTGAGATCTATCGGTGCTGTCTGCCAGCGGTCGAGAGAACAAGGAGCCACACACGTGCTAAGTCTTCAGCTAGTGACGGGTAGGGATGACACATTCGCTGCTGGGGAGGAAATGGACAATGCCCACATTTCTCACGGTGCCCGGTGCCAGGGGCGGTGATGAGCATGGGTCCGTTCCTCTCCAAGGGGTTGGTCCAGCCATCCCCGAGCATGGGGTGAGCTCCTGCCCGACTTTGCTGGGAAGCCTGCAGTCTGCCTAGACCCAGACCCTGGCTCACACTGACCCCAAGAGGAGGCTCGGTGACAGGCATGGGGGAGAGGGGCTGAGGCGGGAGGGAGGCGAGGACCTAGACTTTAATGGTCGGAAATTGCTTTCCCCATTGGCCTCCAGGTTGGAATAATCTCATTATGTGAACTACTGAACCTTGTGACTCGGCCTGAGAAAGTGGTGCAACGTGCTTCTACGCCTTTCATAAAGGCCTGTGTAGTTTACACACCTTCCTCCATGGAAGCTGTCTGTGAGGGTTCCCCTGCTCCCTGTGCTGTCCTGAGCCTGGGACGGGAGAGCCAGGGGCACAGGACAGTCGTGATTTTTGAAAAAAAAAAGAAAAAAACAATAAGAGAAAGATCCCAGGACTTGGCCATTAACTCGCAACCTTTGAACTTAGACCAACCACTTTGCCTGGGGTAGTGGAGCCTATTCAAATGGCCTCATGGAGCTGTTGTGAGAATCACATGAGCTCTGAGTTCACCTTGAGGGGAAGCTCTGTTGTATCCAGACCAGTGGTTCCCAAATGTGGCTGCATATTGGAACCAGCTAGGATCTTCAGACTCTATTGAAGCCTGGTACCCGCCCCCCCCGCCCCCCGCCCCCCCCCACACACACCGATATAATTGGGTATAGAGTACGACCTGAGCATCGTGACTTTGAAAAGCTCCTCAAGTGATTCTAATGTGTAGCAAAGTCTGGGAACCACGGGGACAGACTGAGACTTCATCTTGCCCTCCTCACACAGCCACCTCCAAATTCCTTTAAATGTCAAGAGATCCCCCTGCTGGAAACAGCTTAAGACTCTGTTTGGCCCATTGCTAAGAACTTTCTTAACACTTTGCCCCAGAAACTGCCTCCTAATGATTCATGAATGAGCTTAAAAAGTATCTCACAGGCCAGACTGTATGCATGATTTTTTTCCCAAATGCATAGATTTAGTTCACCTGCAAGAATTAAAAAGCAGAAGGTTAATGTCTATGCTCAAGGAAGATAAATCTGAAGTTCTGTTCTACTCAGGTGTCCGCCCTCCACCCCTCTCCCCCTCCATTTTCTCCCCTCCATCCCTCCACCCCCCACATACACACACCCACCTGAGAGTGTGAGATCAGCAGAAGGGGCCTCAGTTCCTAAGTGGGTGTGAGAGCAGTCCTTGCTTTATGGAGAATTCCAGGAGCTAGTTCAGGTTCAGCAGGAATGGGCTGTGATCGATTGGTGCTGTCTGCACGTGTGGAGAAAGGGGAGAAACGACATCATATCAACTCTGTAGCATTCATACACAAATGAAGTCGATAGCCAGCTGCCTGCTATGGTGTGGCAACCGCCATTTGTTTCTCAAGGTAAAGGTTTTGTACACAGGCTTTGGGGCCAGCTGCTCTGCTGTATACAGAGACTTCTGAAGGAGGTCAGTGCTTGGTCTTTGCGTTTACCATACCCATGTCAGTCATGAGAGGTGTGTGCCCAGAGGATGTATCACCTACTTACACACACGAGAGGGAAGCAGAGAAACCTTGTGCTCATCTGTTTTGATATCCAAGCCCTCCCACCCTTTCTTCCCTTAGTCAAAGGCTGCTGCTAGCAAAGGCTCAGTCAGCCATTCCACCTGGGGGAGCATTGGGGTCAGAGCGCTCAGAGGTCTGTTCATGAGGCACCTGGGGAAGGGCGAGTCTCGTCCCCTGTGAACACACTGCCGGGAGCTTCCCTAGTCCAGGCACCTAAGGCAGCAACCACCGCTTCCCAGGTGCCCTGTGCCTCCCAGAGCACTCAGCTAAATGCACTCCCCTGCCCCAGGTCCAGGAGAGGGCCAGGACACCTGTCTTAGAGACCGAGGATGCAGGAGGCCTGCAGGTGCTCAGGACAGGGCCGGAAGCAGCTCCATCAGGCAAGGTCAGTGCAGCGGCAAGAACGGGAGTGTGGCTGCGACTTGGACCCAGATGTCCCCCTGAGAGGTTCTCAGTCCCAAGTCTGATCGGAAGGGACGACACTCAGGACCGCGGCTGCCGTGAGCTAGCCACTGGATCTGGGGTGGGGAGAACTTAGTTCTTCACCCACTGGGTGGGATAGAGGGGTGTGGCTGAGGTGTCAGGTAAGACCAGGCTGACACAGGAGGGAAAAATGAGCGAATGTGTGAATGGATGAGTACTTGGAACAAACGCAACAATAAAGAAAGGTTGATTCCAGATCAGAGCAGGCCTGGATCTCCAGGAGGGAACGTTAGAGGGCACGGAGGCGGGGAAGCGGGGGTGGGGGTGAGGGACATGGTCCTAACACTGACTGGGTACCGGCCGTGCACCAGCAAGCACTGTGCACACGAGACTCCATTCACAGGCTGTCTCCTAGTGTCTCCCACTTCAAGGGACACGGCTCAGCAAATAGGATCGAGTATCATCTTCCACGTTTCACAGATAGGAAACGCCCTGAGAGGTAACGGTGAGCTCATCGCCACACAGACAGTAGGAGCCAATGAAGAGGTGGGCCTGCCACTCACCGCAGCACCCCACTGCCCTCCGCATGGTCCTCCGAGCGTCCCCTCCTTGCACCTTCACTTCATTCCTCTCCAGGAATCTTCTCTCCTCACCACCCCAGTCTCTCCACCTACCTGAAAACTCACGCTCACACTTCCAAAGCCTACTCAGAGTCATTGCCTCAAGAAAGCATTTCCTTGGTCTACCCTTTTCATTCATTCATCCCTTCATTTATTCATCCACTCAGCATCCTTTTATTTCATGCCTATCAGGTACAAGGTGTGACACTAGACAGAGTGACAGCAGAGGGCAAAGCAGACGGGTACCCGACCCCCATAGAACCTAGAATGTAAGGCGAAGCCACATAATGAAACCCCGAGCCGGGAGCACAATGGTGTAATGACCTCTTGTGTTGATTGGTGTCAAGAGAAAATACAACGTGTTGGGGACAGTGTATAGAAGGCGCACTTACTTGGATTGTATCAAGGAAGACTCCTCTGAGGAAGTGGCGGTCGTTTCGAGCCGAAGGGTGTGGAACGCTGAAGATGAGGGCGTTGCTTAGCATTGTTGAGCGCTTCCTCGGCTGCAGGTGCTCACTAAGCACGGTGTGCGCATTAACTCATTTAGTCTTCACAGCGAGAAGAAAGAACAGGTATGAAGGATCTGGAAAAATCATAATAAGCAAAGAGGTTAGAGTCTAAATGGGGTGTAGACATGAAGCCTATGGGCCCTGGGGGGGCTTTAGGTTTTGTTCTCGGCGTAATAGCCATCCATCGTCACAAGGGTTTGAGTGAGGAAGTGACGCGGTTAGATGCGCAGGTTAAAAAGGACATGATTGCTTCAGTGCAGACGTGTGTGAGAAGGGTGGGGAGGGGTACGGCATCGCAGGTGGGGAAATGAGTTAGAAGTTATTTGGGGTCGTTTTAGAAAAAGGGGGAGACGATGAGAGAAGGAGAGGAGAGGGGGGAAGCTGGAGAGAGGTAGAAACAGAGACTGAGCCCCTGCCGGCTGACCGCGCACCTTCTCTAGGTGTCTTGCATTGTGATTGGTGGAGTGGGTCCCTGTGTCCCTCTGGGCAGGGAGCCCTGGGAGAGAGGCAGTTGGGTGCTGTTTAGTGCCTAGCCTGGGTCCGCCACAGAACAGGCCCAGCCCGTGTGTGCCGGTGGCCGAATGAGTGATGAAGACAGTAAGCCACTACCTCTCCCTACACAGAATCCACCCCTGCTCAGGACCCAGAACTTGCCTCAGAAAGCACACCAAACCAGTATCTGCTCCCCACCCAGCGGCCCCCGATTTAGTCACGTCAGGGACAAGGACGCCTCACGCTGTGCGCCTGGCATCTGCAGGGGAAATGACGGGCCGGCGAAGCCTTTCCCTGCTCCTGCAGTGCAGGGTCGGCGCGGCTGTGGCCGTCTTGTGCTTCCCATCCGCCTCCGGGCTAATGGCGACACGGGTGTGTGACCAAGGCGGCCAGCGTTGTCTTTCAGAGGGAGCGCGCTGCCTGGTCAGTAAATCACATCGGTTCTGGGATTTGGGATGGGCCATTTATCACGGCAGTGACAGTGTGCAAACATGACGTGGGCTTCTTGGGTGTTCTGCAGATGCTGTAACAGTTGCTAAAACACACAACTTCTTGAGCAGAACTGTGGGCAGAAAGCTTCCAGCTGGAACCAGCTCAGATGCCAACTCTCCGACAGCCAGAGAGCTGGGGGCTGGGGTTGGCAAAAGAGAGGCTCCCTGGGGATCAAGCCCCATCTGGGGTGCAGGGAAACCAGAAAGCCAGCCTTCAATGCGGAGGTTCCCAAAGGTGCCCTAGGGGGACAGGACTATTCCGAAGGCCCAAACTTGACACCAGATCTGGGAACTGAAGGTAACTGAGAGTTGTATTTCTAAAGACCTTACCGCAATATCCTTGAAGGCGCCGGCTCTTTAGCATGTTACAGTTGGGTTCTTTGGGCAACAATGCATGCAATTTTCAGGAGCTGACAGACTATGGCCCCCTGGTCAAATCAACTTGCTGCCTACTTTTGTGTGGCCTGTGAGCTAATAAGCATGTCTTTTACATTGTTAAACATTTGAAAACAAATCAAATAAGAGTCATGTTTTGTGGCACGTGCAAATGGCATCACATGTGAAGTTGAGTATCCACACATCGAGTTGTGTTGGATCACGGCCACAGTCATCTGTCATGTATTGCCCTGGCTGCTTGCATGCTAGAGGGCAGAGTTGCGTAATTGTGACAAAGACCAAATGGCACGCGAAGTCTAAGATATTTACTGTCTGTTTCTTTAAGAAAAAGTTAGCCAACCCCTGGTTTGCAGGTAAATTCTTGTGTCTGTGAACATGAATGTGGTTCTGGGCATGAGTGGGATTTGGGTGTCCCTGCGGGTGGTCCCTGTGGGAGTGAGAATGGGGGTGAGGGTGGGGTGTCTGCAGGAAGAGCGGTGGCTCTGAAGGAGCAGGTTGAAATGGAGAATGATATCTCTAATCATTCTCTTTACCACGAAGAGAGTGAGAGAGTGTGTGTGTGTGTGTGTGTGTGTGTGTAACATGGAGCAGGGAACTACAACACGTGTTCAGGGAAATATTAGCTTCTAGGAATGTTGTAGGCGTGACGTAACATGAATTTGGTGGTCAGAGAAGCGTGGGAGGCCTGGCTGCAGGCTGCATATTCCTGCCCATCATGACCTGCTGAAAGGGGGAAGTAGAAAGAGCATTCTTTAACCGGTTTGATCGCCGAGAATACTTAATATTCCGTGATCCAGAGGTACTGAGTGGCAGCCAGGCGCTGCACGGACCATAGGTTCTCTGCTGATAGGTTCTTACTTCCCACAAAGAGCTGGGAGACTATTTCAAGAGGAAAAATCCCAGGCATTTGGTCCGTTGGTCAGTGAGCGACATTGATACTCCTTGTATTTGAAGACCCATCACAGTTCCTGTGATCCGGAGAGGTTTCCCTGTCAGGAGGCAAAGGGACTTTTGGAGACCGGTTAGGCTTGTGTCAGGAGTGGTAAATGGGGACCTTGGTGAGACAAATCAGACTGTCTTGTTACTGTCAAAAGGGCGACCCACGAAACCATGGCCCAAACTCCCTTCTCTGAAAAGCAGGCTTTCATCTTGGGCCTGTAGCAGGGCTGTGAGAATCTGGGTCAGTCAGAGAGCATGGCAGAAGTGCTCTGCAGAGGCTTTCTGGGGCCAAGTCAATACCACAAACCGAAAATACAGACCAACTGGACTATCCATCTGGAGGTGTTAGAAGAAGAGGAAGCACTGAATGCATAGTGCGCAGACGTCAACAACACTGTAGCGACTATGCATGGTGTCACGTGTATTGGAATAAGGATTTGTAAGTTATATAAATAGCTCCTCACTAGACCGTACACCTGAAACCAATATAATATTGTAGGCCAAATGTTTTTAAAAGATAAAAGTAAATGAGAAAAAAAGAAAAGAAAGAAAAGAGGAAGAATTGAAAAACTAGATGGCCCTTGAGAGAATTCAGACCAGTGTCAGACCAGAGTAAGAGGGATCAGAAAAAAATATTGAGGGGTACATCGTCTAGATCAGGGGTGTCAAACTGGCGACCTACGGGCCGCATGTGGCCCCCGAGGTAATTTTTTGTGGCCCATGGTGCTCTAAAATAAAATGAAAATAGAAAAAATTGTTATGAAGAAAATAGCACTTAGGGGAGATCGAGGCGATACCATACACACAATTCCCTCGTTAACCCTTTAACTACTGAAGACGAGTACACACGTGGCCCAGTGCCTTTCCTGGGGGCCTGTGGGTGTGTATAAACGCGCTGACTCAGTTCCAGCGACGTTTGTAAATGTGATGTGGCCTGTGTGAATCTTGCCTGTTGCACCAAATGGCCTGTGTTTTAATTGAGTTTGACACCCCTGGTCTAGATGATTCCGGAGCTTCTGGAAATAATTGCACATGCTTTTTATAGTGTCTGGAGCATTAACTAGAGGTGTGGAGGGAGTTTAAGGGCACCAGGCTGGTGGACTAAGTGAATCAGCTGAAGGCTGGGTCCCAGGATCTGGAGCTTCAGCAGGTGAACTAATGGCCTACAGTTGGTAATAAGAGAAGAAAGTCAAAGGTGGATGCAAAATTATCTCTAAGAAGGAGCATGACGAGCCAAAGAGATGCTGTTCCATCTGTTGTCAAGTCTGAGGGATTGGTCTAGAGCTAAAAACAAAAGTCTCCCAATCCAGGAGGCTGATAGAGGAGGAACAGGCTGAGGGATGAGGAGCAACGTTGGGAATGGGACTCTCAGACCCGATAATGCAGCCATGATGCCCCAGAGCGCCCCTCTTTGGGGTATTTGCTGCCATCGTGGCTTAACTGAAAGGTGCTTAGTTTTGTGGTCCTGGACTGATGGGCAGACTTTCAAGCTTAGCCCCCACCTGTCCTCCCGCACCACAATGTCGTGGCTGAAGACTTTGCCCACAAAACTGGACTTTAAATGCTGGCTACACATCCTACACAGAGCCTTTCTCCGGTCCCGGGTCCCCCTTCCTGCACGCATTCTCTCACTGCTTCGTTAATACGTTGCACACTTACTCTGTACAAAGCAGCAGACCTCTTGGTAGGTCCCTACCCCATGCAAAACAGCTCACCTGGATCCTAGACCCAGAGACTGGGGTCTGGGAGGGGGCTGGGCTGCAGGAACAGAGTGTTAAATATCTGTCTCATCTCAGCAACTGAGCTGCCTTCCCCCAAGGATTTCCCGATGTATTTACCATGGTGCAATTAGGTGTCTGGATAAATAACAGTTATTAAATGGGTAAATATATTCCTAATGTTAAGCGGGGATGAAGCCTCCTGGTTCATTTGCTGGATTCACTGTTTAGGGAGATCTTAGGGGAAACCAGAACATGAAGAGATACAGGCGGCTTTGGGCACATCTTCCTGGTTGGTTAAGTGGGGAAAGGTCTCAGTCTGACGTGAAGGGAAGAGGACAGGGAGGGCGGATGTTGTGGCTATTTTTAGATGTTTCCTAACAGAAATCATTCGCATGCAAATACTGGGATCTCTCTCAACACTTCTCTTTGGGCTATTAAGCTGCGGAAATCACACAATTGAGCTACCTTTCTGTCTCACACTGGCAAACTTCAAATACCGGTAAAGGGCTCCTGAACTGTAGTTTATTCTGAATAGGTGGTTTGTCAAATAAAAAAAAAATGCCAGTTATGGATAATTAGGAGAATATACTTGTGGAGTTTCCAAGTTTTTATCTTTCCTACTGCTGGTAAATTGGAGAACACATTTACCTTGTGGGGCTTGTCTGAATGGAAAGCAGGTGAGGAAAATATGGGTTTTATAGGTGAAATGAATTTTCTTGTCTGTGAAAGCACATTTCTGTTCTTGTGATAAATATGAAGCAAAAGTCTTATTAAAAAAATATATGTATATATCAGCCTTGGCCAGAGCTTCCATTTCATTATTTCAATTATTTCATCTTCTAGGAGTAAATATAAGGTAGCCATCTCATCAACCATAGTGAACCGCCATGCCCCACGTGCACACTCATAGTTCTCCTGAAATGCATTATACTGCATGTGCGTCTTCATTTATGAAAATCCAAATTCATGGACACTCGCCTACCCCCACATGTGTGCACACAGAGGGAGACTGCCTGGCTTTTCTTATGCATGTGAGGTTGGAACTGTGTTTATGTCCAATGTTTAGTCACATGGGTTTCTTGTCCTTACCTCCGATGTTTTCCCTTGAAATCAGTGATCAGAGAAGCAGAGTGCTCAGAAAGTCCTCCATACAATGACCAATCTATCTTCCAGAGTTGTGCAGTTCTCCCACATGAAGGGCTCTAAAAGGCCAGGAACGCTTCCTTTCTGTCAGCATTTCCTCGCACTGAGAAAGGAGACCCAACTTAATAGGTGAGCCAGGGAGAGAGGTGAGCAGTGATCTGAAGGTGGTGCTTACACTCGAGGCTTCTTTATTTTGGTCCTGACTTATGATCAAGGAAGAAGCAGGAGGGTGTTGATGTGGCTCCAGTTCATGGCAGGCATTCCTTCCAAGAGCTGGGGGTTCGCTGTGGAGCTGTTGGCCCTGCACCCCGGCCCTGAGAGAGGAGCTACAAGCAGGGGGCTTGCCCCGGGCAGGCAGAGTGGGAGCGAAGATCCATGGCTGCATGTCCCGGCCGCTGGGCCACACGCAGACAAAAGCTAGGTTTTTGTTCAAATCCTTCTCTGTGTTCCTCCTTCCCTTTCTAGAGGATTCTCCTGACTGAAACAATTACGGCTTCAAATCAGGAAAACAGCAAAGGCTGGGAAACAATTCAGGAAAAACTGAGGAGTTGATAGCTGATACATCCTTGTTACTGGAGCAGGCTCAGGCCTGCTTACAAAGGAAATGGCTCCTGGGGCCTAGAGATAGACGCTTGGTGCACCTCCCATGTAAGCAGGGTGACAGGCAATTTGGAAGCTCAGCCTCTCCAGTGTTCTCACACTTCACTATCCATTTCCTTTGTTTTTAAAAGACATAGACCTGATTTGCTTCAGAAATCAAAACCCCTGCTCTCCCGGGCTTTTCCAGAGAACTATCTGTCGTCCAAGTTTTACTGAGCTAGCCTGAGAAAAATGATATTTTGGAGAAAAGTTATAAGAATATGTGGTTCATACAGCTCTCTAGATCAATTCTATCCAATAGAAGTTTCTGTGCCAATGGAAATGCTCCATTATCTGTGCTGTCAGCTACAGTAGCCACTAGTTACATGTGGCTATTGAGCACTGACAAGTGAGAAACTGAATTTTATTTACTTTTAGCTAATTTAAATTTAAAAAGCCATATTTGGCCAGCATCTATTATATTGGACAATGAAGTTCTGGATAAAAGCAATGGAAGAGCTACTATTTATTGAGTGTTTACTGAGTGTTCCAGATTCTATGCTAAGTGTCTCCTTTAATCCTTACATCAACATGTTAGTATATATATATATATATATATATATATATATAATCTCCTCATTTTATTTATTTTTATAGATTTATTTTATTGTTTTTGATAGAGAGACAGAGAGAAGGGGGAGGGCCCAGAGCAGTCTCCCTAGTTGTACATCATCAATTTTCGACATGGCTGCATTCCACACAGGTGGGCGGGGGCTGCACAGGGAGGGAAACAGGACAGGGTCTCCCACATGGGAAGCTCACCCCAGCGAGAACCAAACCGGGAGACTCTTGCATGGGAAGTACACCCCAGTTCAGCATATGGGTCCACACGGGTCAGGGTGGGGACTTGATCCTTGGAAACTGGGGCTGCAGAGCGAGCACTTAACCCACTGTCATCCCAACATTCCTCCTCATTTTATTGAAGAGCAATTGAAGCTAAAAGGTGGTAAGTAACTTGCCCAGGGTCCCTCACCTAATAAGTGGTAGAGTGGGAGTTTGAATCCAAGCCTATCTAACAGTGACCAAGCCAATATGTTTTACCCCATATTTTAGTTGAATTTTATAAAAAATCAAGACAAATCACAAGAAAGCTGTTTGATCATACCTTACTGCCTGTACTGATTTTATTGGGTTCTGTTTTATATCATTTGTATTATGACGACAGTAAACTCTTTTAATTGAACAAATACAAAATTATATTGTGGTATTTCATATTTTTGTCAGGCTGTACATGATATCTTAGAAATTTTAGTTTACCCTCCTCTCCCTTTCAATCCAACTGAAAATCTACTTTATCTGCATCCTCCTTGAACATTTTGCTCTTGATGTGCATTGAAGAAAGTGTCTCACGAAATGGTATTAGCTGTCTTGTGGAGATATTGGAAAGGATGTTGTTACACTAAACCATATTCCCATTACAAACAGCCATGGGAGAAATTGTGTGAATAATATGTGGCTCATAGTCCAAGAAAAATGAGATGTCTTGCATTTTGCAATGCTAATCATGCCACTAACTCTTTATACTTCGTGTACCAGGAACCTCGGAGCTAAATTTTTATTTCCCTTTAGTAACTATGTAGGAAGCTGTGGTTCATATGCCTGTTTTCATTCTCCTTTGACTAATCTTTCACCAAGCCTGTATTTCCAATATCTTGGCTTTTATGGGATCAGATCTTTTCATTCCATCTATATGTGGCCATGATTAGCTTCAAATCCTCTGTGCCGTATGCTGGGCACAGACCGAACGGCTACCTATGGGCAGAACTTAATCTCACTTTTGGTCACCATAGCCTCACCAAAAATCCCCAAAGTCCATCTGTTTTAATAATATGCATAGAGTAGTCCACCGTTTTTCCTAGACAGAGAAGGTTTAGGAAGAGGGAAAATAAAGAGTTTGATAGTAACAGTTTTGTGCCAGGAAAGATGCCTACAGATTCCATCTTTGACTTGAAGGAGTTAAGCAAGCAGAGAGTCTAAGTGATGGTGTACAGCCTAGCTTTCAGAACTGTAGCTAAGGAGCAGCAAACATCGGCCCCTCTGGGGCTCTCATAACCAGTGTCTGCGATGTTTTAATAGACTCAGCCCTTGATTAATCCAGCTGCAAGTTTCCTGATTCATCATCTGCACATAGTGGCGGCGCCAGCACTGGGGACTCGTTAAAGGAGTAACGGAAGCAGAACAAGTCCAGGATCCCCAAATCTATCAGAGAAGGCAGGAAGCCAGCTACCCAGCTTAGGGGGATGGGGGCTGCTTTCAACCAACCGAAAGAGACAGAGCATATGTAAGAAAGAAAAGACAACAGTGGAATCACTTTCCTTTCATTATCTCATGCAGTGGATATATTGGTGTTTGAGAATAATATAAACAAGTGAATCCATGAGGCAAAGTGGGAGTTCAGCATGTTGCAGTGAACTGAATTGAATTCAATCGAATCGAATTGAATCACGTTTAGTGATGTTTAAATCAGTGCACAGTCCATATCAGAATGGTACTTACATAGACTGACTGAGTTCCAGCACAGAAGAGAGCATCTCGGGAGGAAGAAACCCAGCTCCCAGTTCTTTCCTTTGGAAGTAGCAGGTCAGCCAGAGACAGCACGTGGAGGGCAGAAAAAGCCCTGCTACTCAGAGTGTGATCCTGGGCCAGCAGCTTCAACATCACCTGGGAGTCTGTTACCAGCTCAGCCTCTCCAGCCACACCCAGCCCCTTCTCTACCAGGATCTGAATTTTAATGACATCCCCAGGCCATTTCTTTGCACCTTAAATTTTCAGAAGCGCTGCTGCCAAGCAGTCTACTTAGGACTGTGAAGCCTATGACATTATCTGAAGGTGTCCCAGCCCCTGGCCCATACCTTTATTTGTGAGACCTTTGCCAAACAAAGAAGCAAGGAGCAAGGGCTGGTCTGAGCACCGTGGGTGATGCAAAGATAGGCATGACTGTCTCCATCCTGAAGAACTTTAAAGTCTATTGAGTGAGTAGCAGGAGAAACAAAACACACGTAGATGGAAACTAATGGTAAAAAAGAAATGTCACAAGAAGCGATACAACAGGGATTAGGAGGAAAGAAGGGCCACCGTAGAACAGGCAGTCAAGTGGGGTGTTTAGGAGCTGGGGCTGCAAAGAGCAGACATGGTGGGAACAGGAAGAAGCCCACGGGTCCAGTTAGTCCTACTGCCTGCCCCCCAAATGTGGCCATTTTCCCACTTGATGGCTACCTCTCCCTTCTAACATCGGGTGATGGACCCTCATTTTTCTTTTCTCGTTTTCCCAAGGAAATCTGTCACTAACTCCTTTCTTCACCAGCTCGGTGAGTGAATGATATCAGCTTCAGGTCCTTTGGGCCAGATTTTATGGACATCAAAGTCTTGTGATGATGTGGCATCCTAAGCTAGTGATAGGGATAGTGATATGCAAATTTCCTTTTTCCGAAGGGTTTTCCATCTCACTTAGGACCTCGCTCATTCTTCCTATTATGAAGTTGACAGAAGGGATCCTCTTCTTTGAGAGGTAGCACAGCATGATAGTTAAGAGGCAGGCTCTGGAGTCAGAGGAAGTTAGCTGTATGACCTTGAGAAAGTATCTCAACCTCTCTGTGCTTCCCTTTCCCATCCATATGGTGGGAGTAATGCCTGCCATATTAGCCGGATTTAAAAAATTACCATATGGAGAGCACCTGAAGGAGCTGGTGACACAAGGTAATATTCAGTAACATCTGCTCCTGTTATGGTCCTCTCCCCAAAGTTTTCTAAAATGTCATGATCACAAGAGTCACCTGGTATGTGTTTTAAAGACACCATTTCCCAGGATTGTCCCCCAGAAATTCTGATACTATAGATGAGTGTGGTCCCTGGAATTTGCATGTTTAACAAATACCTCTTGATGATTTTTTTTTTTAAGATTTATTTTTATTGTTTTTGACAGAGTGACAGAGAGACAGAGAGAAGAGGGGAGGGCCCAAAGCAGTCTCCACAGCTGCACTTTAGTTTCAACATAGTTTCATTCCACAGGTGGAGATGGGGCCACATAGGGCAGGAACTGAACCGGGGGCCTCCTACATGGGAAGCTCACCCCTGTGAACCAGGGACCTCCCACGTGAAAAGCTTGCCCCAAAAAGAGCCAAACTGGGGGCCACACCTCAGTTCAGCATGTGGGTCTCCACAGGCTGGGGCCGGGATTCAATCCTTGGACCCCAGGGCTACAAGGCAAGCACTTAACCTCTGAGCCATTCCAGCTTACCCCCCTGGATGTTTCTTACTGTCAGAAAAGTTGGAGAAATAACTTTCCTAACACACTTGCCCTCTGCAAGTGGGTAGAGCAGTCCAAATGAGTTGCTTCTAATCTTTTTTGTGGGGAGTCAGTGTCTGTTTCTTGTACTAACTGTGCTAGGAATCCATACACACCATGGGAGGAGGCAGGGATACAGGGCAGAAACCCAAAAGCTCAGACGGACCTTGGGCCCCAACCTGACCCTGCTCCTCCTATAGCTGTGACGGAGGCTATATAGACAAGATCAGGTCCGCTGCGGTTCCCAATATGCAAAGGGTATGAGCAGCAGCGAGGCAAAGCAGATAAAACGTCCCAGTCTAGAAGCTTGGAAGGGTGTCTCCAGGAACTAAGTGTAACTAAGTGTAAGGTCAAGACCTGGGATGCAAGTGCAGATGAAGAGGTCATGGGGTCAGCCCAGGTCAAGCAGGTGATAGAGTGTGGAGACCCAGAGGGGTGGGTAGGGCTCAGAGGTCGCCATGGGTGTGGTCCAGACTCCAGGACATCTGTGGAGAGAACAAGTGACACCAGCCTTTGGAAAGTGCCCGTGAGAAGCTGTTTGCTCGATGTCCCCGATGCTGAGTTCAATCTCAGCCCTGCCAGCCCCCCAATGTTTGTGCTGACCCGGAAGGGCTACCATGATCAGCCGGGCGGGTTGTGTACTGCCTAACGCAAGGCAGCACCAGGTGCATTGTTATCTGTGTAAAGAGCATCCTTCTGGGTGGCCCACTACACAACCTACACAATTGTATGTGGTGGCCATGGTCACCCTGAGGCTAGCAGATTCGTGCCAGAGAGGAGTGCCAGGCTCTCTCAGCTAGTGGCATCCTGAGAGCCCTGCAGTAGGCCAACAGTTTGCAGAGGAGGAAAAGCAGGAAACCAAATATTGTGGAAGCCAACCCAGGCAGATGGCCCGCAGGACACATTCGGATCCAGATGGAGCTGCATCTGAGGGCTCTGATCTGTGGGGAGGGGTGATTCTCTCCCCACGATTCTCTGTGCCACTGGGAACTCTCGTGCTGTAGCCACCACGCAGCACTTGTCCACACACGTGCATTGAGCCTTCCTATCTCCTCTTTCCTGAATTTTCCTCCTGGGCGTTTATTGCGAACATCCTCTACAGTATAGGTTTTGAAGCTATTTCCCCCAACTAGAATGAAAGCTCAGCTAGTTCCTGGCACACAGTTGGCATGCAATAAATAACTGTGGCCTGTGGAAGGAGGGAGGGAGGAAGGAAGGAGTACACAAACATGTCTCTGAGACAAACAAGGACTCTGACTAAGGGAGGGGGACAGAGAACAAAGAAGAAAGAGTGGAAAGAGTAAGTGGGAGGTCAAGGTGATTGTCAAACTTGTTGGGGTTCAGGCAGAAGTCCTGCCCTGCTGGAACCCCTGTGCATGAGGCCTGAAAGAGAAATGAGGCTCCATGGACACAGAGTTTTTGGGGTCCCACTGAGGCCCCCCAGCTTCAGCTCCAACTCCAACCCACTGTGACCTGTCTGCTCAGGAACCAGCCTAACGATGCCCCCAGGGCCCACAGCTGTGCCAGGCTCGGTGCCCTCCATGCGGAGCTGGCTTGCCTCAGCCCTTGCTAACAGCAGCTGGCGGCTGTGGACGGCCGATCCTCTTTCTAAGGAGCCACGAAGAGTTTGCAGGGTGCTGGACACACTGCCTAAACTGAGCTGCAGGGTGAGCTCCTTTCATGATGGCTGAAAACCTGGCGAGGGGCTGCCCTTTAAGCTGGCTCACAGCATGTTCCTGAAGATGGTGTTTTCCACTGGCACGGAGCACACACACAGACAGGGAGGAAGCGAGCAGCCCCCGCCCCCGCCGGTCGGCTGCCCGCCTGAGCCCTGCTCCCTCGCTGCACAGAGCCTGGTGCTGGCTGTGTCATTGCACAAACAGTCTCGTTGGCGTGATGGCTGTGCTTTGTGCTTTGGGGTACTTCATCAGGATTTCTTAAATGCAAATTGATCTCCGCTAATTCAGGCATCGCCACTGAATATGTTGACATGCGACACCTCCTCGCTTCAGAAAGTCTGTGCAGGCTGGCAAGCCTGATCCCCCCCTGCCTACCCCCCCTGCAATGCTCCTGAGCCCAGAAACCCGGTGTTGACCCTTCTTCAGTAGAATCCTGCTACGCAGTTATCTTAGCCCGTTTTCTCCCCCACTCCTGCCCCAACTTGCTTCTCTCTTCAATTTTTGTTCTACTACTTAGTTCTTTTCTAAACCTCCTCATCTCTAACCCTTCTGTCTCTCCAGTCCACTTCCCATTTTATGTTCCTTTTTCCTGCATCAATAAACCCGGCCTCTTCTCCTCCCTTCCTGCTGCCCTGTCTCCTCCGTTGCTGTCTTCTGCCATCACCTCTCTCCACTGACTGCTTTGCACACTGATTTTCCCTTCTCCCAGCTCTCTCTCCCTGGCCCCTGTGCCCCTGCCCAGACAACCTGTGGGTGACAAAGGCTCCTTCTGCGAGTTCTGAGGTGGCAGAAGCAGATACTACAGGGCGATTGAGAAACCCTGACCTCCTTCTCTATTGCAAGCACGGAGCCGTGTCCCCAGAGGCCAGGAACGCAGACGCTGAGCAGAAAAGCCTTGTCCAAGCAGCCTTCTGTCTGCAGGTGGGTAGAACCAGGGAAGCGCAAACTCACGCCTCAGCGAATCACCCTGGTCAGGCGCTCCGAGCTGCAATTAGCATTTCCAAGAATAAAATATCTGTGGGATGAATGAAAGAATCCATCAATGCTGTGTGCAGAGCCAAGCATCATATCAACATGCGTATTTGTTTACTAGTGATTCATCATGGATCAACAACATTAAATGTAAGTCTAAAGTCATGACAGCAACAATTATGTGATAAATCTAAATCATATGCACTTCAAGGTAGCAAGCTGCAGATATACGGCCTACCCCAGTCCCCGAGCCATTTTGCATTCCGATCTCATTTCATCCTCCCAGCTCCTAAAAGGGACCTCCTCCTGCCCTCTGCACACGCTGTGCTAATCTACACCAGGCGTTTCCATGACTTCTCAGCCCTGGCCTTCCCGCATGCGCTTACATCCGTCTGGAGGGTCTGTTTCTGTCATCTCTATCCTCTTCTGATTCATCATGTAAGTCCCATCTCCAGCGTTACCTCCATGCTAGCGCTTGCCCTGATCTATACAGCGGGATTTCTCATTCATTTCTCTGGGGAGCATTTCGATGCATTGGATGCTGTCGTCCTGAGTGGGGGGAACTGGTTGTGCCCTCTTGACCCCCTCCCGGATCTGAATGGCCCGTGCTGGGCACTCAGCAGGGCAGCATCCCCGCCGCACTTGCTTCTCGCTCACCCACCGTGTTGCGTTTGTGTGGGAGGCACTGCACTGGACTCATCTGTGTCTAATAAAGGTCAGTTCAGGGGATGAACCGATGGATGAGGAAACTGAGGCTCAGGACAGGAAGCGATTGGCCTAAGAAAGCACGCCAGGAGCTGGGGGTTTCCAGCCTGTCGCCCCTGCCAGCTCCGTTTTCCTGTACGTCAGAGGCACCTTTTCCCCTCACCTCGGAAGTGCAGCTTAAGCCAAGCTTTAGCCAGGCAGCGGGCGAAGCCCAGCGTAAGGGGATAAAGCGCTCATGGGTCTGACAGTGTCGGCGTCCAGTACCACGTGGACGATGGGAGTATCCATTTCTACATAATATTTCAAGTCAGCAACCAAATAGGCTCAGGATTTAGTTTGGCTTAGCCTCCGCATTATCATTAATGTTCATTTATAGTTGGTTAGCTAATATTCATTTTCTTCGTAATATTGGTAATACCTAGATATTATTACGGTAGACTCTCCGTTAACCAGCTGCTTACTTGAGAGGGCCGGGTGCTTGATTTCCGGTTAACGGAGAGTCTACTTACATTTATCTAGCATCTACCCGTCCCCATGGGTGTCGGTTGGCTGGGAGTCTACTGTCCTAATAGTAGTAACAGTGACCAGCTTTGAGGACCGAGCATATCATGTTATTTCTTGTTCTAACACAATTCCTGAAATTGAAGGCCTCGCCTTGTTTTACCAGTGAACAAGCAAGGATTCTGACTTGTACAAGGACACACGCGGGCAGGAATGAGGCTCTGAATCATGGGGTGCTTTCCATGGTGCAGGACCCTAGTGTGCACACACCACTTTGGGGGGAGCCTGTGGCCTTAAACATGACGGCGACTCCCCTGAAGGACGAACGAAACACTTGGGTGGTCCAGGAGGCGGGTGCGAAGTTCATCCGTGGCTCCGCCATGATTTTCTGAATCCACTGCGATGGCAGCACTCTGCCTACTGAGCAGAACGTGCCCTCCTGGTCATGGAAATCGTGGCAGAGCCGCACGCAGCTGACCTCTCAGAGCCTCCCCTCACAGCTCTGGTGTTACAGGAGAATTCTCCCGACTCCGTAAGTGCGCGTGCACGTCTACCATGTGCTTCACGCAGACGATTTCTGATCTTCAAGCGGAAGAGCTGGCCTTCAGGTTCCCTGGGCAAGTCAGACGAGAGGAGTTGGCTCTCACAAATGACGTGCTATGGATGCTGCTGTTTGATATGAAGGGAGCAAGATCTTGGGCTTCCTTCGTTTCCCTTTCACAGCTAAGCCTCAGCAGACCCCTGGCCACACTCATGAGCACTATTTACCAGCGCGGTACCATCAAAGCCACGCCCATGTCTGTGCCTGTGTCGTGTCCAGGACACAGGACAGCCACCAGGTCCACTCTCTACTCTGAGCAGAGCCCCAGCTCCCAAAGGCCGTGGGATTTCAGGGCCATGTTTGCAGACTGAGACAGAGCATTGCCTGCAGGAGGTTTGGGGGGGACACGGGGTGTGCTTTGGGGAAGAATACCTGTGAAGGAGCAAGGGAATCAGGATGGGGCAGAGAAGTTCAGCTCAGCGCCCTCAGCAGCCTCGGTATTCCCAGAGGAGCCGTGGAGCTAGCCTGGTAGCCTGTGCCTCACCAAAGGGAAGGAAGGCTGGGCCTTCAGTTCCAGTCACTGGGCAGGGGAGGGCGATGGGTGAGGCAGGCATTTCACTGGAAGCCTAAGGAGAGGCGTGGTGGCCCGCAGGGTAGCCACCGAGGGGCCGCGTGCTTCACCTGCGAGGTAGAGTATGTTGTGGTAGCGCGGAATCCATCAGCCACCAGCAGCTGCTCCGAGTACTCAGTGCAATGCTGGACACAGGTGGATGCCCAATCCACGTGTGTGGAGTTGAACGTTATCCCGGGACCCTCACGGGGCCTTCACAAGCTCTGGCTCATTTCCTTATCTCACTGACCAGGAGCCCAGAGGGGTCACGTGTCTTATTCAGAACTGCACTCCTCGCCAAGGAGATCAAGGTCCTGGGCCTGGTGTTTTCTTTACCAAACCCCGCTACCTGCTTCTGCCCTTTTTGGTCTAGATCAGGGGTATCTAACCTTGTGGCTTCCCTGGGCCACATTGGAAGAAAAATTGCCTTGGGCCACACATAAAATACTCTAACACTAACCAACCATAGCTGATGAACTAAAAGAAAAAAATCTCATAATGTTTTAAAGAAGTTTATGAATTTGTGTTGGGCCACATTCAAAGCCACGGGCCGCAGGCTGGACCAGTGTGGTCTAGCTCATGCAGGGCTGCAAGACGACAGGCTAATTCTCAAGTTTTCACACATGTGCTCCATGAATGGACCTGACTGTTTCTATCACAGATGCCTGCTTGCACCTGTCGGTGAGGCTGTGATTCAATGGTCTCTGAGGACTCACCCAGAATTGTCTGGCAAGTGCCATTTTTCACCATGAACTTTCTGTCGAGTCATCTAACTTAGTAATTCCCAAACTTTTTGCATTTAAGGCATAGCCTCAAGTTTCTGAAACTAAAGGACAGATCTAAGAGGTCCGGGTATTTTCATATCACTCCATGCCCTCACCCTCCATGTGGACATCGCTCTGACACACACATTCATGCACATATGCTCACCTGTTCACCATGGTTGCGAGACCATCTTCACCTTCCCGGGCAATGACTGATGAAGAATGCGAGGTCGTGTGAGGTACTTATACCCCAAGGAGACTTCACAACACATAGTAGATCTAAACTGAAGGGTGATGGCCCAACATTTGGGAAGTCACCCCTGAGCTGTTCTTGCGCCTGCATTCTCTGTAGGAACACCCAGCGCCGCCCCCACCCCAGCCCCCCACAACCACCAAGTGAGCCCCGGTGCTGATTTAGGGAGAAGGAACCACGCCCTCGTCATGGAAGATGCTGTACAATCGCTCCCATAGCGCTCTCCTGCCCAGTGGGACAGGTGAGCAGGAGCCCAGAAGTTAACTTTGAACCGGTCACTCTCCCTCATTCAGCCTCAGTTTCCTCAGCTGGAAAGCAAGGATAAATAATGCCTCCTAGAAAGGATAGTTAAAAACTTTACACTCTGTTTTATCAACTTTATATGTTAAAAAAGTCGAACCACATGTAAAATTGTAAGAAAAAATAACAATAATAAGCTGAACTCCTATCACCTCGAGATAACTGGCATGAACATTTTAGGGATGGACTCTTTTTATGAGCACATGTATCCCTGTGTTAGGGGGCAGATCAAATGGTAAAATGTATGAGGTGTTTGGCAGATAGAAGCATTCAACGAAGGCAGACGGCCGATGTTTTCCTTTAGGCCAGATAGGGAGACAGTGAGGTGGTAGAAGCAGCCTAGAACCCGGAGCAAGGGTACGTGGATTTGGGTCAAGGTTCTACCCTTTATGAGACGGGTCATTTGGGGCAAGTCCTGCAACTTCTCTCAGTGTGTTCCTTCATCTGTATAATGACATCATGACACTTGCTTTGTGACAATGTCCAGCTGGCCCAGATTTGAGTCTTGATTCTGCTAGTTACTAGCTATGTGAATTTTTGACAATTTTTCTTTTCTTTTCTTTTTTTTTTTTCCTGTTGGCCTAGGTTTTCTCACACAGAAAATGCTATTAAGAGATGCCAGGCTAGCTCAGCAGTTGAGCATTTGCATTGCCGTCATGAGGTCTGGGGATCGATTCCCAGCCCCGGCCCATGCAAACCCATATGTTTAACTGCGGCACAACTGATAAAGGTTCTCACCTCCCATGAAGGAGGCTCCTGGTCTAGTTCCTGCCCCACATGGCCCCACATCCACCTTTGTGGAATGAAACCACGTCACAACTAATGATGTACAACTGTGGAGACTGCTCTGGGCCTTTCCCCCTTCTCTCTTTCTCACTCTCCTTCTCTCAAGCAATAAAACAAATCTTTTTTTTTAAGATTTATTATTATTTTTTAATTGTTTTTGACAGAGAGAGAGACAGACAGAGAAAGACAGAGAGAAGAGGGAGGGCCCAGAGTAGTCTCCGCAGTTGACAGCATTAGTTTCCATATAGTTTCACTCCACAGGTGGGCACAGGGTTGCGCTGGGCAGGAACTGGGCCGGGAGCCTCCTGCATAGGTCCCGGCAAGAACTGAACTGGGGGAACACCCCTGTTCAGCATGTGGGTCTACACAGGCCGGGGCCAGGATTCGATCCTCGGTCTCTGGGGCTGCAAAGCGAGCGCTTAACCCGCTGAGCCATCCTAGCTTCCCCCAAATCTTTTTTTAAATGCTGTTGACAGCCAAGATCCCGGGGATGCACCGGGGATGAAGTACACGTGGGACTGGGCACAGGGGTTGGCCCACAACAGATGCCCAATTAATTTTAGGTGAGTAGCCAGAGCAGCCACGGAAGCAGCAGTTCCAGTGCCAGCAGGTCACCATATTGTCATGGGAATAACTGAACAGCACCAACAAACAGTTTTGAAAAATGCTTTGCAAGTATTTGTCATTGTTACCCCCATCAACGGATGGTGTGTGAGCATGGCCATTTTATTAGAAAACGTTTGATTCACTGTAGATATTTCTTATGCAACAACAAAAAAGGCTGGAGAGATTGGAGGGTCACTGTCAGGATAACAGTGTTCACATTTTACTTTAAGGCTCCCCTCCATTACCACCCCCCGTCCCCACCCCCCACCCCATCTACCATTTACTGTTAGAAAAGCATTTGCTTCAAAGGTTGTGGGTAGCACTGAGATCTCACCTCTTGTCCCAGCCCTGTTCTGGGCAGCCAGTGGACAGGCATTATCTCATTTAGTCCACAGGAACCAGGAGAGCTTGGTGGTACAGACCCCATCTTATCAATGAGGAAAACAGGATCATGGGGAGGAATCGGCCCGTGGCCCCAGAGCTGGGGGGAGAAAGAGCTGAGAGCCACGTGTTTACACCCCTCAGACAGTGGCTCCTGAGGGAGGATGGGAGGGCGTGCCTCTCCCCTGTGTGTGTTGCTCACCAAGGGCCTACCCATGGTACCGCGTGCTCAAAATGACACCATGGCATGAGTGTTTCCAAAGCTCCTGTGATTTTTAAAGACAAGTATTTCCTCTAAACAAAAAATATAAGTTATTACAGGGCACCTAAAATATCTATGAATTCACAGCACCAGTTGTGACATTCTAAAATGTTTTACTTTAAACTATTTTCTTCTGACTGACAGCGCATGAGAGCCACTTACTGGCTCGTGTGTAATTAATCTCCGTGTTTTGACTGCCACGGTTGCAACCTCATCAGCATCTTCTGGCTTGGAAGTCGGCTGGCTCTCCAGCCGCTCCCCACCTCTGTGTTCTGGTGCTCTCGAAGCAAATCGGAAGCAGGTTATTGAGGGAATGTCATCCTTACCAGAGCCATGTGCGCAGGCCCTGGACGCAGGAGGCAGCACAGGGCAGCAGACAATAGGGTCGAGTGAGCTCCAAGTGCCCAGACCAATGCCACGACCGCTAGCGTGTGCCTGAGAACCCATCGCGAGCGACCCTCCCTCCCGTTTCCTTTCTGTGGGGCGAGCAGACTAGAAGTGACAAAAGGTGTCCTGTTAAACACTCATTTGTAAACTATTCTCGGAAAGCACTTTAAAAATACAAAGGATAATAATCATCCTCATTATTACCAGTATTGCTGTTATCATTCTCTGCACCAGCCATAACGCTCTCCGGGCCATCAGCACAGTCAGGGGCACACCTTGAACCAAAAGCACAAGGCCACCTCCTCAGCTTGCGGTAATGGGGTGACCCACAGGTCTGGGGACTCCTCCTTCCTGCCTGGGACCTGCCAGAGGTTAAAGCAGCAGATTGGTCTCCTCCGCAGTTCAGTCATGGAGTGTTGCTAACCCGAGGCTACCTGACTGAACTCTTCGAGGGCAGGACCCTGTGGGAGCACACCTGAGGGGACCTGGTTCCCGCCATGGGAAGGTCTCCCTCCTCCATGGAGTTCGGGGTCATGATGTGGCTTCTGCATCAGAAGAAACCCACTCTGTGTGACATGACTGACCTGATCACCTGTCTGCACCTTTGCAGGGCCTCAGTTTCCCCATCTGTCCAGTGCAGGATGAGCTAGTAAATTAGACCTCCGAGTTCCTTCCTCCCAACAGCCTCTGTTGTCTCCTGTATACGAGGGCTGTCCGGACACAATCAGCCATGATGGCCCCGTTGTTCCTGTTATGTGGCTGGATGCTTTCCAGACAGCCCTCGTATGAGCATTCTCTCCCACCTCCTCCACCCTCAAGGGAGAACACAGGCAGGCCCGCCGCGCAGCGACAACTCCTACCTAACCTAGGACTTCTGCCACCTCACTGCTCCCAGTCCCCGCCATGTCGCCTCCATGGGGCATGAGGCCCAGCAGCAGTGGAGCCCAGTCCCGGCTCAGGCTGACTGGCTCTGCAGCCAGTTGCTCAGCCTGTCTGTGCCTTTACTCCCTCATCTATAAAAGGGGACAGCAGGCACGCCCACCGCAAGGGTTTACTGAGCAGCATACCTGGGCCTAGTGCCTGCAACATGCGAAGCATCCTGTCTGATGCATGTAAACTCTCCATTGCTGTAAGGGGCGAGTATTATTACTGTATCATCATCGTCATTATCATCATTGTCATCATTAGCCAAAGTTCAATCAGAGAAGCAGAACCAATAGGAGAAAGATGCGAGATAGACAGATAACGGGTGTATTATATAGCTGTTATATAGAATATATTATATATCTATTATATATATATATCTCTTAGATATATAATACAACTGTTTTATATATATAATATAGATTATATATGTTATATATGATCTATATTATATATGATCTATATTATATATAATATATACAATATGTATAATATATAACATAATATATTATATAATATCTATATATTATATATAATATATATAGTGCAACTTTGGCGCTGGCCTACAAGGTGAATGCCAGGCCTACAGAGCAGGCACATAAAGATCAGGAGCAGGCAGAAATCTCCCAGGCATGAGCTGAAGGTTGTCCCCAGGCGGCATCACAAAGGAAGGTGGGGAGTGGGAAGTGGGGGGCAGGATTTAGAACCAGCAGCTGTTTGGAGTCGGTGCGCTCAGGGACGACCTCAGCTTTCTTTGAAAGTGAGTACCTGATTAGGTGAGACTCACCCGGTATAATCTCCCTTTTGCTTAAATTAAGATCAACTGATCAGGGACCTTAAGCACATCTGTAAAATCCCTCCAGAGCAGCACCTAGACTGCCGTTTGATTCAAGGACTGGGAGACGATGTATGTATGCTACACAATGGCCACCTCTCCTCACCGGGATGGTGCTTTCTTGGTCCCTAAGACCCAGTTTGGGTGTGAGTTCTCCCAAGAGGCCGTCCTTGACCGTTCAGGTTGGGTTCAGGGCCCTTCTCTGGGCTCAGCCCCCTTGTCACAGCGTAAGCACATGGGCTTCTCCTCACCAGACTTACAGCTGCGGGTTCATGACTCAGCTCGAAGGTCCTAAACATCGCTGAGTGCCTGGATAGAGGGGGCCCTGATCCTAACCTTGGATGACATGAACAGACCCAAGGGCTGTCACCAAAGCCCAGGGGATGCTGGATTTCTCTGCCTGCCACTCAGGGAGCAAGCCTCCAAATGCCAAAGCGGAGGCTGGGCGGAAGGCCTCCGTGGAAAGATTTCATGTGGGGGCACCTGGTGCTCTGAGATCGTTACCGGGCGTGGGGTGGGCAACATGGGCACAGCCGGGAGGGTGCTGAGCTCCGGCTTTGGTGCGCCCCACCCCCGCCCCGTGTCTGCGAGTGGCTGCAAGTCCACGGCTCACCGTGGGAGACAGGGTTCCAACACCACCAGCCTCGAGGAGAAAATAGGAATCAGAGAGCTGGCACTGGGCTGAGAGGAGGGAGGAGGGCGGGGGGTCAGGCTTAAGTGCTAGTGGCATAGGTGACACACAGGGAGGACACCTTCCCCAACGGGCACAGATGGACCTGAAACGTATGTCCTTTAGGGGACCCCATATGAAAAGGAATGCAAAATAATGAATACCCAATTAAGTGCAAAGATGAGGAAAAAATGAGAATGATAATGAGAAAATATCACAAGGGACTGTAAATTTTAACAGCTGACAAGTATTGCAAACACAAAATCCAGAAAAATAAGCATCTTATTAATTTGCTGCTTAACCCACCTCTATAATACCTTTTTCCTACATTTTTGGGCTGTGTACACTGTGATTACTTCTTCATAGGACAACAATTTTGTGATATTATTTTCTAAAGAGTGAATAGAAATATAATTCAACCTTTTGTCTAGCATAGTTAATCAAAAAAGATATTATTGAGAGTGGGGATGCATAAACACGGATGTAATCATTGCAGTACTGCTATGTGCCTAGCCTTCCAAATGCAGGGATTCTGAGAAATTCTATTTTGCAGGCCTCCATTCAGAAAGCAAAACAAAGCCATGGTACATGATGGTACAAATGCATTAATATACAAAGAGGAAAGTTCTGTTTCGACGAGGTATTGGTGAAAACTGGCTTTTCTTATTTAACTTTACATGTCTCGTGATTGAAAGAATTTCCCACAGACTAGCTTCTAGCTCTGCATGTTTTACACCTTTATCTTGCCCGGCCCACGTCAGCACCAGGTACCATGAGGCCCATTCACATTACTACACGGCCCCCCATACTTTGCATCATCATGCGCAGTGAACTGGTGGAATGGTTGCTGAAAGCCATCCCTATACCAGAGTGTCGAGCACTATGCATAGAAGTGAGTGAAGTCCCCTATAGATGCATCCCATTAACCCCCAAATAAATGTATCCAAAGAGCACCCTGCACTTAACCAGGTGCCAGAGATCTCCAAGCCACCACTCGACACACTGAAGTCACTCAGCGTGAGGGAAGTGATAGAGGAGGAGTCAGAGTGACAAAGGGGGCCTAGTGGGCTTCACTGAGTGCCGCTAAAATAGTTTACTTTTGGAAACATTTTATTTTTTTCGATTTTTAAAAGTAATTTATTTTATTGTTTTTGACAGAGAGACAGGGAGAAGGGGGAGGCTCCAGAGCAGTTTCCATAGTTGGACGTCATCATTTTTCTGATATAGTTTCATTCCACACATGTGGGCAGAGGCCATGCAGGGCAGCAACCGGGCCAGGGGCCTCCCACATGGGAAGTTCGCCCTGGTGAGAACTGAACTGGAGCCTCCCACATGGGAAACACACCCCAGTTCAGCAGATAGGTCTGCGCAGGCCGGGGCTGGGATTTGATCCTCAAACCCGAGGGCTGCAAGGTGAGCGCTTAACCCACTGAGCCATCCCGGCTTCCCCTGAAAACCTTATTTCAACATATGACCACATGGCTAGGCCTCTCCAGGCCCTTGGAAGGAGCCGTGAGCGGGTGCATCCCCTTAGTCAGCTGCATGCTGTACACGGGGCCCGGCAGAACAATGCCCCCATTTTATGAGCTAGAAGTCTTCAGCGGAGCGCTCCTCCTGCTGGGCCCTGTGTACATATACACACATGTGTGTGTGCATGGGCACCCTTAATGTAGGACCGTCACCCTCTGTTAAATCTCACGAGTAAAACCTGCTCCCATGTCTATAAAATGGAGTCGGTAGGATGTTGTTGGGAGAATTAAGCAAAACAATGTTGTAAAAATGCTTATCAGGGGCTTGGCCACAGTGGGGTCAGGAGAGGCCATTATTCCGTGTCACTTCTCTGAGACATCCTACGTCCTAGGTGCTCGGTGGTGCGCCTTGTGTCCTGTCACCCGTACTATACGTAGGTTTCCTATGGCCATGACACCTGCATCCTGCCACTGCTTACCCATCACTCCCTCTAAAGTTGGGGTCCATTTTGAGGGCTCTACCTTTGCACCCCTAGCCCCTACCACAGAGTGTGGCCTCAGAGAAGCTCAAAAACATTTACTTTCTTCTTTTCCTTGGACCCATAAGTGTGCTGAATCCTTTTGAAACAGGCTCCACTCTCTAATTGACCTTCGTGATTGACCTTCGTCATTAGACCTATGTCTAATTGACGTACGAGACTATTCTTCTCGCTCTGGAAAGCCCGTCTGCCCACCCCCACTATGGGCACCAGCACAGGCCTGGGACCAGGCTGCACACCTTCCCCTACGGGTGGACCCTGTGTGCACAGACATCACTCAACCAGTGACAAAGGCTCCTATGAGGCAGCAATGGTCCCGGGCCCCTGGGGCCTTGCCAGGTGCAGTCATCCTCCATCCGGGCAACTTCGGGAGTAATCACTGCACTGGGAGATTGGTGCGCAGAGGACTGGCTTTTGTGAGCAGTTCCAGGAACTGCGTGGCTCTCTCGGTTGGACTCTTCACACGTACCTTGCAAGCACCCATCAGCAGCTGAGCACTGACAATGGTGTTTGCAAATCAATCGTATGCATCCAAGAAACCCAGGTTTCCAAAGACAGTTCATTAGCAACTCTGTGCAATTAGTTCGGATCACAGTGTGAAAGCATGGGTGTGAAAAGAGGAAAATAACCCGCCTCTGACAATCGGCTCCAGTTCACACTCCTCATTAATTCAGACGAGTTAGTGCAAAATAACCCTTGTCATATTTTGCCCCAATTTCCTGTTGGTAACAAAGGGAGACTTGTCTACCCAAGTGAGATGGGCCACCATGCAACACCCCAAGGCCTCCTGGTTCATTCCCACTACAGCAACACGGCTGGAGCTCAGGGTGGATGGGTGGGCGGGGCCCAGGCGGGGACCAGGACAACCCAGCGTCCGCTGACCCTGAGGAACCAGGGTGTCCTTTGACTGCAGCAAAATGGGAAAAATAAAGAGGAACACATTTTCATAAAATAGAACTTATTAAATTTAAAGGATTACTCCTTTTATGAGATTAAAATCTTAATTGGCTGTGCATTAGAATGTTCTTTTTATGTAAAATGATGGTGACAACAGATAACAAGCTTTTTAGATGCAAACTAATGTTGGTCCCCAATGCTGTGTTCAGTTTTTTATTAATATCATTTTACTAGTTCTTCTTTTTTAAGATTTATTGTTTGAGAGAAGGTTAGAAAGGGAGAGAGAGAGAAAGAGAGAGAGAGAAAATGAGGGAGGGCCCAGAGTAGTCTCCATAGTTTTACATCATCAGTTTTCAACATAGTTTCGCTCCACACAGGTGGGCCGGGGGAGGGGGAGGGGTGCAGGGCAGGAACCAGGTGGGGGCCTCCCACATGGGAAGCTCATCCCTGTGAGAACCAAACTGGGGGCCACACCCCAGTTCAGCATATGGGTCCTCCTGGGCCGGGCCCGGGATTCGATCCTCAGGCTCCAGGACTGCAAAGTGAGTGCTCAACCCGCTGAGCCATCCCAGCTTCTTCCCCTCCTTTTTAAAAAAGCTCTATTTAGGGGGAAGCTGGGATGGCTCAGCGGGTTGAGCGCTCGCTTTGCAGCCCCGGAGGCCAGGGATCGAGTCCCGGCTCCAACCCATGCGAACCCATATGCTGATATGGGGTGTGCCCCCAGTTCAGTTCTTGCCGGGGCCTATGCAGGAGGCTCCCGACCCAGTTCCTGCCCTGCGCAGCCCCCATCCAGCTGTGGAGTGAAACTATGTGGAAAACTAATGCTGTCAACTATGGAGACTGCTCTGGGCCCTCCCCCTTCTCTCTGTCTCTCTCTGTCTCTGTTTCTCTCTGTCAAAAATCAATAAAATAAATCTTTAAAAGGACATTTAGCAACCATTGGGCCACTGGTCTAAAGACCATCCCCACAAATCTCTAGTCTTCTAACTTCAGAATTTGGAGAAGCCGTGCCTAGGTGCAGCACGCTCCACTCACACTTAAAAAAAAGGCCTTTGGCTCTCAGCTCTCAACTAGAGTGTTCCTGCCTAGGGCATCTTGGAAGCTGTGGGGTACAGACAGTGAGGGCCACACTTATAATCACTGAAGAGCTTCCCATGGAGCATCATAAACGGAAGGGGTTTGGGGCCGACAGGATGGACCCCTGTGTTCTAGCTGTTTCCCTAAAGCCTTTACTTCATGGCATGACGACTCTTGTGTCCACATTTTACCTTTACCAAAAGACTGTGGGCACAGCTTCACTGTTGGTGAATGTGCCCAAAGGCACCAGCCCCCGCCCATGCCCTTCAGTACCCACTGCGCCCCGTGCCTGTGTCCCTCACCCCTCCCACCCCATCATCCCACACGGCCTCCAACCTCTCTCGAGACCAATGGCAGCCACAGTATTGACCTGAGTGCTCAAGAAAGCAATCCCAAGAAATGCACACCCAGGCCCCTGATCACAGCAGGGAGCCAGCCACTTAGCGGTGCGGTAGAGAGCAGCCCCACCCCTGTATGACTGGGAGCCCGGTTAGGCGAATAGAACCTCCCCGGTGATGGGGTCGCTCTCCATTCACCATCATGCCTTCCCTGAAGTGCTGCTCATTACCCCATCCTCACTTCCCTGTGCCATCCTCACTTCCCTTTTCTTATGACACCGCTTTACGGATGAGAGACCTGAGGCTCAGAGCCGTTACATAACTTGGCCTGGGCCACATGGCTGAACAGGGATAGAGTCCAAGAGTCTAATGCAGGCTGCCTGGCACCAAACCTCCTGTTAAGTAAATGGCTCCCTGGCCAGAGCGGGCCTTGCCCCCACAGGGCCCTCCCATCTGCCTGCTCAGTCCCCGCCCCTGTGCACAGAGCCTAAGCTGAGCCCTGGCGCTGCGGCTGCATTCGGTGCACCATGCTGGCTGCTCCCTTCCTGGCTCCTGAGGCTTTGCAGCCACCTGGCTTGCTCCCAGTTGAACTGCACCCTCTGCTTGAAATCAGTTGAGCTTCTAGGATGTTTGGTATCTTGCCCAAGAAATGGGTGGTGTCTGGCTTCAAATTCAGGCCTCTCTAGCTCTAAAACATGTACATTTTCCCAACAACCTGTGGTTTCTCTATTGTGTCACCTGCCCCAGAATGACGGCTGTGTGATTTGCAGTGTCCCCGAGTGTGGGGACGGGCTTGCTCTGGGCTTTTCCACTTCCCCTCCTTGCCTCACTTGCAAGCTGGGGGCACTCTGGGCACATGGAGTGGGCACTGGTGGAGGGAGAATTTTGAAGGAATGGAGTATGTCTCATCAGTCCACATATGCTTTGCCCTTCCTGGCTTCTGTGGCCAAGTCCAAGTCCAAACACCAGTTCTGTCGTCCCTAGCGATGGGACATGGTACCATTCATGCATTCTCTACACATCAGAGCTTCCTCGCCTAGAAAATTGAGGTCTTCGTAGGATAGTGTGAGGATTAAACGAGTAGGAATAGAGAGGCATTTGAATGGTGTCTGGCATGCAGTAAGCATTCATTTTATTTGCTGTTATTAGTATCATTCCATTGAAACCTCATTGCTGGATAAACCATCCTTCATTCTCACTTCAGGATATAGAACTCTCTGCATCTGGTTATTGCCCCCACACTCTCCCCACCCCCTCTAACCCAGGAGTTCTGGGAGCAGCTAAATTCCTGGGGCTTGGCCACAGGAATACGAAACCCCAAAGGCTAGGTTATTCATTCTGTGCACGAGACAAAAGCCTGAGCCGGCTTTGTATCTAACCAACTGATTAAGCTGCACGCTAGCCAGGGACAAAGCTTCTTACAGAATAACTAGGCTTTCGCTGAGCCAGGATGATAAATTCATTCTTAATGCATTGGTAATAAAAAGATTTTTTCCCCCCACTTCTGTGTTTCCCTAGGCCTTAGGGTTTTAGCTGTGTTGAACACCGCCATCTAGAGGGCATTTGGAGAATGCGCCAGGGCAAAGCAATCACTTTGTGAGGAATACAATTTACACAATCCATAGGAAGTTCAAAGACGACCCCCTGAGAGGCTAAATGCGTTTACAAAATGACTGCAGGTGGTTACTTATTCCCCTGGAAATGGCATCCTTCTCTGACTGAGCAGCTCAGGAATCCCCAGGACTTTTCTAGCAGAAGGAGGTTTAGCACTTGTGACATAATGGGTTTAGTAAAAGAGGCTTTTTTTTTTTTAAGCACCTACTATGTGCTTAGTACCCCACTAGCACTGGAAGGAATACAGAACTGAGTAGGCGCGCTGTGCCATGAAAACCCTCGAGCAAGAATAAGTAAAATAATGACGAGATGGCTTACAAATACGTCAGTGTGACCTCGGTGCCCTACACAGATGCTGTCCAGTGGAGACCGAGCTTGGCGGGGTCCAGAGGAAGGAGAAGAGGGAAGAGTACCCACCACGCAGTCTGGACATCATCTCACTTAATGTGCACCCTCAACCTGTGAGATTAGATAGGCTTCCCATCTTCCAAATGAAGACCTGGAGGCTCAGAGAGGTTAAGTTACTTGCCCAATGCTGCCCAGCTGTGAGATGAAGAAGCCAGAATTTCATTCCCAACCTGTAAGACTCCAGTGATGCCAGGCTGCCTGTTGAGGGAGCAGAAGAAATCGACTCTTGAATTACCTCATTCTTGGCAAATGTTTCTCCCCAGGGGGTGAATTTGATTTTCAGAAATAGTCAGAAATCTTCGTAGGCCAAGTCATTCAGTAGATAATGGGATTTGAGGTTTGAAAAAAAGCAGGAAAATTGTTTTATACCTATTTGCTGATAAACTGTCTGAAAGGTGTTTCTGGGAGTCTGCTAAATAAACAGCACATGGGGATGAGTTGTGTCTGACAAGGGATGCATTGATGAGAGCCATGTGCTCTCTTGTGTGTAGCAGCTCCAGCGTGCTCAGCATCCGTATTTTCCTGTTGATCACTCACACTTCTGGTTCTGCGGCAAGGACTCTTTTTGTAAGTACTCATGGAGGATCTCCAAACTCTTTCAAGTCCTCCCCAGGACGAAACAGGCTTGAGATGACTACCACACTGAGCAGCCAGTGGGAGAACAGAGCTTCAAGATCCTCGTTCTTCTGCTTCCCAGGGAGGGACTTACAGAGCAAGGGAGTTGCTATTGCAGTCCTGGGGAGACCCAACCATATACACCCCACCGTAGAAATGAGAGTCAGTGGAGCAGAGCAGAGTCAGTGTAGGCCAGGGGGAAGAAAAGGGGGTAATCATGGAAAGCTTCCTGCAAGAAGTGGTGCCAAGGTCCTCTTCCAGGGAGGAAAGGGGCAGTTGGTACCACCTAGTTGTCTTATTTCCATAGTAACCCTACACCTGGACCCTGGGAGACTTTGAAGAATGTCGCTAAGGGACCTTGTATGCAATGGCTGATCTTTTCCCCGTGTGTGCCTAGCCTGGGTGTCCCTTTCCCAGTGACAGGTCACTGGCCAGAGTGCTCCCTCCCACTGCCGCACAGCAGGCTCCATTCCGACCTCCAAGAGGCAAGGTATAAGGCTCTGTGCACAAGAGCCACATCCACACATGCTTGGTGATGGACCTCAGCCTGCAGCCCAATTGTTCCAACGGGTGTCATGATGGGTGGAGGGTGGAAGGGCGGCACAGATTTCCCTTGGCCACCACATTTCCAGGGGCCATCTCATGCCAGTCCTACATCCCAGAACAAGTCCCCACAACTGTACCCAGAATCCAAGGTATTCTCGCTGTCTTCATAGAGTCATGTGATGAGGCACAGATGAAGGCATTGAATAAAGATGAATGATGATGAATGATGACACTGGTTTTGGAAACCGTTGTGACTTAGATACATGCTCCTTTCCCCATCCATCCATTTACTCAATGATTCAGACTGATTGGTAACAGGCAAAGGCCCAGAGGGGGAGACGTGCGATTCATTCTGAGATGCTCAAGTCATTTAGGGTGGTTAGAAGATAGAAGGTAAGGCAGGCGGTGAGGTGACCCCCACCCAAGGGGCCTGCAATGGCCACCCCCTAGGGAGGAGACACTGCTTGGGTGGTAGTGAAAGCCACTGCAGGCAACCCTGTCCTATGGGAGTCACCCAGCCAAGGGCACTGCCCCCAGGAGAGCGCAGGGAGCTGAACTTGGGTGAGACCCCTATTGCAACAAGGTAGACAGAAGGCTGTGGCTTCTCACAGAGGTGATGCCCTCTGTCAGGGATGCTTTCCCACCACACACCCATGAGCACACTGCAAACAAGCACACACGTTTACACAGCACATGCACACAAGCATATGCACACCACACACACATGCCCATGCACACTACTGGACACTTCTGTAGATACCTATTTAAGTAACATTTTAGGTCCCAAACTTCATTCCTTCATTCTGCACCCACAGGTCTTCTGTTCTTTGCTCACATACTTTTCATTCACAAAACTCATGCCGTTGTGAAGAAATGCCAGCACTGTTCATGAGCTCTCATGTCCCACCCCTGCAACCCCAGAACTGAAGCTAGACACAGTGGCCCGTGGACTGCCACATGCCTGGTGCCTCGGAGGCAGAAGGCTAGTTCTCCTCTGGCTGTCACCCCACCACCTTCCGTTCTCCTCGCCTGTCTCATCCCGGCCTGGGGTCCGGATGGGCTGCCGCCTGACCTTGGACACTATGCTAAGGTCACTCCATGGCTTTCTGCACATTGCTCATGGCACATCTCCTGTGGCCTCTCTGTCCTGCATTGAACTACTGGGCACTATCCCGTTGGCATGGATTCTCTCACACCAGGTATCTATTAAAGATCCCTAATGACCCAGGACTGCCTATTCATGGAAGAATAGACCATTGTTCCCCAGAAAACTAAATTTGCTCAATCAGGTGGCTGACTTGGCTGGAGGAGCCACGGAGACAGCCAGTCCTGGGATGGTGCATCATCTCACTTAATGCCAGGCACTGCTGGCATCCCCCTAATATCCCATCTCCACCTCTCTGCTAGCTGGCATCCCCCTAATATCCCGTCTCCACCTCTCTGCTAACGGAACCCTCATTTACTTGAGGGGTAGAGATGGACCCAGTCGAAATGCTACTTTTCCAAACTCCCATTCAGTGAGGTGTCACCTTGGCATACAATTCTGGTCAGTGAGATGTACCCAGAAGTCTACTAGAAATTCCTGGGAAATGTTTTGCTTTCTAGACACAGCTATGTTCCCTCTCTCCTTCTCCTTCCCTCCTTTTCTTCTTGCTTAAAAATGAGGGGAGAGACGGAGGTAGAGCTGCCATCTTGCAACAAGCTATGGGGAAAGAACCACAGTCACAGCGCGTTCGTGAAACTTCCCAGCCACTACAGGTATGTCCAAGGCAGACACCACAAGTCAATCCCGGCACTTCCTCCTAATGAGCCTAGACTAGGCTTCCTCAGAACCTCATTCAATCCAGAGCCCCAAGCCACTACCAATTGCTCCCAGCTGGTCCTTGTGTGAAATCTATTAGCCACATCTGATCTAACCCAAACTTTCCCTGGACCCATCATTTAGAATAAAAATGAACCTCGGGAGAAAAGAGAGAGCTTCTGCAATAATGAATCCGTGCCATGGGCAATGGAAGCTGGTTCCCTAGCTCCTGATTGCATGATGCTGTAGAGCAGGTGTCTCCAAACTACGGCCCGCGGGCCGCATCCAGCCCGCAAGGCCCTCTCATCCGGCCCATGAAGACCTTTTTATCTGAATAAAATAATATTAAATAAATAATGAAAAACAACATCTATGTTTTTGATTCTTTTTTATTTGGACCTCGAGTGTGTAGTCGGCCCCCAAACTGCTGTTTGATAGTTAGTGCGGCCCGCGGGCTAAAAAGTTTGGAGACCCCTGCTTTAGAGGAACATGAGTTAGGGGGCTCTGGAGTCCACAGCTCTCTTTGCAGCCTCCACAGTTGTATGCCATCAGTTTTCAACATAGTCCCCAGTGGGAACCAAACTGCCCCCACCCCGCGTGGGAAGCACACCGCAGTTCAGCATATGGGTCTGCATGGGCCAGGACCGGGATTCCATCCTTGGACCCCTGAGGCTGCAAAGCGAGGGCTCAACCTGCTGAGTCATCCCGGCTTCCCCAACACAGCTCTTATTCTTATCTTGACTATATCACTCCCTTTCTGTCTGACATTGAAAATGCCTCTTCTCCACTCAGAGCTTTGGTTGTTTTTAACTGAGACATGGGAAGGATGCTGCAGACCACACAGAATGGTTGTGAAGGCTAAATCTGTGGACGAGGAGTTGAACTGGGACATTCAGTGCATCCTAGTGCCTCTCTTGTCTTTTTCCTTCCCCTTCCCAGTCTGGTACAATTTCAGAGAGAGAAAGTGGCCAAAATTAGAGAAGTATAACTGAGAAAATGAGGGAATAAATTGCTCTGATTTTCTCAAAATGAATTATGTTCATTCCCAGCCTGCCACCCCCATGTATGAATTGGTGACTTTGCCAAAAGCTGAAATGAGCTAATTCACTGCTCAGCTGGGCAGCAGGCTCCCTGCTTTGGGAGGTTTTAATGGCAAGCTGGGGTGTGAAAAGTTATTAGGAAAGAAATAGCTCTTCCCTTAGTGCAATTGCTTTTCTTCTGACCACCCGTCCTCTAGAGCACAAAGCTAGTTAGATCACAAAGGTGGTTAACTATACACTAAAAACATGAAGTTTCAAAAATAATCGTTAAACTCGCAGTATCATTCTCTGAAAGATTTTCAACTCCTGTGTAGTTTAAACTGATTAGATATGAAGTTAAAACAATTTTTAACAAAAACGATCATCTAGTATAGGGTGTTAGGGGTTAGAAGCCTCTGGCTGCATCTGAGCTAGGTGACCTTGAGTTTGGGACTTGAACCCCCACCCCCCCAAGTGTTCTCATCCCCAGTTGGGGGTGTGGGTGGGGCTAGTAATGACAGCGTCTACCATTTATTAAGCACTTGCTGTATGCCAGGTATTATGCTAAACACTTTACATGTCTTGCTTCTTTTAATCTGCCTCTAACCCACCAACGACCTCATTAGGTAGGAAGTGTTACTAGTCATTTTTCATTTGAAAAAGGTGAAATGACTGCAACAAGACCACACATCTAGTGCCTGAACTTGGATTTTGAATCGTGGACTCACTGATCGGAGCCCAGGCCCTCGCTTGCCGCCTCCCTCATAGGGTGGATTTTAGGGTTCAGCGTGATCATGGGGGTGAAGTACCTGGCACATAGTTGGAGCCCAGGAACCATTAGTTCTCTGTTTCCTCCCCATCTAAAGTCAGGTTTCAGGTAGTGCAGGCATGGATACACACAAGTGATCTCTGGTGTTTGTCCCCAAGAGGCTTTGCTGGGTCTTCTGAGGGCTCAGAAAAGCTTTTGCAGGCCATTCTAAAGGCCAGCCCTCAGGCACGACCAGCTCCACGACAACTGGAAAATGCCAGCGGAAGCTCCATGGGGCCTCAGCTTGGACCCAGTTTCTACCCACAGACGCAGGCTCAACGGCATCCATAGGAAGGAAAATGAGATGGAAACAAGCTACGTCGTGTAGATGCAACGTGAGAATAAACGAAGGGTGACAGAGCAGTCTGTGCACGTGGTCGGAAGAGGAACTGAGGGGAGCCAGGGTGTCCCACGCAGGTCAGATCGGGACTGTACTCCAGATTCTGCCACTTACTTGGTGACTTTGGACAAGTTATCTAACCTCTCTGGTTTTTCGTTTCCACATTAGGAGACTAAAGAGTAGTGATGATTCCCTCACTGTCAGGGCTGCCAGTCCCCCAGAATGTGTTAGAAGGGGCTACTGGCCAGCGTCTTAAGTCCCATAATGGCTAACAAGCTGCTCGGTGTTTCTTCTCTTATTCTGAATCCCAGAGTAGTTTGGGGCAGTGCTATTGTCGGTGCCTAGCACACCGTGACATGAAGTGTGACCCCGCCAACCCCCACCCCCATCTCCTGGGCCCTTCAGTGATGCTAGTTCTAAGGTGTCTTATTGATGGTCACCAACCACAGGTGCCCAAATCCCACCTGGGTGACTGATGCTCCTCTGTGCCAGCCAGTAGGGGCTAAGGCCTTGCCGGAGACCTCACAATTAGTCTGTCTTCTGGAAGCAAAGTGCTGCTATGGTTCGGGGGGGGGGGGGGACATCGGAAAACCATCCCTGCAGGCTTCAATCTGAAAAGCATTAATGCTATAAAGTATTTCAATTCCAACCTAGGAGAGCGATAAAGCTGTGAGTACCCAGCGGGGCTGGGGAATTGCCATCTTCTCGGCTTGATTACAGAGAAGTGGTTCCTGTTCAAGAGGCAGCTGGTGAAAGGGGGAGAGGCGGATTCGCGACTTGGCAAGTGTGCTGGGTGGGGTGCCTGGGAAGAAATTTGCATCATCAAACAGGAGTAAGAGCCGGCCTGAGCTTCTGCCACAGGCCCAGAATTGTAGTGGCTGCCTTATTGCCCAAGAATAGTACCTATCACGACAGCCACAACAGTTACAACTAGCATACATGGAGTTCTATTTGGTGTCAGCCCGTATAGGGGCTTTACAAATGTATGTCTCCACTTAGTGTGTATAGCAGCCGCGGGAGGCCGCCGGTCACCTCACAGAGGACGACCCCGGGGGGTCAGGGCAGTGAGTCGTGACTGCAGAGCTGGAGATGCAACTCTGGTTGCTGGACACCAAAGGCAAACCATGGCAATAAAGCCTCCATCACTGTATTTGGCGGAGAAACAACAGTTAAGCATCGGGGCTGGGCATTCTGCTGGCTTTCTGCAGCGCTGGGTGAGAGAAAGAAGGATGTATATTCTAGATGGCTGGACACATGCAGACTCATGTAAAGAATCCTATTCAATCAGCCGTTCCACTTCATAAACTCCTACCTAAGGTCTCTGGTATTTCAGGGGCCTGCCAGGCACCCAGTCCAATCGGACACATGAGGCCCAGAGGGGAACGTGACTTGTCAAAGGCTATCGAGCAAATGAGTGGCAGGTGTAGGATAGAAGCCTTAGCTTTCTGTCCCTGAAAAAGCCTCTTTCTATAGAAATCCCTCTCTCACTGACCTCTCTTTCTTTCTCTTTTTTTTTTTTAAGATTTATTTTATTGTTTGAGAGAAGGTGAGAGAGAGAGAGAGAGAGAGAGAGAGAGAGAGAGAGAGAGAGAGAGAGAAGGGGGGAGGGCCGAGCAGTCTCCATAGCTGTACGTCATTAGTTGTGATGTACATCATGGTTTCATTCCACACAGGTGGATGTGGAGCCGTGTGGGGCAGGAACTGAACCCGGGTCTCCCACCTGGGAGGCGAGAACCTTCACCTCCATCCCAGTGGTTACCAGCTGCACTGTTGTTCAGCATTTGGGGTTTGCATGGATCAGGGTTGGGGTTCAATACCCAGACCTCACAGTTGCAAAGCGAAAACCCAACCTGTTCAGCTATCTCAGCATCCTCATGCCACTGACCGCTTGGCCCACCATTTCTCATTCAACTCACAGAAAAGCAGAGATTCTATTTTGATTTCTCCACTTGGAGAACAGATTGTCTCTTGTTCCAGACTCAAGGTTCTTTAGCTGGGAAAGAGCCATGCATTTTGTATGTCTCTCTGGGTAGGTGAAGATAGCACGTGCATCCCTGACACTATCTACAGATCCAAATCTGTAGTGGAGGCCCATGAATAAAGGCGTTCAGGCCTCACAAAGGACTCTGGGTCCCTTGTGCCTATTGTGGAGCCTCGGACAGCAAGATGTAATACATGCTGCTTACTAGACGTGAACCTCAGATCAACAGACTCTGCCAACCTGTCTTGAAGCTGTTACCTCTCCAGCATGGCCTCAATTTCAGTGTTTATTTGTGGGTTCAGAAGAAAAGAAGCAAAAGTAAATTTGTGGCGTAATTATTCTTCTTTTCAGTATTTTACATCGGAGTGCTGAGAGTCTAGATCTCTTAGATAATGGAAAGGAGTCTGCATTGTGTTTTAAATTAAACTGTTACCGTCACCTTTTAAAAACATATATATAACTTTTTACAATAAAGAATGCCTTTAGCTATGTTCCCACTACCAAGAGAATCTATGAAGATGTTACACTGACTCAATTACAACTAAATCAATGAAACCCAAGTCAATGGGTTAATTATCTCAAGACTGGTGAATAAAATCCACAGCTTGTGGCAAACAAAGTTTACAACCTCAAGTAAACTAACAGTTTTCAGAACAAATATTCTAAAAACTGTAGTGTCTTGAAATGAGTATGTATAGTCTGAAGGTTACAAGGCAATTGGCCTCAGAACTTCTAAAGTACTTCTCAATCAGACAAGAGCACTCTTTGTCCTTTTGCAAGTATATAGGCTTAATTAGAAACTTTACTTCATAATGACCTGATATAAACTAAGTAGAAATTTAATTATTTTTGAAACCTGGTATGTAGCTATCCTTTGACCTTCTCTCGCATATATCTATACACAAGTTAATTGATTCAAGGGTGCCTTGTATTCTAAAGATTTGTGTCAATAGCTGCTTAATATTCTTTAGATTTCCTGCTTAAAAATACAGTTTGGTTTCTGGTTTAGCTTTATTTTGATCAAAGTTGATTCAGATAGCTTTGGAGCTATTTTATTCCTCATTTCCTTGTTCATATGTAATCATACAAGTATATACATAAAATCTGTCACCAGAGGACATACACACACACATACAAAGCTAAGTGGGCTTCCTCCAGAATCATAAGGAATGTCTCAAAGTGGTCTGACTTAAAACGCGGATTCTGAAACACACAGGTAATACACTTTTGAAAGCCCTGAGAAGTCACCGAGAGAGAATGGCTGCTCACTGGGTGAAGGGCAGGTGACCATTGGAAAGAACATGCCTCACAGGAAGCCACCACAGAAAAGACAAACCGGGCTTCAAACCCAGTGTCACAGGGCAGATGCTCAGAATCACACACTCAGATTCGCTGACGCTGCTTGGACATAGAGCCCTGTGCAGCCTGCTCCAGGGTAAATAGCAGTAAGGACTTACCGTATTTAACGATGCATAACAATTATCAGAAGCAAAGCCGGCTAGTCTTGATGTATTTATATGTCTGTCTTCCTTCATGTGTGTATCTGCATATAATCAGAGTTTGTAACCATCAAAATCAACGAATGACTACAAAAGATGGGGTGCTAGGATTGGGGAGGAATGGACATTTGGGTTAACACCAGGAATGGGCCACACCAGCTCCGTTTTTTCCTCTTTCACTAGGGATCTCATTGGAAACAGAGTCTGACTCAACACACAGCCTCATTTTAATGGCCAGTCGCTTTTCTTCAGATTCGGCTGAGAACCACCCCATCCCCCGAGGGGAGAGCTAAACCACAGTGAAAAGTACTTGCCCATCAGTGCAAAGTGCCCCTTACCCACAGGAGACAGGAGGAGGAAGCCCCCAGCGAGCACCCACCCCCCTTAGCTCAACACCCAGATGAAGGTGTGAAGGCTGTGGTGGAAGTCGGAGATGGATTTCTTTGAAGCGTGTTGTCCCCACTTTATGTGGAGACGTTTCTCTCACCTTGCTCCTCGCGAGAGGGGCCCCAAGGAGACCACTTGTCCTTCCTTGAGTCCGAGCCACCTGTGCTGGCAGAGGACCTCTCAAGAGCAGCTGCCAAGCGGGTGGCCTGCTAGTGCACTGCTGGGGCTCTGAGTCCCATGTGGGGACCATATTGCCTGTGGAGCCCATGGGAGGGGCCCCCAGAGCCCTCTCCGATATGCCTGAAGGCAAGTCCTAGGTTGGAAAGGACTCTCACCCCATCTAACTCCAAAGCCAAACCAGGACAGCATCAGTCAAGTAGAGCCATCCTGCCTCTACTCTGTTCTCCAGACCTCGCTCTCTTTCTGGAAGGATCGTGTGGCTATTCAGGGAAAGTTCCAAGCACACTGGCATTGCCCACGTTAGGCTTTCAGGGAGACTCGTGAGAAGCCCAAGATTCAAAGTTTTAAGAATTACAGGGGGGGTGGGGAGCCGGTATGGCTCAGTGTGTTAAGTACTCACTTTGCAGCCCTAGGGACCGAGGATCAAATCCCAACCCCGGCCCATGCGGACCCATGTGCTGAACTGGGGTGTGCTTCCCATGCGGGAGGCCCCCAGCTCAGCTCCTGCCCACATGTGTGGAACGAAACTGTGTCTAAAACTGATGACGTGCAACTATGGAGACTGCTCTAGGCCCTCCTCCTTCTCTCTGTCTCTCTCTGTCTCTGTCTCTCTCTATCAAAACAATAAAATAAATCTTAAAAAAAAAAAGAAAAAAGGAATTACAAGAGACTAGACATCTTATTGCTGTGATCAGACAATTTTGAGACTACCAGTGACCAAAGGACTTTTCATTTCCTAAAAGTGACAGGAAATTAAGGGATCTGCCCCAGATATCTTTGGGTGGGAGAAAGGGTTGATGAAGTAGGTTGGTCAGATAGTCCTCAGAGGAAAAAAAAAATTGTTTTACAATTACACCCTATTAACTTCCACTCTGTCAACATCATAGTTATTTTTGTTTGCTGTTCCTTTTCCTCCAAGAAGCCAGCATATGTGGGTGAGAGTATATGTGGGGGATGCTGACATGGTACCCACGTGGAAGAGGGAGGGCGCTTCTGATATGGAACCAGAGGATGCTCTTGGACTTAGAGACTGAAAGAACTCAGAGCTAGAGACGGGACACAGCCTTCCACAGCAACCTGGCCTGCTGTTGACTGAACCAACCTGAGTTCAATGAATACATGGACTGAGAGCTGTGTTCTTCCTCTAGTCATCTCTTATCAGTCATTGTACAAATATTTGTTGAGCACATACTATGCACCAGGCACGATGCTAAACCCTGGAGAGAATACCATATAAGATGCCCCCATGGATAAGACGACCCCTACTTTTCTAACCCAATATTAAGAAATCAATACACAGGTTACCCCAGTGTATAAGATGACCCCCAGTATTTGGTCTAATAGTTTTAGACAAAAATATCATCCTATACACAGAAAAATACAATGATCAACAAGGCACGTGTTCTCTTGCCTCCAACAAATCATATTCAAAGAGACTTGGAGCCAGAGGTCTCCTCCAGGTGAATTTAAATTGGGAGAGAGAGTCCTGGACTTGGCTTCAGAAGGTCTAACTTTATTGTGTAAACTTGGGCAAGTTCATTCCTCTGTAGGCTTCACTTTACCTGTCTTATGAAGGGATGGTCATTGCAAAGGGTGGAGCATAGTCTACTAGCTTAATTAAAATAGAGAAAGGAGACAGAGAAACAGGAAATTATCTGGTGGGTGCCAAGGCCCCATGGGGACTGGAAATCATGACCCGCAGCCCTCTCCATTGCTCCACTCACTCATCTCTGCTTTGCTGCCCCAGTGGCAACCTTCATCTCGCTCTCCGATAGGGCGTCCCTGCTTCAGCATCTTTATATCCAGCCATGGCTGCTCCAAAACGGGACCCCAGAGGCCTCCTCCCTTCTAATACATCATCTTTTCGTCCCGGGCCCACAGCTAACAAATCCTGAGGATAGGGAATGTGATTGGCCTGGACTGAGTCATATATCCATGGTTGGTCCCGTTAGCTATGGTCATGCGTCCACTTTTGGGACACTGAAAATGGGTGTAAACCAGGCCTCTAAAAGAGTCTGAGGAGGAAACAATAGGCATTATCCTTTCCTGGAACAGCTGTAAAGTGGTGACGATCATGTCTGGTTATCATAGCCTTGCATTCAGTACTAATTCCAGATTGTCTCCCTTGACCCCCACGCTTCAGGCTAGACGAACCCGTTGTAGAAGTGATTTCTGCACACCATGTCTACCTGTTCCCCGGAACCCTACCCTCCCAACACCCCCCTGCACCCTATACAAGGGTGTGGAGAACGGCATGTGCGCCATGATTCCTGAGCATGTTGTAAATGGTTGATACTTGTTTCTATCTTGTGGATTCTCTTGGGTCCCAGGACCCAACATGGTGCCAGGGCCATCCCAATAAATCTGGGCTTGGGTCCCCTTAGTGCCATTCCTGTAGAGCTAAGCCACCCCATAGTTCTCCTAGAGCAGACATACCACACGCAGCGCCTGTTGTTACTCGGGTCACAGCTCCTGCTGTGGGTACTCAGATGGAAGGGGCCGCCATCTGTGCTTTCAGTTCGAGAGGGTGTGACCAGATGACAGTCATTAATGAACCTGTGTTTCCATCCCTTTCTCTTCTCCGGCCACCATGGAGAGTGACGGCTGTCCTCACCCAGTCCTTCTCCATCCCCTGCCTCCCAGGAGGCTCAGGCCTGGCTGGAACTAATTCATCATCACTTCTCAGCCTTTTGGCGAAGGTCAAGTGTGCAACTAGTTCGTGGGCTCTGATGAAGAGTCTGGAAAAGGAGCAGCGAAGGTAAAGAGGCTCTTAAACTCAGGTGGTCTTAGGGTTCTGAAGAGGTGTGTGGTATCAGCTGCCAGATGAGAGAGAAATGGAAGGCAGAGAACAGAGAGTGAAGACTCATGACAGCTAACTGTGTTCCCTTAACTGTGTACGAGAAACTCCACGTGGTAACTGGAACCATTTGGAAACCATGTTTGTTTCCTTGACTGTGGCATCCGTGGGGACTGGACCACGTGTTACAGCTTTCGTCTCCAGCTGAAATCCCCCCGGCAGGGGATTGCTCCAGTGTGGTTGGCAGCAGGCCAGACCACGTCTATAACGTGATCTTCAGGGTGCTCTCTCTGATTCAGTGCTGGGAGTGAGTTCAAGCAGCCTCCCCCTGTCTCTGTGTTGAGGGACCCCAGAGTCCCTCCAGAGCTCATTCCTCAGCCAGCACCCCCTCCAAGATGGTGGGTCCCCCATAATGCAACCAGCAGATTCAACCTCAGCAGCGCTCGTTCCTTTTGAGGGTTGAACAGGACAACCAAATAGGGGGTTCCAAGTCCATCCTACTAAATCTCTTAAACTATGACATCTTAGTGTAGTCAATGGAGAGTGTATGGATCCGAAAGCATGTGACAGATTACACACAGGACTGGATGGAAACAGGAGAACACATGAAAGCTGAAGAGCCACGAGCTACGACTATTCTTGGATTTGGATTTGACAAACGAGAAACACACACACCAGGTGTACATCCATCCAGCCGTGTCTAGACTTGGGTCTCACAGCAGCTACTTAACTAATGCATCCCCCACAAAATACTGCTGTACAACATGAGACCAGCCCATTCATCAAATGTTTTAGGAGGAACCTCCTCTTATTCCAGCTCAGTGAATGTATTTTACTTTGGAGGTGTCATTACTTGTGAAGACATGTCCCAGGGGCAAGTCCACTCCTAAATTTGGGGCACACTCAAGCAAGAGAGAAAAATGGAGGCTCATAACCCTAAGTCTAATATTCAAGAGGCAAGAATAATAAAATATGTTCCATCTTCTTGCCTTGAAAAACATATAATTTATATATGTATAAGTTATAAACCTAGCTATAGTTTATATATATATAATTATGTATGGTATATGGTATATACACATACACCCCATCTTGATATATATAAGCACACACACACACATAAACATGTATATATGTGTATACATATATATTTCTGTATATATTTATATGTATATATGTGTGTGCTTATGTATGTGTATGTGTGTGTATGTATGTATGTATACAGAGGGTGCCAAAAATGTATACACATTTTAAGAAAGAAAAAAACTGTATTAAAATTGTAATACTCAATATATACCGATAACAAAAGATGAACACAAGTCACGTTTGACTTCTGCCAGTACAAGAGGTGCTCAAAGTGGTGACCATCAGCATCCAGACACTTCTGATTATGGTGAACTACAGCTTGAGCAACATTGACCAATGTGTCCACTCGTATCGCTGCACATGCCGTTTCAACTAACCATGTGTCTCAAACTTATCACGAATGTGTGCAATTGTTATGCATGATGGAGGTTCTGTTGCACACTAATGCCTCCATTGTAATTGTACTTCCACAATGTTCTTGAATTTCAAATACACTTCAAAATGGTCTTGCACTTCTTGAATGACAACCGTGCTACCAACATTTTCTTAGACTGTCCTGCCTGTTGCATGGTGACACTAGCATTCATTTGATGAACACCATCTTTTGAGTGAGCGTCATACTACACCTTGCTACCATAATTCAATCCAACTTTGAAAAGTTATACATAGATAACATCTCTTAAAATGTGTATACATTGTTTTGGCACCCCCAATATATATATACAAAAATCTGGCTATGGTTTTTATATGACTGGAAGTCAGCAAAATAGGAAAGACAACTGAATTCAATTTTTATTGAGTGTCTGGGTGTTCTCTTGATGATCCAGTGATGTTCAGCTAAATAATAAAAACGTACATTATAAGTATTATATACTTAATTCATAAAATTTATCTTTCCTGCTTTCATTTCAGCAAAGTCACTAATTGTGTTCAGTAGTCAATATTTTCACATAATATGTGTTTTATTGAAAGTCATGTCAATTTAACAACTTCTCCTGAGTCTCTGTAATCGTTAGATACTTCTTTTTTATTCCAATTTGGACAAACTGCTTTGCTGAGACAGTGGCAACTGGAATTGCCAAAAAAAAAGTATTAATTAAAATACTTCTTGCGTTATAAACAGACCATGTATTGTATGTCATGTTCAAACACTGCCAAAGGGCTGCATTTGACAATTTTCTAGAAGAGATGAACTATGTCCATTTTATCAGAAATTGCCATCTGTGATAATTAAGTTTATGTGCTGACGTTAGTGATGCCCACACAGCGGCTACACTTTACTTGTCGGTGTGACCAAGGGCCTTTCCTGAAGAGGTTGGCATTTGAATCGCTGAACCCAGTGAAGTTCACCCTCACGCCTGCAGGGGGCACTCTCCACCTGTGGAGGCTCTGCAGAGAACAAAAAGACAGCTGGTACATCCATGTCTCCTGCCCTCCAGAACCCTGTGGCCTTCCTGGTGCTCCAGCCTGCAGGTAGCAGCGCAAGGCACTTCTTGAGCCAATTCCTATGATAAAGCTTCCCTTACGTATCTCTCTACATATTCTATTTGTTGTTTCAAAACTTCACTAATACACTATCACTCATGTCCTGATTTTCACTGGCTTACGCGCGCGCGCATGCACACACACCTATACATACAAATTTAAGACTGAGTCATTATTTATTATTGCATCGTGACCTTCAGCCACCCCCCACTATGTTTAGGATTTTGTGACCACTGCATTGTTCCGAGTTCCACCAGGACAGCACATGCAACGAAGCAAGTACATGAATCTTGGCTCAGGAATCAATTGTCACGCTCTCTGAGAGGATGGATTTGATGAATTAATTCCCGCTCTGCTTACCAAAAGGCTTCTGCAGCCCATACCCGCCCCGCCCCACGGCTCTGTCCCCCTCTGAGGCTGCGGCCACACAGCTGCACACCCCTGCCTGCAAGTGCAACACACCTGCCTTTGGTCTGGCTAATGTGGGAGTATTTCCTGGGACCCCACAGTGTCAGACACAGGACAGATGTTTAGGGTTACAGGTTGTCGTGGATCAGCGCTGAGTATGGAACCCACTGGGAGAATACACAGCAGTATTTTACTACGTTTATTTTGATAGGTAAGGCCCTCGAAAAACATGGGGTCCAAGGCAAGGGGCCTAAGAGCTGTTTTGCTGGGGGAGGGAGCTATGAGCTATGTGATCTACCCTCCTTTGGGTGCTTAAACAGAAATAAGACACCCCCCCCCACCCCCATGCTCCTGTGGGCCTCTCGGTGATCACCAAGGCCACTGAGTGCAAAACGCACAGGGAGAAGGGTAGAGAATGGGCAGAACGCTAATGCCCCGCGGAGGAAAGCAGCTGCCCCTTGTCCAACAGGAGGGCATGAAGGGACTGAGAAAGCCCCAAGCCGAGTGTCTTCGCTTTGCCTGCTGTTAGCACAAGGGCAATGATGCAGCCTCAGCTAAGCAGGACCTGCAGAATCTCCTTCCTTGCCCTCCCTGGGCCAAGGAGGGACTCAGGGGCGCTGCAAGAATCCTGCCGCCACTCCCTGAACTTGCTGAGCTGGTGGGAGGGTCAGCACCTCTTCCTTCTCTGCTAGCTGGTCCTGGGGGCCCCCAGCTTGTAGAGAAGGGTGCGACAGAACGGTTAACCGGAGGTTGGAGGCTTTAGTCCGAGCTCATGAACCTGTGGATGGCTTTGAAGGCGGCCCAACACACATTTGTCAACTTTCTTAAAACATTCTGGAACTTCTTTTTTTTCCTTTTCTTTCTTACTTTCTTTTTTTTTCTTTTCTTTTTCTTTTTCTTTTTTAGCTCATCAGCTGTTGTTAGTGTTAGTGTATTTTATGTGTGGCCCAAGACACTTCTCCTTCTTTCCCCTGTGGCCCAGGGAAGCCCCAAGGCTGGACACCCCTGCTCTCGTCCATCCTTCACTGAGGGACAGAAGCCCTACTGGGGTGGAGCATTTGAAAGGAGCACTGGCCTTGGCCCTCAGGGGGGGCAGCCATGCTGTGAAGAAATACTACCTGATGTGCCGTGTGTGTGTGTGTGTGTGTGTGTGTGTGTGTGTGTGTGTGTGTGTGTGTGTGTGAATGCAGGGTACCAAGGGGACACAAAGTGACCCCTGGGGGCACGGAGGCGCTAGAGGACATTCTCAGAGGCAGTGACTGGGGACCTGAGTCTTGGGGTGGGGGTGAATTTTCAGGACGAGCCTGGAGGGCGGAGAGGCCCCAGTGATGTGGAGACGATGTCAGTGTGGTCACAGACAATGAACAAGGAAGAGCTTGGGCCACGTGACCAGGAGCAGCGGGGCCAGTCTCATGTGGCCCGTGTATGAATGGTCAGTCCATCCAGCGGCCAGTGCTGCTGCCTGTTCCCCATCTAACAGAGTCACAGCCTGTAGTGTGCCCATCAGCAGGGTCTGAACACACTGAGCAGATGGACAGCTGCGGGCATACAGCTGAGGGACTTTGCCCTCAGATGATAAATGGACTTGAAGCTGTGTTCGCGGGCTTGTCTAATGAACAGCGCTCATCACGAGAAAGTGCTTGGGCCTGTGGCTTTAGGATTGGGAGCTTGGGGATAAGCCCCTCTGTTGGAAATGAAGACCCCTGGGGTCAAATGAAGACGCCCAGAAGACAAGGCTGTCTCGACAAGGCTCTGCACTTTTGCAGAAGGGCGCGCTGCGTCTCTAAACAGAGGTAGCAAGCACACCTGGCGGGCAGTCCGACGCATTGTGTCCTAATGCTGGGGAAACACACCCAGCCTCACCCCACCGGCCCGGGCTTGTCTCACGATCTAAGTTGCTATCAGCTAGAAACAGCGCAAGATGGTTGGTGAGAGACATGCAAAGCCATTCTGAATGTGAGTCAGGAATGAGGAAGTAGGAGAAGCCCCCGAGTCCTGAGAGCTGGTAATTCTTTAGCTATGAGTACAAAATGAGGTAGACTCATTTTTCTCTCACCCCCACATACACGAGGGAGGCGGCCTGTCACATAATAGAGCTCAAACTGTTTGGCAGACACAGCGAACACGTGCCGCTGCCCTGCCCTGCCAACTACACAGATATGAAGTCCCCACACAAGAGCTGGGGCCCCCCGCCTGAGGTGGTACCCAAGGCAGGCTTCTGAGCCCCCCGTCCTCGCTGGGAAGGCCCTCAGCTGGCTCCTGAACCATGTGAGAACCTCGTTCAGGGGGTGACAAGAACCCGGAGCAGTAAGTCAACATGGCAGCCCAAGGAGAGACTCAGAAGGATGGCAGAGCCAGGGAGAAGCCACCCCCAGGGGTGTCCTGTGGCTGCTGTGACGAATCACCACGCCGGAGTGACTGAATCTCATGCACGTGTACGCCCCCGCCGTTCTGGAGGTCGGCGGTCTGAAGTGGGTTTCACTGGCTGCAACCAGCGTGTCTGCAGGTGGAGTTCCCTCCGGAGGTTTGAGGCGAAGTCGTTTCCTGCCTCCTCCAGCTTCTAGGGGCTGCGGGTGTTCCTTAGCTGGTGGCCACACACTCCAATCTCGTCTTTACATGGATGCCTTCTCACCTCCCTCTATTTTCCTTTTTACAAGGACACCTGATGACCGTACGCCCACTGGATAATTCAGAATAATCTCATCTCAGAAACCCTTACTGTAATGCCACCTGTAAAGTCCCTTTTGTCGTATAAGCTAATAGTCCCAGGGCCCAGGGATTAGGACCCGTGCCTTAGAAGGCCATTTTCCAGCTTACCACGATGCTAAACCCGCGACCTCGGTCATTTGATGATTCCTGTTTGAGCACCCTCTGCCCCAGGCACTGGCCTTGTTCGGATAAAGAACACCAGTGTCAGTGAGATACAGTGGCCCCTTGCCAAAGCTGGGAAGACAGACACGGAACGATGTGCTGCCCAGGCGCCCGGGGCTGTGGCCCCTGAGGTAATGTTTAAAAGCCAGGAGGCTTTGGGTGTGCCCATGGCTTTCTGCTGGGAACCGTCACCTGGTGAACGTAAGCACCCCTGACAGAACCTCTCGCCTGCCAGTCCAAGTGTCTTCCCGGGCCCGGCCCCATGAGTGGCATTGCAGGTGTTTTGGAAGCGGAACCTGAAAATGGTCTGAGAAGAACTGAGGTTCAGAATTGACAGGGACAGGGGAAGGGTGGCCAGGAGGGGACTCGGACCAGCTCAGTAATGAAGAACAAGGGTGGAGAGAGTACAGGGTGAGCTATAGAGGACAAGGGATTCGTATCATGCATATTGCCTCTGCTTTGGGGGTTGGCGATGGGGGTGCAGAAGGTCCATGTGACAAATCACATTACCTTACAGGGGCTAGAGCAGAAATTTCCAGACGTGCTGATTAAGATCGTTTCTGGGAGAGGCTGAAACAGCAATGAGGTCAGATATGACATCGAGGTTTGGTATCATGGGTTTTAGCACAAGTGTCCCCATTTGGGGCCTGCGGTCTTCTCTTTAACAGGGAAAGTAAAGAGAGTTCAGGGAAAGTTCAAGAAAGTACAGAGTGCCCAATACCCTGTCCCACTCTTCCACTGACCACCTCCTGGGCACCCCTAGTGTGTCCCTGCAGCCTAGTCTGTGGGGCAGTTCATTCTCTACTGCTGCCCACACCCCAACACGCCCTCGGCGGGGGCATTGTTTCCCAATTGGCTTCACTCAAAGTCCTATACAGGAACCAGGGGAAACTAGAATCAAGGAAAACCAGGAACCGAATCCTGAATGAATGAATACATTATACAAGAGCTGAGCGAAACTGTGTATGGGGAAGGGTTGGAGAAATATTTGTGTTTATATACACTAGCATTCTAGGAAAATCACTGAATTGGAATAAATTCTAATCCCAACCAAAAAGTGTCCTTGAGCAAGTTCCTCGGATGGACTGTAGAGTTAACGTCAGTAAAAAGGGCAGACTGGCCATTCATTTTCCAAAGACCTTTCCCTGTCATACCTTTGTGGAAAGGGTAGCAGTTTCTGTTCCTTCTAGAAGGTTGGCTGCATCATTTAAAAAGAAACCGAACTATTTCTTGTCGGTTTTCCCCCAGACAATTCCTGGAATTGCCACTGGAGGGCAGCACGAGACCGCCCTGGTGCTGAGTCAGGGCCGCTGCAGGTCCGTTGGCAGCCCAGGCAGCAAGCTAGCAAGCCGCCTCCGACAGCCATCTGATTAATAATAGGGCTGTAATTATCTTTACACAACCCGGATTGCAGCTCCGTTGTAGACTCGCTGTTAAATTAAACTGCGCGAATAAATGTGGGCAACTCGACTTCCCAGCAGGCTCCACCCTGGTGGCTTCCAATCTCATTAGCATATGAAAACACAACTCAACCCTCTCACTTCCCTTCATTTTCATAACAAAAGGGACCCCTTTGATCTCCCCAGCAACCCAATCTGTATTTAAATTGCTCCGTGAAGACTGATAACATTATTACTTTGTTTTCCCAAGTCTGGCTCTGGGGCTATCTCGGATCTCTTCCCTCAAGCTCCTGGATGGATGGGTTTTATTGGGGAGATGAATCAGCCTCTTCCCCTCCTAGTGGGCGGGGTGGGGGTGGAGGACGCCTGTCCTGGAGACTCCAGAAATCAGGCCTCCCTCCTTCCCTGCTGCTAGACCCATTGGACAGTGACTGATGTCTCAATGGTCTTGGATCAAAGCAAAGCAAACAAAACGTTAAAAACAAACCAGCAGTCCTGCCAGCCGGTGGATGCCTTCCATACCGGGTGAGGTTGTGGGCTAGTGTCACCTGTAGGGCCTGGGCACTAAGCTACAGTATAGGACTGGGGTGGGGGGCCCAGGGACCATCTCATCCCAGGCCCAGGGTCAGCTGAGTCCCCTGAATTTATTTCAAAAAATGTGACTACTATGAATACATCTGAATTTGGGGGAAGAGATCCATTGCTTTCATTAGACTCTTAAGCTTTAAGAATCCTCATCTCCTTTAGTCCTTGCAATCTGCTCATTTCAGGGTGAGGGACCAAATCCCAGGAGGGGATTGTGGGAAGCCCTTTGCAGAGCGGATCGGGACTCTTTGGGTCTCGGAACACCACCGCACTCGACTGCCTGTCACTTGGCCTGTTGAGTCTCATTTCCCCCTTAGCAGCTTCTGACACGCACAGCACAACCTTATTCTCTCGACTTAGCAGGGCGGCTCGCACAGAACAGGAATTAATGAGCAGTGAACGAGGGACAGCATGAACGGAAAACTGGAAAGGGGGTGTGTCGATCACAGAGAGAAGTGGGGTCTCAGAGCCGGTTCCTAACTGCGACTGGGGGATGGGCAGTAAATTAAGCCCAGGGTGGCCTCGCCCTAGGGGAAGTTGGCAGCATTGGAGATTTGTGGGAGCACACAGCTGGGCCCCAATCCTGTACCTGCCAATACATAGATCTCTTTCTTCAACTCACGCTGGCTTGGGAATCCAGAGTCCAGAGCTGGGAGGCGGGGCCGTTTGAGGGTGCACTAGGCATCGCCTTTGGAGCTGAGGAGGCTGATGGCTGCAAGAGCGAGAAATGAAGGAGGAGCCCAGGAGCTTGGTCAGAGGATGGGTTCTGCAGTTAGACCCAGTGGGTACAAAGCCCAACTCCTTTGCCTTCAAGGTGACCTTAACCTTCCTGAGCCTTGACTTTCTCATCTCTGAAATGGGAGCAATAGTGGTTCTTCCCCTGATGTTTGAGGGTCACATGAGAACACAGAATGTCTGGCTCGTCTTTAACACTCAGTAAGTCCTGGTTACTTCATTGACGTCAAAGTGACCTGAAGACATGGGGACAAGGTCAGAGGATGGCTCTGAGGCAGGGCCCGCCCACCTGTCAGGTTGGCTTCAGGGACCACAGGGTATGTCCTGAGGGCCCTTTAGTCAAGGCAGAGAGGAAAGGATTTAGTTCAGGTTCTGCCACTGCCTCGGCCTGTGGCTTTGGAGAACTCACCCCCTTCACTTCCTTCATCGGTGGGGGGCTGGCCCCGACCCCCAAGACAGGCCAAGCGTCAGCATCCCTGTGAGTCTGGAAGGGGCAGGAGATACGCTTGTGGCTGAAGGAACGCGGAGTCATAAGACTTGACATCTGTGACACTTCACAAAGCACCTTCCTAGTCACTGATTCCCGTGACCTGCACCAGGACGCCCTGGGACAGGCCCCACGGGGATTATTTTGCCCATTTCGCGGAGGAGACCATCATCCTCAGAGAAGTTTACCCAAGGTCACAGAGCTGGTAAATGGCTCCAAGTCCTGGTGTCTTTTTAAACAACTTAGTGATATGTAATTTACATACCAGACATACACAATTCACCCATTTAAAGTACACAATTCAGTGGCTCCCACTATAATCACGGAGTTAGGCAACTCTCACCACAATCCATTTTGGAATATGTTTATTACCCCAAAAAGAAATGCCGCTCCCCTTAGCTGCCATCCCCCATTCTCTTCCCCCTCCCAGCCCTAATCGACCACTAATCTATTTTCTGTCTCCATAGATTTGCCCATTGGAGGCACTTCATATAAATGGAATCATACAATATGTAGTACTTTGTGACTCATTTCTTTCACTTATAACATTTTCAAAGTTCACGCCTGTGTTTTTCCAGTGTCCTAATGTGGGAGGTTAGGTTGCTGACTTGAGATCTTCTTTTTGAGTGGAGGCGTTTATAGCTCTAAGCGCTGTTTTAACCACTTTCCATAAGTTTGGGAATGCTGTGTATTTTCATTATTTCAAAGTGTTTTTTAATTCTTGTGATTTCTATTTGTTTTTTTAAAGGTTTATTTTATTGTTCTTCACACACCCCCACCCCACCCACACCCACACCCACACACACAGAGAAGGGGGAAGGCCCAGAATTGTCCCCATTGTTGTTTGTCATCAGTTTTCTACATAGTTGTATTTCACACAGGTGGGTGGGGAGGGCGGGGTGGCCGCATAGGGTGGGAACTGGGCTGAGGGCCTCCCACATGGGAGTCACGCCCCCATGAACTGGGGGCCAAACCAGGAGCCTCCCACATGGGAAGTTCTCACCAGCAAGAACTGAACTGGGGCCACACCCCACCCAGTTCAGCATATGGGTCTGAACGGACTGGGGCAGGGATTCGATCTTCGGACTGCGGGCTACAAGGTGAGCACTTAACCTGCTAAGCCATCCGAGCTTCCCAGATTTCTGTTTTACTCATTGATTTTTCAGGAGCGTGTTGTTTAATTTCCCAATATTTGTGAATTTGCCATTTTTTTTTCTGTGAATTTCTAACTTCTCTCTATTGTGATTAGAGAGCAGATTTTGTACAATTTCATTCCTTTTAAGGTTATTGAGTCTTGTTTTATGATCTGTCTCATGAAGAATGATCCATATGTGTTTGAGAAGAATGTATATCTGGGTGTTGCTGAAGAAAGAATATCCTCTAGATGTCTAAGTTCAATTTTTGTACAGTGTTATTTAAATCTTCCATTTCCTAATTGATTTTATGCCAAGTCCTACCCATTATTGAGAAAACTATTCGGAGGATTGGAGTAGGGATATCAAAGTCTCCAACAATTATTATTAAATAGTGTATTTCTCTCTTTAGTTCTGTCAGTTTTTGCTTCATGTGTTTCAGAGTTTTGTTGTTAGGTTCATTTATGAGCATGTTTGTAATTATACAACTTCTTGATGAATTGACCTTTTTTTTTTCTTTTTATTGTTTTTGACAAAGAGAGAGAGAGAGAGATACAGAGACAGAGAGAAGGGGGAGGGCCCAGAACAGTCTCCATAGTTGCACATCATCGGTTTTTCAACATAGTTTCACTCCACAGGTGGGCGCGGGGCTGCACAGGGCAGAAACCGAGCTGGGGGTCTCACCCCGGTGAGAACTGAACTAGGGGCACTCCCCAGCTCAGCATATGGGTCCTCACGGGCCGGGGCTGGGATTTGATCCTCAGTCCCTGGGGCTGCAAAGCAAGCGCTTAACCCACTGAGCCATCCCGGCTTTCCCAAATTGACCATTTTATCACTATTTTAAAACACCCCTTCATATCTCTAGCAATATTTTTGTTATGAAGTTTGTTTTGTCTAAACTTTGTAATAGCCATTTAGTTTTCTTATTGTTGCTAGTTGCATGACATAATTTATCTCTCTCCTTTCACTTTTAACCTAATTGTATCTTTAAACCTGAAGTGTGTCTCCTGGATACAGCATATAATTGGATTTTGTTTTTGAACCCACTCTGACAATCTCTGCCATTAACATATTTGGATTTACATCTGCCATTTACTTTTTCCTTTCTGTATGCATCATGTTTTTTGATTCTGCTGTTCCTCCTTGACTTTTTTTTTTTGCATTAACTGAATTTTTTCTAATGCAACACTTTAATTTCTCTGATGATTTTTCCTCTTAACGTTTTGAGTTATTTTTTTGAGTCATTTTCATAGTAGTTTCTCTAAGGTTTACTGTATATATTTCAACTTAGATCAGAACTTACTCCTATATAGCTCTCTTCCCTCTTCCCCATTTTTATTATTATCATTACATCTACATATGTTAAAAGCCCAACAATGCATTGTCATCATTATTACTTATATAATGTATGTCTATTAAAGAAAATGAAAGAAATTAGAAAGGGATGCCAGGATAGTTCAGCAGGTTGAGTACTTGCCTTGTAACAGTGAGGTCCGGGGATCGAATCCCTGCCCCGGACCCAGAATGGTGGTGAAGGTTCTCGCCTCCCATGTGGAGGCCCCCAGTTTTGTTCCCACCCCACATGGCCCCACATCCAACAGTGTGGAATGAAACCATGTCACAACTAATGATGTACAACTATGGAGACTGCTCTGGGCCCTCTCCCCTTCTCTCTCTCTCTCTCTTTCTCTCTCTGTCCTTCTCTCAAAGACCATGAATCTTTAAAAACATTAAAGAAAGCAAAGCAGGTATCTATTTATGGAGTTTGCTATATTTACCTTATTACCATTTCTGGTCTATTCATGTCTCTGTGGATTCTAGTGACCATCTGGTCTCATTTCCTAACTACACTACAACTTTGCTCCCAAATGCCTCCTTTGTACGTTATAATATATTGTAGGCCCGACAATGTGGTAATGTTCACAGGGCACAGTGGGAAGCTTCGGCCTGTCCTTACCGCTGCAGGTAGGGTAGGGATGAGGCTTTGGGAGCGAATAGTTCAGGGCCCATTCTTGCTCACTTGGATGCAGATTGATCTGGACACGTAGAAGAACTGTTTGGCACTGGCCTGCACACCGCTGTGCCCATGCTCTGACAAGGATGCTTCCGGTCTCCACTTCCCCTGGAGCCCTTGGGGATCCTCTGTCACTTGGGTGGCCTCAATGTGCAGTCAGGCCCAGTCTTCTGATCTCTGGCCCTCCCCCACGGTAGGGATGACACCCCTCCCTGATGCCCGCCCTCATACCATGAGCTCCAGCCAGCTTCCCACCCCCTGCACCCCTTAGGCCACCCAGCAACACTCAGCTGGTCCTTACATGTCACCTCACACTGATGCCCTATTTGAAGCTCTGGCAGGGTGCCGGGGGCCGGCGGCCAGAGGGGCTCCCTGAAAATCACCAGGAATCCCCGTTGCAGGCTGCCGGAGCTGGGGCTGGGCCCGCGGCCCTTGTGTCTGACTAGAGCAGGAGAAAATTGCATTGTCTGTCACTGTCAGCAACATCAATAGCCAACACAAACCTTTCAGAAGCCAAGATGGACAGCTGGCTACCAGCAGGGCCTGGAGCTGTTGCTCAGTGCCTGCCTAGGCTCCCTGGGGACTTCCGTCACCCCACATCAGCCATTTCTTCTCTTCACGCCCCCTCCAACTCTCCAGGGTGTTCAGTTGTGAATCTGCCATTCACGGAGCTGTGCAGCTCAGTAGGGACAGGCCAGACAGCAGGCACATGGGCCAGGCATAGCGGCGTCCAGTCTGCCAGCCTCCTCCATCTGATTGGGTCTGTCAGCCCCGTGTGACAGACATGATGAATCCTGATGTCCCTACTTTACAGATGAGGAGCGGGGTGCCCAGCGACTGCCAGAGACAGGCAGCCATTAGAAGAGGAAACGGAAACTCTGACTTGCTATTCTGACTCCGAGAAGGAAATACTTTCTAACGGCCTGGTACTAGCAGGATAAAGGGAACTGAGAGTCAGGAGCCCCTGGGCAACAGCCCCACGCCCTCGACCTGCCTAGGAACAGCTCTGTGCACTTTCAAGACTTCCTGGGTCTTCCACACAGGAGTCTTCCCTGGTGGCCCGCACCCAGCTGGTGGGACATGCTGGAAATGAGCAGCCGAGAGAGAGACCTGTGGAGCATTAAGAGGGGTCCCAATTCAGACAGCAAAGTGTGTTATCTCCTCATAATAACCCTGTTGAAGGGGCATGAGCTTTCAGAGAAGCTAACAGGCTTAGAGAGATGGATTTAGTTACCCACACAGCCGTGCCATCGGGCCCCACACTCCGTGGTCGAGGCTAATCACATACCACTGACTCTGGGGGAAAGTCTGATGGGTAGAGGAATGGTGTTCTTGGAAGGTCACTGTATAAAGCATCTCACCCTCCTCCCTACCCATCTGATTTCCCATGTCCTTTCAGTAGCCAGTTATGCGTATGTGTCACAGGATTTAGGCTCTTGGGTGGCAGACCTTCCTCCACCTCAAACCTGACCCTACCTGGATGCCCCTCGGGCACTGTCAGGGAGTAGAGGGTCAAGCGCCCAGTAAAGCCGTGGACTCCAATAACCCAGCAGGGGCGTGGGCGCTGTGAGGGGGCGGTGAGCTCTCCACCGGTACTCACGCTTAAGATGCCATTGGACGACGCAGGGTTCCTGCTTTGGGGAGGAACATGGAGCAGGTGTTCTCTGAAGCAGAGACTGGAAGTAGGTTCTTCATCCTGCTGGTGGGCTGAGGAGGTCGCCTGGGGCCCCACACAACGCGACTCTTCCTCTTCTAGGCCAATGACCTCCGTCTCTAATGGGCAACCAGGTAGGATTACTAGAAACTGAACCAGTGAGCTATTAAAGCTCACCAGTAGTTGGTTCCATGTTCTCTGTTTGCTTCATCTCAAATTTTTTTGAACTGACTTCTTTTTTTTTCTTCAAGAAAGCTGAAACAGGTAGGAGAGGTGGGCCAATGGGTCATTTGCCATAGCCACGTGGACTGCAGTTGAGAAGTTTGAAAATTCCTACTCAAAAGTTACTTTCAACTCCAATTGGGATTCTTATGCAGTTTCAAAATCAATGGCGCCTTCCGACCTGGTGGAGTGGACACAGCGCGCAGGTGGATGTGGTTCTGCTGGTTTAGGAAGCTGCTCCGTAGAATACCACCATTTATTGGGAAAACACTATATTCTGTGCACGGCAACAGGTGTTTTACACTCTGACTTTCTCTTAACTCTCACAACCCAGTGAGTGAGTCACTTCTTTTTTTTCTTTAAGATTGATTTATTTTATTGTTTGAGAGATGAGAGAGAGAGAGATGAGAGAGAGAGAAAGAGGGAAGGGGAGGGCCCAGAACAGTCTCCATAGTTGTACATCATTAGTTGTGACATGGTTTCATTCCACACAGGTGGATGTGGGACTGCGCAGGGTGTGAACCAAACTGGGAGCCATGGGAGATGAGAACCTTCACTGCTGAGCCATCCCAGGGGTTACCAGTCGCGCCACAGTTCAGCACATGGGTTTACATCGGCCAGGGCCAGGAAGTGAACCCCAGACCTCATGATTTTGAGGCAAGCACTCAACCTGCTGAGACATCCCTGCATCAGAGAAGTAAACTTGTAACCTGCTTAATTTACAGTTAGTTAATAGGGAGGTAATTTGGAATTTAAACCAAGATTAAAAGCTCTAAAAATCTCCCTAATCCATTCAGATGTAAGTAAGCAAATCAAGCCATTCAGGAAAGAGACAGGGCGGTCCTACAAAGATGGTTGGGGCAGGGACATACATATTTAGGTGATCACAGTGTGGTTTAAGGTCCTGGGTTCAAAAGGGTTAGCTACAGACACAGCCTGTCCATAACAGTTAGGACTGTGACTGGAAAAACAATCTATGGGAATGGTTACAATGTAAAGTGCGCATGTCTTTGATCAGCAATCCAACTATATTAGTAATTTACCCCATAGGAACAAAGCCTCTGTTTATAAGAGTAAATGTGTAAGGGCATTTTGGAGGGGCGGAGGTGTTTGCAGCATATTTTATACAGGCCACACTTAAGGACCAAGTTCCACTCCTATGACTAGGTCCTTAAGCAAAAGGCGGCTGTCGTATGGTGTGTCGCGGTGCCATAGCGTGCGCACTTTTCAATAGATATCAGGGGACACCACACTTACAAATGAAATGTGTAGTCTTGCGTGATTGCGAGCACTTTGTGTAGTGAATGCTAACTGTCTACCAGAAAGAGACAAAGACTGAGACGGGGGGTTCCTGAAACTCACACAGACTGAGCAGGGGGCGGTTCCCCATGCTGGAGAATAGCTCCTAATTCGGAATGCTCATTAAATGGGCAGGTCGTTAAGTGAGGAGCGTCTCTATTATCAAAAAATTGCAAACAATTTTAATGTCTACCAATAGAGGAATAGAGGAATAGATTGTGCTGCATCCAATAAATTATGTGGCATCCAAACAATAGAATATTATGCAACACAAAAAGGACTGAGTTACAAAGGCAAGTCACACACTTTCAATAGTGCCGGTTGTTGTAGCTCAGCTATATTTGAATACAGCCCTTTTTTAAAAAAGATCATGTTAGAGGCATGTGTGTTGGCTAAGAAGGTGCCCATGATCTATGCCTCAGGGAACCAAACAAGTGTCCATGTGAAGTGTGTGGTGTAATTCTTTGGGGGCTTGAAAACTTGGGGAGCGGTGAGATCCAATGCTTCCATACCTGTGCTTGTGTAAGCGTAGAGAAAGTGTGAAAGGTCATTTCCTAATGACCTTGGGAAGGACGGTACCACTGGCAAGGAAAAATGGGAAGACTCTTACAATGTGCTTCATGTTCATGTCTATGATTTGACTTTTTACAACAAGCATGTATTGCGTTTGCCATAAAAAAAATTGTGAACTAACAAAATAAGGTGGGTGAGTCAGTACAGAAGTGTAGCCTCTCTATTGGGCCGACAGAAGTCACTTGCCTTAAAGGAAGCAGGCAGGGGAACTTCACTAGCCCTGGGGAGGGACGCGGGCTGGGGCTGTGAACACCCCAGGAGGCAGGACAGCCCAAGTTTGGGATTGAAATGTAAAGGTCAGGGGCAATAGAAAATCAATTTCCTTCCCCAAACGTCTGCGTGATAAAATTCAGGTTTTTAATAAATTCACAGGGTGGGAATTATTAGTAGGCCCTGCGTTTATTGCTGCCTCGGGCACTGGACTGAGCCCGCCAAGATTCCACTTACCGCAGCAGCAGCAGCATGGTTTTCTAGTTCATAATCTTCTCTGCTGCTGGGAAGAAAAATAAATTCCCTGGGCGGCCTCCCCAGCCCAGCAGATCCAACGAGAGCAGGTCTGCGTCCATCCACCCCGCCAGCAACCATGATGGAGCCTTCCTTCCTCCTTCCATATTGTGCTCGCATCAGGCACTGAGAATACAAGAATTCCAAGCAATGTTCTGGCCAACACACTTAAGAGGGACGTTATAGACTAAATGGAGACCAGGGAGCATGACTAAGATGACGAGGAACTCAAAACAATTCACTCACTCACTCGTTCATGCTGAAGAAAAATTGGCAGACAGAGATGGTGAGCGTAGCGATGCAATAAGAACGGTGACGTTCCCAGGGGGAGGAAAATCGGGCTGTTCGCGGTGGCTCCTGAGAGCGGGACTAGGCTGTAGGGTAAGATGCAGGTGCAGACTTGGGTGCCATGTGAGGCCCGTGGCCACTGTTAGGACTGAGTGCGGCAGTGCTGGCTCGCTCCTCCCAGGAGCGCTCTGCAGAGGTGGGGACCAGTTGTTGAGGGCGTTGAGGAAAGGCGTTAGGGACCTTGCAGCTTCAAGCTTCTAAGGCTCACTGAATCTTTTCCCGGTTGGAAGGCTGCCATCGAGGGCAGGCCAGGACACGTCTCAGCCACCTTATCCCCACCCTGGGTCTCCAGGTAAGGCCCTTTCTCCCCTCCCTACCTCTAAGTTACACCTATTCTGGATTCCCCCCTAAGGAAATCTGCCCCTTCTGGGGTCGCCCAGGGTGCATCCCCCTGGTCGCTGCACTGAAGAGCCATCAGGAATGACACGGTGAGTCTTTGCGGAGCCTGTGCGCCGGGTGAAACCACGGGTCCTTCCCAGAGGCAGGCGATGAGAACGAGGCAGGCGATGAGAACGAGACGGTGGTGAGAGAACGCTCTGAGGTCTGAGTGGCCCTGAAGGACAGTGCGAAGCCGGGAGCCGGAGCAGCATGCGCGGTCTCAGAACACGAGCTGGCTTGGCAGGTTGGAGAGAAGCTGGGAGGTCAGTGAGGCTGGAACACAGGGCTGGGTCTGCTCAGGCCGCCAGGAGCACAGACTGCATGGCTTACACAGCAAATCTGGTATTCGTACAGTTCTGGAGACTGAAGTCCGGGATCAAGCCACCATCAGCGTGCATTTGTGGTGAGACCCCTGCTCCTATCTAATAAGCTCTGTGTCCCGTGTGGCCTTTCCGCAGTGTGCGGAAGACAGGGAGCTCTGCTGTCTCTTCCTCTTCCTGTAAGGGCATGGGTCCGGGTGCATTACAGCCCCTATGCCCTCATTAGACCTTAATGATCTCCTTAAATGCCCATCTTCAGAGGCAGTTACGTTGGGGGTTACAGCTTCCACATACTCGTGTCTGTGCCAGGAAGGTAACACACTCAGACAGCAGTGTGTTTATAGGGGTGATATCGCCCTTTTCTTGTGTCTCCTTCCTTCCTTTCCCTCTGTCCCCACCACCGCCCTCTCCACAGATTGTCCTGGTTGCCCAAGACTGAGGGGTTTGCCAGGACATGGGCCTTTTAGGTCTAACCTGAGAAAGTCCCAGGCCCCAAATCAATCAGTCAGTCAGTCAGTCAGCTGCAGCTGGGTCACTGAGCAACAAGCAGAGGGAAATCACGATGAGTCCGTCCTCCCTTCTGCAGACAAGGCTGACGGAGGGTCTTCCTCACTGGACCTGTTTCGCATCTAAACGTCTATGCTGCGCGGCGGTGGCCCAGAGATAGAGCCCAGTGGGTAGACCAGCCAGACGCATAGCGGCTGCGGCCCTCCTCACAGCCCCCTCTCCCCACTCCCCCTCACACTAGCTCCACGGACACCGCTGCAACGGGGGGCCACGGAGGGGCAGAGCGTGAGCGCAGACTTACTGCATTTTGAAAGCAGCAAAGGACAGAGAGAGAGGAAGAGGGTGTGGCTGAGAGTGAGAGATGACATGATGGAAACAGTGGAAAGAGCGTGTGCATCCCCTCCCCCACCCCGTCCCTCAGCCCCTGGAGGTAACACTGTGAGCCAGAGTCCTTTCCTGTAGAGGTTCCAGTTGAGAGACAGACAGAATTAGGGCCGCCGCTTACATCCCGTGCTACCTTTTTATTGGAAATAGCAGAAACCACATTTGGGGCCTAGATAACCTATTTTCAACAGGTAACGTCCAAGCGTCAAAATTCAAAGGCTGCCAGTGAGTAAACCAGAGAAAGTCTTCCGTCCTCCGCCCAGACATCAGTTCCTTGTGTGTCCTTCCAAAGATGCCTAAGGCCCACACCAGTATTTACATAATAAAGCCCACGTCTTCATCAGTTCACACAACTAAACATCATGACGATCATGCCCTCTCAGGACACGAGAAGAAGGCTCACCACCAGGACTGAGCTCTAGGATGGGGATTTTTCACGCCTGTCCATGATATCTTCAGCACCAAGAACAGCGCCCGACACATGAATTCAGGACAGGTAGAATGGATTAAATGAATCTGGGGTCTCCAAACTATGGCCCGCGGGCCGGATGCGACCTGTGAGGTCCTCTCATCCGGCCCGTGGAGACCTTTTTATCTGAATAAAATAATATTAAATAAATAATTAAAAACAACATCTATGTTTTGATTCTTTTTTATTTGGACCTCGAGTGTGTAGTCGGCCCCAAACTGCTGTTTGATAGTTAATGCGGCCCACGGGCTGAAAAGTTTGGAGACCCTTGGTAAATGAATCCTTATTTCTTCATGACATTCCATTGAACACACGTGCCCCAGTTTATTTAATTGTACCGTTTTAAGTTTCAGGTTGTCCCCACACTTTCAGTCACCTAATTAATGCCACAGTGAATAACTTGGTATACACACGCCACTTCACACATGTGTGAACCTATCTGTAGGATAAATCCTTAGAAGCGGAATTGCTGGATCAAGTATATGTGTTTTAATAATTTTGATAAATAGGGACAAAGGGTCCCCACATACGTTTTCAGTCGTTTCATGACTTACCTTCACATATTTACCATACATTTTGTGGGTTGTCATTTCCCATTGGTTTTAAGCCACCTTCCAATTATCTGGTCATCCAGCCTCCTCTGCACATATAAAGCAGCGTTAGTTGCACTCAATCTGTGATTATTCCCTGTCTTATGGGCTATTCTGAGCATCATCCCCACTCTGCAGTCAGCCTTCCCAAGGGTGTTGAGCACAGGGAAGCGGTCACGGATTGGCACGGATTTGCATGCAAGTATTCAAATCACTTGAGCCAGACGGGGTGGGGGCAGGGGAGAGAGCTTCCCCTGAGGTGCTCGTGTTTTAGGGATGAGCTGGGCTTGTCTCTAGACCCCCATTAGCTCAGCCTTCCTCAGGAACTTTTCCCTAACATCTCCAGGGGACTTACTGTTCCATTTACCACTCTGCGCAGGCTTCCTATCAATCTCTCTATATTAAATTCCCAGCTCATTTGGATTACTTATTGATTAGCCCCAGGAGAACTCTAGCATAGAAGGGGCCAAAAGGATATTTCTTTCTGAGCCTCAGATGAGAGAAAAAAATTGGTTTACACTTTGCAATCTCTTGACTCTTGACTAATTTGTCCCAAACCCCATTTCCTTGCCCTTTGCCATACTTGGGCCACTTCCAACATTGAATTCCATTCTAATGAAGGGGTTCCAAGCGATGTTTCATTCCCTTTCACATTTAGCACCATTGGGACAATGTCTGTCTTGACAGCAGAAGATCCTCAGACACTTTCCAATGTCTGCTTCCCAAGGGACATTTGAGTGGGGAGCAACTAGTGGCTTTGTTTTCATTCACGCCCCCAGGTCCCCAGTAAGGCTCTGCTAGACATTTGCCCTCCGGAAACCATGATGATGGAGGTATGGTACAACCAGGGTGCTGGTGCCCTTGTGCGATGAGCCTTTTATTCAGACTCAGCTCAGTGCACGCGTTTACTCAGTCAGTGCACTTCCGTGGAGCGTCTAAACACCCACTTTGAGGCAGACTTTAAGTAGGTGCAGGAAGAAGAGAGCATAGCAGCAATGAGATGGGTCCTGAGGACCCAGAATCTTGCCTTTGTTGCCAGCACTGTGAAAAAAACGCCATTTACAAAAGAGGTGGCTAATTTCAGGTCTCAGAACATGGCAAACCTTTTCCTAAAAGGAAACGAAGTGAAAGGGTCTTATGTGTCAGCTTTGGCATTTGGTCCCCACTTCCTAATCTTTGAGTTCCACTTGATCAACAGGAACTGGGTAGAAACCTAGTGTGTACAAAATGCCATGCTAGGTGCCGTGGGAGACTTTTAACTGTTTCGTTCACCATCTTATCTTCAGCCCTAGCTCAGCGCCTGAAACAGGGAGGAATTTAGTAAATGTTGAATGAATTCAGTGAATCCGTTGTTCTTCATGGTGTTCCATTGAACACACAGGCCCCAATTTATTGAAGTGTTTTTAAAAAGAAGCTTTGTTTTTCAAAAAAGATTTATTTTATTGTTTTTGACAGAGGGAAAGAGACAGAGAGAAGAGGGAGGACCCAGAGCAGTCTCCACAGTTGCACATCATCAGTTTTCAACATAGTTTCATTCCACAGGTGGGTGTGGGGCCTTGCAGGGCGGGAACTGGGCAGGGGGCCTCCCACATGGGAGGGGAGCCCCCACGGGCCAGGGGCTTTCCACCTGAGAGGCATACCTGGGGCGGGAGCCAAACAGGGCCTCCCACATGGGAAGCCCACCCCTGTGGAGGTAGATACCAAACTGGGGTGGGACGCACACCCCAATTCAGCACATGGGTTCACAAAGGCTGGGACCGGGACTCGATCCTTGGACCTCGGGCTGCAATGCAAGCGGTCAATTCGCTGAGCCATCCTGGTTTCCCCCTAGAAAGAAGTTAAAGACACAGTGTGAGGGAAATATGAGGATTTTGAGTTCAAATCCTGAATAGTTCAGGACAAAGCTAGGTTGAAGTTTTCTTTGAGGCACCTCAAGGAAGGGTTTGTGAAACACATGAACAAGGTAAACAAGACTTAGGAGAGAAATGTTTCAAATATCTAGAAGAGCACATTTTTCCAGCCCCCCTCAAGCATTTTAGATTTGTTCATTTGCATTTGGGTAAAGCAGTTAATTTTGGATCATTCACATCTATTCTTGAGACCTAAGGATTTTTGAACAAATGGACAAGGGAGTTTTGTGAGCCGGGTTTGAATTACTGCATGTCTTCAAAATGACAACACGGTGCAACGTATTTTCAGTCCTGACTTTCCACTAACTCAGCCTCCTCCTCCCACCATCAGTCCTCATTAATGAGTGCTCACTGTCATCATGGGAGCTGGAGTTCTGTGCTTCCTGAAGCTGTGCCTGTTCTGAGTCACTTCCCCCCAGGCTTGGCAGAATCAAAGGCCGGAGTTCATTAAGCAAATTAACAGAAGAGACACAGTTTCAAAAGAAATATTTAGCTTATCAAAAGAGGTGGGAAGGGTTTTCAACACATGTTAGTCATCCGATCACAGGTAAACTCTACCCAGGCTAATTAGGAGTCATTCTTCTGAACTCATTAAGTCTGTCCCCATTGGGCCTGTATTTGAGTCTTTGTTAGATCACCTACAATCGCTGCATGTCTCTTAACATAATAAAATAATTACAATGGAATATCTCACATTTCTTTCTAGCATGGGGCAGTGAGTGTGGAAAAACCAAGGGCTGTCTGTTTAAATGCCAGTTTCTATGACTTTCTATCCAGAGCACATCAAGCATTAGCAGTGTTTCTAAAACAGCTGAGTAATTGGGGTCAACTTTCTTAACCTCTGCGCCTGGATTTTCTTACCTAGAAAACTGCACTAATAATACTGACGTGTTAAGGATCATTGATACAGCAAACAATTCCATAGCAGCAGGCGTTATTCCAAATGCTTTAGGAATATTAACTCACTGACTCCTCATAACAACTCTGAGGATGGGAAATTAAGGTGAAGGCAGGGTAAGGAGTTCCCAGATCTCCTTACTCAGCAGACACGGGATTCCCCCAGGAGATGGCTGCCCTGTCCTGCCTTTCATAGTAACTGTTCATAAACCCTGACCTCACTGCACATGCACTAGCTAAGGACCTAACACTGGGCAATTTCCCTGCTTCCTATTTCTCTGGAGTTAGACGAAGGAACTTGAACTTCTGCAGTTTGGTTATTGTGTTGCTGGCGAGGCCCTGCAAAGAGCAGGAGTGTCAGGGTGCAGGTTTGCACCCCATGAGTGGGGATCCTACGTTGTGCCATCTTAGCAATTCGAATGCATGCTCAGCTCCCCTCCCGCCCTGCTCCTTGTAGATATGGATGCCGGTGGGCACAGACCTTGTCCTGCTCACCAGCCTCATGCATAACTCATCCTCTGCCTTCTCAGTCGCCAGCATCTGCCCTGAAACAGTCCCTCCTGTAACTCGTGTCTCTGCAGCTATAACTCATCCCCCCATTCATTTTGGAGATGTCTGTTCCCTGAGGCTCTGGGCCCCCCTCAGTAGGTTCCCCTCCAGACGAATTCTGTGCTCAGGCAGACAGACCCCGTCACAGCCTGGGGGCCGGGGTTTAAATTACAGGTGAGCCGAGAGAAAAGCAATTTCCTTCCTTGATAAGCTCTCTCAGGAAAGGTCAGGCAGGTGCATAACTGTGAGGGAGGAAAAGATGATGTTATCCCAAGAGCATGTGACCTAGTAAGAGGAGCTGGGCTCCCCCAAGTGGTGCTCCACCCCATGAAAACAAGGGCACAGAGGAATGCCGGGATGGCTCAGCCGTTGAGCGCTTGCCTCGAAATCGCGAGGCCCAGGGTGCCATTCCTGGCCCCTGGCTGTGCAAACTCATATGTGGAACTACAGTGCAACTGCAACCGCCGAGATGGTGGCAAAGGTTCCCACTTCCCATGTGGGAGGCCCCCAGTTCGATCCACCTGTGTGGAATGAAACTACGTCACAGCTAATGATGTACAACTATGGAGACTGCTCTGGGCCCTCCTCCTTCTCTCTCTCTCTCTCTCTCTCTCTCTCTCTCTCTCTCTCTCTCTCTCTCTCTCTGTCCCCCCTTCTCTTAAACAATAAAATAAATCTAAAAAAAGAAAACAGAAAGAGTTTTGGAGGCTCCTGCGTCCTGGCCTTTCCTGAGTAGAGATGTGAGTCTGTGCGGCCATCCTCCTGGCTTAGAAATCCGTACTTGAACGCCCTCGACAATCACTGAGTTGCGAGCCGGTTCTTTCTCAGCTGCAGTTTCTTCATGAATAAAATGAGCGCTAGAGTAGATCAAGGGCTCCTGCGCTTTTTGTATAGGACAGCTGATCGTGAACACAAAATATCTTAAAGACGCACCTCTGTAGTTGATGTTGGTATTCATTGTTTGAGAGAATATATGACCAAAAGCTCCTAAGAGATTCAGTGAGTCTTTTAAGTAAGCTTACCGGTACATATTTATAATCAGAATATCCATGCTGGTTTTCCAATTAGGAGCAGGCTGGCAAAGCAAAATCCATTATTTACTTACCGTATTCTGCTCCAAATTATTGGTGCATTTGAGGATGCTCACAGAACAGGCAGGGCCTCAGCCTCCTTCCTGCGCAAGGGTCATCATCTCTAATCAGATCATAAGGACGCCTCACCTTTCCAAGGAATTTAAACAATTAACGAATGACTGCACATTGGATTTCTCTCATTTAATGATTAGGAAGCAGGGCTCCTGGCTGAGAATGGTCCAGGGATGCCTAAGAACAGGTGGGCCAGGCTGCAGGCCTTACGTTGTGCAAGGGTTTTTCTGTTGAAGGTGAGAGAAGAAACATCTTTTGAATAAAATCCTGAGGGAAAGAAGGAATGCGGAGGAGAGTGAGGAATCTGTCTGCTGCTGCCCCAGCCTGGCCCTGGGAAAGTCCTGCCACGTCCCAGGGCAGGAGACGATGCAGGCATTATTCCAGGAAGCTGGTTGATGATGGTGCAGTGTGACAAGGTGCTCCGTGGACAGACATGCCAACTGAAGATGTGGGACAGGGGAGCGGGATGGCTCAGTGTGTTAAGCGCTCGCTCTGCAGCCCTGGGAACCGAGGATCAAATCTTGCGGACTCATATACCGAACTGGGGTGTGCTTCCCATGCAGGCGGCACCCAGTTTGGTTCTTGCTGGGGTGAGCTTCCCATGTGGGAGGCCCCCGGTTTGCCCCCAGTTTGGCCCCCCGCTCAAGGGGGGGGTGGCATGCCTCCAATGCAGGAAGCCCCTGGCCAGGTTCCTGCCCTGTGCGGCACCACCCACCTGTGTGGAATGAAACTGTGTCGAAAACTGATGATGAAAACTGATGACATGCAACCATGGAGACTGCTCTGGGCCCTCCCCTTTCTCTCTGTCTATCTGTCTCTATCTCTGTCAAAACAATAAAAATAAATAAGTAAATAAGTCTTTAAAGATGTGGGACAGCGCAAGCTGCTGGTTTAGGTTCTTGACACTGCATCACAAGCAACCCAGTGGCTAAAACAACCACCCTGGTCTTACCCCTAGCTGTTCCGTGGTTGATTGGGCTCCGCTGGGCAGCTCTGCTCTCCCTTGAGCACACGCAGTGCGGTCAGAAGGCTACTGTGGCTGGAGACGTCTAGGACAGCTGGTGTGTCTCATTCTGTAATTTCAAGGCCTTTGCTTGCGGTCTCCCCAGAAGGGTTGGCAGATTTCTTCTAAGGAGGCTCAGCGATCCTAAGAGCACAAACTGCGAGTGGGAGGCCCTGAGATGGCACAGCCTCCACCTTCTCTCAGTCAGCCAGTTAAGAGAGTTACACGGTCGCGCTGGAAGGGGGTGTCACCAGCCTGAGAAGTGTGGTTCAGTGCATCCCACGGATGCCTCCGTTTGGGGGCCCTAGGAGAATGCACGCTGGCCATATGTGAGCATGCTCTGCGACCGGAAGCTGTGACATCGCTGAGGGGCTGCCCTCCTGTGGCTTCATGGGGTTAGTGCAGATACAAGGCAAAAGATTGTGCTGTAGCCCTGCTGTGTGTGTGTGTGTGTGTGTGTGTGTGTGTGTGTGTGTGTGTGTGTCTTGGATCGAGGCAAAGTTGCCGAGGTCCTGCATTAAGAAACAGCAAAACCAAAGAAGACGGGATGGCTCAGTGAATTGAGTGCTCGCTTTGCAGCCCTGGGGACCGAGGATCGGATCCCGGCCCCAGCCTATGCGGACCCATATGCGGAACTGGGGTATGTGTCCTATGTGGGAGGCCCCTGGCCCAAATCCCGCCTTGCGCAGCCCCACCCACCTGTGTGGAATGAAATCATGTTGAAAGCTGATGATGTACAATGATGGAGACTGCTCTGGGCCCTCCCCTTCTCTCTGTCTCTTTCTGTCTCTCTCTATGTCAGAAACAATAAAATAAATTTAAAACAAAAATAAAAGAAAACCAAAAAAGTGCTTCCTTAATATTAGTGGGAGGCAATTGCATCCACACGCTGAGGAAACTTCTGACACATAACACAAAAGCATGGGTGGGGAGAGAGGAAAAGGAAGCAAGCATTCTGAGTGTCCACTGCAGCTCACGGATCAGGGACATCTCCATTGGTATGTCATTTGATTTTGACCATGATCCTGTCCTATTCCTAAGGCTCTTTAAAAAGCAAACACTGAAGTTTAGAGAAGTGACAATCCCAGAAGACCCCAGGGCTAAGGAGGAGCAGAGCCTGACCGAATCAAGCACTGGAATGCTTTGCCCTCCCACTTCCCAAGCTGCCGTCCTGCTTCCCCCTCTGTGGCTCTGTCTGACTCTACACCCTGTATCAAAATCTCCTCATAGGCCTGATGCCTAAATATTTAATGTTGTCACTTGGCTTCTCTTCCTGTTAATGGCCCCTTTAGCAAAACGAGACTTTCCCTCTCAGGCACCAATCCTCCCAGTTCCCTGATGTGGTGTTTATTCCACACAAGGTGTGGTGGCTTTTTGTCTGACAGCTGCCCCACCTGCTGGCCCAGAAGGGCACCCGCTGTGAGGAGGGGTTCGGGGAGCCAGCTGCCTCAGCCCACAGCTGAAAGCAGGGGATGCGGCAGGAGGATGGTGTCCACCCAGCAACCGGAGGGCAGAGCCAAGACCCAGGAGGGGCAGGTGACAAGCACAGAGTGGCAGCCTGCCCTTCAGATCTCAGCAGCGTTTTCCACATGACGCAGCCGGAGTGTTCAGTCCAGTAAATGTTAACAAAGCTGCTTATAGCTGAAACAGATGAGAGGCGCCCTAAAGCTCCATCTCTTCGTTTTCTAAGAAGAAAACAGAGGGGAAGGAGTGAGTGTTCATTTAAGGCAATGAGAACGTGTGTGGAGCGGAGCATTAACATTGGCTACCTATTCATCCAGACTCAGCTGCCCCCTTAACATTTCACTAGGTGTCGAAGAGGCCCCTCCAAGTGACCATGTTCAAAGGCAAATCCTTGACCCTCCTGCCTCCCACGCTGCTTCGTTTTTGTCCTTGTTATCCCAGTAATTGGCAGCTGCTTTCTGCACCAGCTGAAGTCACTGTGGAGTCCACCCTCTCTTCGGCTCTCCATTCAATCCATCATCAAACCGGGGTCCCTCAGCCTCCAGCATCTATCCAGGACCCGGCCCTTGCTGCCACTCAACGCTCCTTCGTCACCCAGGGCCATGTCACCTGCTCACACCCCCTACCTTCACCTCCTTGGAACCCAGCAATACCTATTCTTCACACAACAGACCAAAACCATTCTTTCCAGATGATTTTCATGTCTCTGACCTGCTCAGAACCTTCCAATGGCTGCCCATCTTTTAGAAGGAAATCTGAAATCCTTCTCCTGGCCCTAAGATCCCATGTACATGACCTTGCTCGCTTCTGCCTCGCAAACCCCCCTCTTCGCTATCTGTGTGGTTCCTTCCAGCCGAGATGCAATTTGCATGCTGTAACGTGTGCAGATCTTAACTCTACAATTCCCCTGTGTTTCACCGACATATACACATCCAGGTAACCACCACCCAGCTCAAGGTTCGGGACATTTCCATCACCCGGATGTTCCCAGATGTCTCCTTCAAGTGAACACCCACCTCCACCTGGGGTAACCACAAGTCTGGCTTCCATCACTGTAGGTTATTAGGCCTGTTAAAGTTCACTTACATAGAGTGTGGACAATTTTGTTTCTGGCTTCTTTGGTCAACATAGTTTTTGAGATTTGCCCATGTTCTGGTATCGATACTGTGTTCTTTTATATTGTTGTGAGGTATTCTGCTGTATGACTATACCCCCATTTATTTATGGATTTTACCGTGGGTGGACATTTGTCTTGTTTTCAGCTTTAGGCTATATGCTTCTTTTCTCTTCATTTCTCCTGGTACAGGCCTAGGAATGGAATTTCTGGTGAATAAGAGAGACACATGCACACATTTATTAGAATTGCTAAACTGGTCCAGCATGGTTTTACACTCCTACCAGCAAAGGATGAGAATTTCATTTGCTTAATATTCTTGCAAATATGTGGGATTTTTCAGTCCTGTTAGCCATCCTTAGGAAGTACAGTAGTACTTTCCTGAGGTGGAATGAGATTGATTGCCTTTTCGTTGGCTTATTGGCAATTTGGATATCTTCAGGTTACCTGTTCAAACCTTTTGCTCGTTTCTAAAAACTGATGTTGCTTGTTTCTTACTTACTGATTTACATTTCCTTCTGTATTCCAGATAGGAGTCCTTTATTAGACGTGCATTATTACCGTTCCCTTCCTGGTTGTGCTTTGTTGTTTCCGATGGTGTCTTTGGATGCGATCCCATCTCTCGCCCACTCAGTGACTTCCTCTGTCCCTCCCACCGTCCTCTGTCCCATCCTTGGACCTTCTTGCTGCTCTTGCCATGGGCCAGGCCTGCGCCGATCCGGTGTGCTCACTCTTTCTCCTCTCCAAAATGTTTCACCAATTTCTGGGGGATTCCTTCCTTTACTTATCTAGGGATCTGCTCAAATGGCATTTTCTCAGAGGACCTTCTCTAACCACTGCAGCCAAAATAGCTTGGCCAAGCCTCTTATTTCTCCTCATAGCATTTACAGTCCAGTATCCATGTGTATTTATTAGTTGGTTTGATTGTGCCTGTTCCCTCCCACACCATCCCGAGAGCAGGACCTGGGTCTGTTTTGTTCTTAAGAAGCTCCCAGCACTGAGAGAGCCCAGAATTGTAGGTTCTTAAAGAAAATTGTTAAATGAATAAAAAATGGAGTGGATGTGTTAGAGTAAGTATGAATAGGTATAGTAACAACTAATGCCCGAATCTTGGTATTTACAACTTCCAGAGGTTTATTTCCCTCTCACGCTGTGTGTCTAGTGTGCGCTAAGGAGAGTTCGGTTCATTATAGTTATTCAGGAATATGGGTTGTGGAGCAGCCATTGTTCTGTGATGTCCCGTTCTCAACCACTGGCTTTTTGTTTCCTGTGGTGACGGAAGAGACAATGAGAATAGGGCACTGGCCAAAAGTGACAAAGGCCACTTCCGCACACAGTGTATTGTCTAAAGCAAGACACATGGAGGGTGTATATGCCTGGAGAGAGAGAGGAAAACAGAAAATCCTAGAGACCAGTGAGGTTTACCACAAGGAATGAAAGTGTGAACGCCCAAGTGCTTGAGTTTATGAACAAATGCATTTGGGAAGTAAAGTTGAAGAGAAGGGCCAGGTGTACAGGAGAGGTCGGGCAGCCAATTTTTTAATCTTCTCTCATGGTGTTGCACGGGGCCCGGCATTGCCTTCTACTGAGAAATGGCTGGGTGGGAGATGCTCTAAGGTGGGGGGGGGGGAGAGAGAGAAAAGTTAGGAATTCTCTGCTTTTGTTAAGACTAAATCAAGCTTGTCCAACCAGCAGTCCATGGGCCACATGCTGCCCAGGACGGCTTTGAATGTGGT